>CM002478.1:15277240-15309538 GCA_000325765.3 Leersia perrieri | reverse complement strand
CGCGGCGTGCGACGGCGCGTCGCGGCAACGGCGCCTGTCCTCCGCCACGCACCGCACGCCCAGCGCCTCCATCTCCGCGCACAGCCACGCCACGAACCGCTCCACCGACGCGCCGCCGCCGTAGCCCACGTACACGTCGCATCCCCTCGCCCTCGCCAGCGGCGACGCCGGCGGCGCCGCCACCACGCTGACGTCATCACCGTGGTCGTCTACCCCCAGATAGAAACCGGATGGACGGCGAGGGATCTCGGGCAGCGAGGAGATGACGTCATAGATCCGGATCCCCTTCTCTTTGTTGCCAGCACGAGAGAAGCTGGGCGACGACGACGCGGGGAGGAAACCTGGGAAACCATTAACTCGCTTACCGCCGCTCGCCATGGCCGCGATCTCTGCCTTATCTATGGTTTCCCCAAATCTCTCGACAAAATCTTGCAGGGGATCGAGAGAAGTATTGGTGCCAATCAGGGAAAGGAATGAGAGATGGAACTGCAGGAGGACTGGAGATTATCTCACGCCGGCGTGAAGGCTTTCCAAAAGAGAAGACAGCGGGAGGTTTTAAACGTGCTAGGAAAGGGTTTTTTGTTGCTATGTGATCACATTAACTGTCACTAGTATTTATGTTCCACTCGATCCAAGCCGTCCATTGGAGCATCCACAAGGGGACAACCACACACCAAGGATGGTAAAGCTCAGGGTTCTACCTCTACTTTTTTATATATATGACAAAAATAAAAGACCGGAGAGAGTAACACGCTACATATGGTTCGAACTTCAAAGGGGCTAGTAGGCAAGCGAGCGCGCGCGAATGTTCCTCCTTTCCTAATTCGGCATTTTTCCATACCTCTCAAGACATGTCGTCCTTTTTGGATTTATCGGATGCAAGGGTAATCGGTTCCTGATTGGTAAACGACCAAACACAAGCTAGCCGAATCTGATTGGTTGATTGGTGGAAGTATTCTTTGCTTCTGTTCAACTTGGTTTTTGAATTTTGTTCAAAATTTATTTTTACGAAGGTTGTAAATATACAGAGTTTCGATGTAGAAAGTTTCATGTACAAATTCTTTTTGGGCCAACAGGCTACTATTTGTACTCGGGAATACGTTGGGCTGGTTTGAAAAAAAATGCGCCCAAAACTGTAAACGAAGGGCCAGAGAAAGAGAAAACATACATGGGCTTGCACCACCACATGATAGAATTTGTTTAGTGCCTCAAACTGCCAAGGAAATACGGCAAATCGCCAAGGAAACTTTTCTAGCCACCAATGCAATTCAGGTTTGTGGTAATTGCTTGGATTTTTGCACTTGAACTATCCGAATTAAACCTATTCTCTTCATTCGTCACCTCTTATTTGATTTCTCTTTCATCTAAAAGTATGATATTAGCTGGTATTTAGTTGTGTGCGATCAATACACACTAGTGCTGTATCCAACAATCTGTCAACAAAAACAGATGTAGTATTCTGCATACTCCACAGCTTTAGTGCCAACTGGCAAATATCAACCACATTTGTTTTTATGCAACTGAAGTATTATTATATATTTAATTATAGCAATTATTAAAAACAAAAAAAATCAATTATATTTATGCATGACTTACTGGTGTGAAGGCTGTGAAGAGAGCAATGCTAACAACACAAGTCAACGTGGCCAATGTATTTAAGAAATGCATTCGAAAGATCATATCCAGGTACATTTTGCTATCATGTGGAAAATGACTATAAATCGTTTTCTACTCAATTTTAGGATTGAGAGTGAATCATTTGGTCACAAACCGGATACTACTTTTTAGTAGTATATGATAAATACATAGGGAGAATCTATTCTATACTACTGACTTTGTCCCGGTTCAACAATTTACCATTGACATTATCAATCTTTATAATGTACCTGTGACTTTACATATTTTGTCCACAATATGCCATCGTACAGATCACTCTTTTCAAAAATATCCAAAATACCCTTATAAAATTATATGGTTGACCATTGATTTCTCTCTTTAGAAATATCAAAAAAATTATGAAACTTTTACTGTAGCCTCCTTACGCAATATGAAAATTTGTGCATAGATTTTATTTTTTTATTTCAAAATTTTATGTAAAAGTAGATTTGTCCATCTTTTGACACGCAAAATAAAAATATATTTTTAAAAAATAATGTAAATATTTTGAAATTTATACTTGAACTTTCACATTGTGTAAGGAGGCTATTGAAAAATATTTATAATTTTTTGATATTTCTAAAAGGGATAAATTAATGATTAACCATGTAGATATATAAGGGTATTTTAAATTCTCATCTCAATGGTATATTGCAGGCAATGTGTAAAGTCGTCGGTATATTATAGAGAATTACAATGTCGATGGTAAATTATTGAACCGGGACGAAATTAGTGGCATAGAGTAGATTATCCCTATATAGTTGTTTATCATATAAAAAATTGTATGCGGTTTGTGACAAAATGCTTCAGACTCAATCGTAAAATTTAGTAGAAATTGATTTATAGTCATTTTCCACTAGATAGCAAAATGTACTTGGATATGATCTTTTGAATATATTTCTCAAATACATTGACCGTGTGACTTGTGTTGTTAGCATTGCTCTCTTCACAGCCTTCACACTAGTAAGTCATGCACAAATATAATTGTTTTTTAATTGCTACAATTAAATATATTAAAAGACTTCAGTTGCATAAAAACAAAAGCGGTTGATATTTGCCATTGGCACTAAAGACGTGGAGCATGCACGACACTACATTTGTTTTTGTTGACAGATCGTTGGATACAGCACTAGTGTGTATTGATTGTACAAAATTAAATACTACAGCTAATATCATTCTTTTAGATGCAAGAGAAATCAAATAGGAGGTGAGGAACGACGAGCATAGGTTTAATTCGGATAGTTCAAGTGCAAAAACCAAGCAACACTACCACAAGCTTGAATTGCATTGGTGGCTAGAAAAATCTCCTTGATGGTTCCTCATATTTGCTTGGTGGTTTGAGGCACCCAAGAAAATTCTGTCCTGTGGAGAGGTGAGGCCAAAGCAGGGGATTTTAATTGTACTAGGAATTTGGTGGTATGTGCTCTAAATTAACTCCTACAAAAAAAAAAAAAAATCTTCTGCTCGATCTGAGCCGTCGATTAGAACATCAATAGATGCAATAATCACCAGGATTTTGTAAGTTGTAACACGCTGGGTAATGGGGCCATGGTGTTCAACTTGGTTTTTCTGGTTTTTTTTTACGGGTCCCTAAGATAGATACAAACAAGATTTAAGGAATTCGTTTTACCAATATATTAAAATTTACGTTAATCTTTCTCTACTACTTGAAATGACGAGCTGGTTACTAATTAATTTTGTGTGTCAGTACTGATTTTGTGCATATTTATTTTTTTAAGAGTTGGATACTACAATATTGAAGCACTCAATTAAATACTAAGCATAAAAACACACAATTATAGCTAATATAATTTCTATATGCGCCATCATATATATAAACTTTACATGCAAGAAAGAATCAAATAAGGAGTGAGAAACATGCCACCTGAGAGCTCCCGTTAACCGTGTTCGCTTATTGGTTTATCTGCCTGAGTTTGGCCTAGGAAAAGTGAAATTGTTCAAGACCAAATACATTAGACCACCCTAGCTAGTTTAGTTAGCCCTAATAAACACTCGCGGACGTTTTTTTACAATGTTCAAATAAAATTGTTGTTATTAATAAATATTATTCAGTCATTAGTTCTAACTTTCATGGGCTATTGGTTGGGTTTTTGGTAAGCCTTGAACTGAGCAAAAACAAGAAATCAGGCTAGATGGGTCAACCAGACTTGTGTGTGGATTTACGCGTACCCCTATATATCCGTGACAAATCATACACGTACTAGGTAGGACAAGCCGTGCAATTTTCATGATAATACCTAATGGGGTACTACTAGTCCAGTAGTCCAGTAGTACTCCGTATTCTATATGGTCACATATGGTAATCCTCTATGGACAAAGGCTAAAAAAATGTTTGCCATATATATTTAGGAGATTAGATTTAATCCCAGCAAAAGGTAAGATACATAAATACTATTCTCTAGTAACCATGCATCAGTTCCAACCTAACAAAATGTGTATGACACACGGTGAAAGTAAACACAATCATGTGAACTACTTAATTACTTTACTCGGCTACCATTGGTAAATGGTAGCAACACACACACAAAACCATGTATATGGATTTTTTTTACTAACCTTTGTGGAAGCGTCGTCAAGTCCTCTTTCATGATACGACTGTAGCTGCTCCCAAATATAAGGATGTAAATTTGCATCATATAGTGATACATAGTCACTCCATATACATCTACGTATAGGTCTTTATCAGTTGCTTGTGGATGACATGAAACAAAGAGAGAGAGGGGCTTACACAAGTGCCGAAGGAGCCGGTGAATTAAGGTGGTAGAGTAGAAAGCATCAACATCCATAGCGACCCTCCTCTATGCTAACTATCGCCCTTTACCTCCTTCTGGATCTCATAGCGGGCATTCCTCCTCCTCATCACCCTTCATCTACTTGTCTTGCCGGAGTAGTGGCGTCGTCACCCTCAGCTCTGGCCACCACCGCTCTCTCCACATCCTACTCAACGCCGAATCTGGCATCGCCAGAGCCAGGGGCCTCTAGATCTAAAGCGCCCATACTTGGAAGGGACAGATCCATAGCCCCCAACGTCGAGACTTCTAGATTTGGAGCCCTTGAGTCGAGTGTGGATAGAGGGGGTGGCAAACGCTCATCCCTGATTGGAGATGGATGGCGGACCTACTCTTGCACGGCGGACACTCATCACTAATCAGCGGCGGCGGAGGGTCGAGAGTTAGGAGAAGGGATGGAAATTAGGTTTTGTGGTGTGGCTACCTAACTTTTATACGAGAATTTATATGGCCTACTTGTCAGTTTTCACTGTCGCACCCTGCACGAGTTTGGATTTGCACACCATCTGGAGAGTTGGGAAGAGACTTGATCCTCATGTGTAGCATCCTTTTTTTTTCGTTTACATCTCTAAATGTCTTCATTGGTGTCATGAACTTTTTAAGCTAGAACTAAAAAATGATCTAAAATAAGAAACTTTTAACCAAAAAATTATTAAAACTAACTTAAAAAACTACTTTTGTCTAACAATATAAATATTTTAGGTTGGATGTGACACATCTAATACAACGGTCAAATCTAAACATAAACTCTGTTCAGATTAGTTATGCTAGAATTAGTAACATCTCATCCCTTATGCTTATATTTTTGGACGGAGCGAATACGAAATTTCCAATTCAATTAGAATAAACCCTAGTTAAAGACAAATAATCCATCCTTTCTTATTTTATTTGACGTGTCATACTTATGCAACCAGAGTAAAGCCATGCTCTCTAATAGTCTTTTGGCTAAAATAGAATAATGTTTTCCCCTCGGCACGTTTTCTGAATTACTAAAACGGTGTGTTTGTAAGATTTTCTACATAAAAATTATTTAAATAACATCAAATTAATCAATTTCATATAAGTCTTAGATAGTTAATATTTGATTAATCACGTGCTAATTATATTTCTCGTTTTTACGCGCTACTATCTGAACAACAACTACAACTAGCGAACATGTTCCAAGTATTTTTTTTCTGTATTTTTAAAGAACTGCTCACTTCTTCCTTCTGATCCTTCCTCTTTTTCCCTTTTTCCTATTGAATATTTTCTGTTCAAGGACTCAATATGTTCAAACATAAAACTAAAACTCGGTGCTAGACATAATGTTGTGATGCTACTTCCCCCCAGAGCTCTGTAGGGATTACATGTGTGGCCATGCCACTTTTTGTTCATGCCCACATTTTAATCCGTTTGCCTCTTTTTAATCAAGGAGTGGATTATACACGGTCTCATAGCATTAGCTCCGGTCAAATATTTGGTCAACTCAGTCAAAGCCCCTCTCTCTCGTCGTTGCCACTACCGACGTGAGACGCGACCACTTCAGTGGCCAGCCGCCGGCCGAGGCGACCTCGCCGGCGCCGCCGCGGGATCGAATGGGAAACTACTCTCCGGCGACCTCCCGGGTGACTCCCCGGCGGTGGACTGGGGAGCCGCCCGCGACCTCCTCTGCATCACCAGCAGCGGCGATCGTCGCAATCCAAGGCATCCAGTCAGCGAGACGGCGGCCTCCACGTCGTGGGGATCGTCGACGAGGCGCAGGCGCTCGATTTATAGATAATTTTTTTGGTTTTTTCTTCAAATTTCAGAATTTTTCGGTGCCCCCTAGGGTTTCCCCCAATCCGGTAGCTTGAAGCCTCCGCCGCCGCCGATGGCAGCGGCGGTGAACCGGCTGCGGGATGTGAATGCTCATTCCCTTCGGCTGCGGCTGCTGCCTCAGGTCAGTACTCCATCATCCGTCTTCTCAAGGTCGGAATCGGATTTCGTTTAATTCAGAGCCCGATTCTGATGCAGAGTTTTGATGGAAATCTGCCCGTGTTCTGATGCTGTCACCGAAGTTGCTTGGATTTCCTTCGCCTGCTCGGATTGGGGAGCGATAAATACAGTGGGATCAGGTCACATTGCATCCGAGATTGGGAGTGTATGTTTAAGAAATTAAGAGAACTACTTCTTCCAGGATTGCAAGATCTCCAATAGCCAGGATTTTGCAGGCCATATATTATCCAGAACGTATAATCTGTGAAGTTTTACAGAGTTTGTCTAATAAATTTCAGAAAGAGGCTATGTCAGGATATTCACCAGAGCTGCCGCAGGATGTGCTGATGGGTATCTTTGCCCTCCTTGAGGTCCCTGACCTTGTTCGTGCCGGCTCGGTGTGCTCCTCATGGCGCGCTTCGTATATCAGTCTGCGCAACATTGGAGGCTACAAGCAGGCCCAGACGCCATGCCTGCTCTACACCTCTGAATTGGCTGGTGAGAATGTGGCATGCCTCTACAGCCTTGTGGAGAAGAGAGAATACAAGTTAACCTTGCCAGATCCACCTATTCGCAGCAGATATATAATTGGTTCCTCTCATGGTTGGATCATAACGGCAGATGAGAGGTCTGAGCTGCATATCGTCAACCCCATCACAGGTGAACAGATGAGCCTGCCAACGGTCACCACTATTGAGCAGGTAAAGCCTCTATATAATGATGCCGGTGTTGTTCACGGGTATGAGTACTCATGGTACAGCGGTCGACACGTCTACTCTTCGCCATCAACATTTTCTCTTGGGTTGCTTCGGAAATACCTCTTTAACAAAGCATTTCTGTCATCTGATCCATCCAGTGGAGACTACTTTGTTGTCCTCATCCATAATCCACGAGCGCAACTTTCATTTGCAAGAGCAGGGGATGATAAGTGGACTTGGTTGCCTCCTCATGCTAATTACACAGATTGTTTGTTTGAAGATGGTATGCTTTATGCTCTAACTTCATTTGGGGAAGTTCATGCTTTTGATCTCAGTGCCCCTACAGTAACACAAAAGTTGGTTGTGGGGAAGGTGAAGACATACATTGAGGAGATCATGTACTTTGCTCGAGCTCCCTGTGGTGATCTGTTGCAAATCTGGAGGTCATCGATCACCAATCTTGATGATGACGTGGATAAGACAGATGGAGATGTTGTCCAATTCGAGTTAGACAAGGATGAGGACGATTTGGAAGAGGGATCACACCATGGGTATTGGATGGCTGGAGATGGTTTGGAGTCTGGGTCAAACAAGGATGACGATGATTTGGAGACCGAGTCACACTGTGATTCGCTTGTGCAATATACCAACATGATTGAAGTATTTAAAGTGGATTTTTATGCTAACAAGCTTGTAGATATAGGTAATCTGGGTAATAATGTGTTGTTTCTTGGGCATAATCAATCTCTTTGTCTAAATGCGGATGCATATCCACAGTTGAAGTCAAATCATGTCTATTTTACTGATGATGATAGCTTATATCTATTTGGATGGAAGCAGAACAGCCGTGATATTGGAGTCTTCAACTTAGGAGGTGACAGCATCGAGTTGATTGTATCTCCAGAACTTTGGTCCAACTGGCCAGCCCCCGTGTGGGTTATTCCAAACCCCAGGAAGATGATTTTGGCATCACACAATTAGGGACAAGATGTTTCCCTTCATCGAACTTTTTCTCTGTGGCTCTGATTGTTATTTTGTTCTGAGAGGGAGTAGATGATAATGTAATATAACATGATATGTGGGGGAAACATATCCATGTATCACTTGTGTGCTTCTAATGATAACATTCTTATATCTTGTATCTCATATGCAAAGGCATCTTTAAATAATTAGTATTGTCAGAGAGCACTATGGCATCTCCTTAGAAATTTTACTATTCTTGAAAGATGTGTTTCTGTTACTAAGCAGACTGGTTTAAATAGTTATGTTGTCATATTTTGTAAAGGATGTTCTGGATACGTGCACTGAACATAGCTGAACCATATGAGCAATAGCACCAGATTTAGCCAATCCTTTGAGTTGCTTCCCAGAAATTCTGTTGCCTTTTCTTCTTCCAATCTACCTGCATCGGACTGCATGTCTCCAGCCACTCTATCCCCAGAATCATATCATATGCCCACATGTTCAGCACCTTAAGATCAGTCACAAAGAAACCTGGCACCGTCATCCAACCCCAGGCACCAGCTCATTGCACTGCAATTTCTCTCCATCTGCACTAGTTACATCGACCATAGGCACCTTTTGTGTGGACAGATTCATTTCACTCACCATCTTGTAGAAATGAAATTGCTGGACTTAAAATTATATTTTGCTTGGACTGGAAATTACATTTTTCTTTCAAATAGTGTCAATTTTCCCACGACGTGCATTTTAAACGAAGTTTGTTATCGCTGCTCGCTGATAACTAGTAATACAGAAATAACCAAGTTTAGTTTTGTACATAGTAAGGTAGGGCCTTAGACCCTAGTCACATCTGCTTCTCAGAAAGAGGAAGACACAATTTCAGCATGAGAACATCGCATTTTTACTTCATCAACTTCCCGCCTGTAGCTCTGGATTGCTGGTTTTACTTCATCTCTGTCTTGTCCGCAAATCATGGCAGTAAAGCTTGTGTTTGCCAATATCTCCTTTGGTTTTCCCCCTCACCATACAACCCTTTTGTTCACATTTGATGCCTGAAGTGTTATGGACGCTTTTGCAGTGGTCTTCTACCTAAATCAGTACATAAAGCATTTTAGAACAACATCTTGCTAATGAATTAATGAATAGCAAATGCCAACTTCAAACCTCATTTTTCTTCACTGTAGTTGGTTCCCCTAGCTCAAGAAAATAGATTAAGCAAACTAGTATGCCTTTCTTACACTCGGATGAGTGTCTCAGATAAAGCGCATGTTGCTCTTCTTCTTGATCAACTTCATCATTGTCATCAAATAGTCCACCAATATATGGCATGTCCTCCTCTACAGCTACCTGTCAAGCAGAACATATGAATGCATTTAGAGGATCTACAACAAATTAGCTAAAATGTTTTACTAAAAAGAGCAATGCAATTGAAGATAAGATTCACCTGCTCTGGCTGTTTTTGTTTTGGTTTTGCAAGGAGAGGGTACTGAACAAGAGGAACCGGTGCAGCAAGTTTTCTGAATCTTAGAACAGAATACACAAGCTTGGGTCTAGCGTCATGCACCAGTGGCTTGTAAGGTGACTGTCGCCCTCTGCTTTTGTAGGTAACCGTTTGCCATCCATTCTGAAGAGGAAATTTTTCTCATTTTCTTAACATTCAAGAAGCACATTTCTCATCACGCATGGAAATCAATACTCAAAAGCAGAGTATTTGTAATTAAGCATGTTTATGTTGATGCATGTCAGGCAACTTCATGATTGAATATTCAAGCAAGCAGATCATTTCATACTAAGCATGGGAGGATAGATCCATTTCATAAAAATTTTAGGAATCTGAACATTCAGGCAATTTATTTCTAATTAAGGATGGAATGATTGATCAATGTCAGACAATATTCTGATTTGTGTAAAGAACATGTTTACGCTTTTCTTGTATGAGATGATGAATGTTCAGGATGTTTTTGTCAGGTGCAACAACACATTACTATTCAGTTACCGGAACATTGTCAGGTACTAGAACATTCATAGTTTCAGACTTAGCATCACACTGAAAAAGAAGAACCTAAAAGACATTCTAGAGATGATAGATTCAAGTACATGGGCACATTGTTTCAAATAATCAATTCAATGCAGCACTGCAAAGGTCCATCTACCCCAAAGAAGAACAAAAGTTGCTTTCTATTTCTCTGATTTCTGAACATTCAGGAACGGATTTCTCATTAAGCATTGATCAATATGCAAGCAGAGATTCAGGTCATCTGTAATTGAGCATGTAAAGGTTGATGGTTCATCTCAGATAATTTTCCAACCTCTTACTTTTCAAGCAAGCAGGGCATCTCTCATTAAGCATGGAAACTGGGAACAGCGCATGTACAAGCTTCTGAATATTCAAGCAGACAGAGAGAAGAAATGGAGACATACATCATGCGCTTGAGAAGATGAGGCAGGGGCCGCATTGCCACCGCCGGCGATGTGATACTGCGGCGGCCGGCAGGAGGTGACCGGAGACACGCCGGCGAGGTCGTCTAGAAGCAGATAATTCTGGGCCCGCGAGTTCTTGGAGATGGCCGGGGACATGTCGCCGCCGACGAGGTTGTTTTGAAGCTGATGATTCTGCGCCGGCGAGGTCTTCTTGGAGGCGACGGGGGATGCGCCGGTGATGCCTTCTTCGAAGGGGAGAAGATTCTTGCCGCAGCAGCGGGAGGAGGCCGGGGGCATGTCACTGCCGACGAGGTCGTTTTGAAGTAGAGCATCCTGCGCCGGCGAGGTGTTCTTGGATGTGGCTGGGGACGCGCCGGCGATGTCTTCTTGGAAGAGATGATTCTTGGCGCGGCGGGAGGAGGCCGGGGTCGGAAGTGCGTCGCCGCCGGCGAGGTCGCCTTGAAGCAGAGCATCCTGCGCCGGCGAGGTCATCTTGGACGCGCCGGCAATGTCTTCTTGGAAGAGATGATTCTTGGCATGGCGGGAGGCGGCCGTTGGCGCGTCGCCGCCGCCGGCGAGGTCGTTTTGATGAAAAGAATACTGCGCCGGCGATGTCTTCTTGTTCTTGGAGCTGGTCAGCGACGCGCCGGCGAGGTCTTCTTGGAACAGAGGATTCTTGGCGCGAGAGGAGGAGGAGGCCGGGCGCGCGTCGCCGCCGGCGAGGTCATCTCCGAACAGAGGATTCACGGCGGAGACGGAGCCCGGAGACGATGATTCCTCGATTCGATTCTTGTTCTTGCGCTTGTTTTTGGAGCTCTTCGCCATTCCCGATGAAGTCCAAGGAAGATGACGGCGGTGGCGGCGGCGTGGCTGGCGGTGCCCGGCGACTCCGGCGAGCTCGTCCCGATCGGCCGGTGAGAGCACGCTCTTGTTTCCCTATCGGAAGGGAGAGGAGAGGGAGAAGCGAAGTAGAGAACTAAACTAGCCGAAGAGATATAGGCGCGAGTCGAAATGGATCATCAGATGAAGCCAGTTTTTTTCCTCTTTTTTTTTTTCTGTTGATTGAAGAACTAGTTTGGGCTTTTTGTTGTAATTAGTTAATTACCAGGATCCTTTTATCAGGTACAGCCCATTGCCATTCAGTTACCTGTTGCCAGACTGAACATTCAAAGTTTCAGACTAGCTCATCTCCAAAAAAAAAAAAGTTTCAGACTAGCTGTATCAGTCGAATGTAGCAGTTCAGGGTTTGATTGGTATATGATTGATACTTTATCTGCTGTTTCTTGAACTTTTTTTTTTCCAGGATGAATCCTGGTGACTCCTTGGCTGCAACTGTACAGAGCCAGGGGAAGTAAAACCGAGGTGCATTTCTGAAAAGATGTGATGGTTTCATGGGTGTAATTGTGAGGCTGCAGTTGCCATTGTATTCTGCATTGAGAACTCTGTACAAAATGATCTATGCAGCGGCACAAACTGTAGAGAAAAGTGGCATTTTGTCAAGCAGAAATTGATTTGTTGTACCAGAAACTGTCTTACGAACATCACAAGAAAAAGTGTGTGATACATATTTCTTTCAGAAAAAAATGGTGTTAGAATCGTCAGACATGCTTAAACATCTATCCAAGTCTCAATCAATCCTAATCAAATCCAATTCAATTCCTCTTAAATTAAATCTTGGATCTTCATTTCTAACCCTATAATCTAATTTAAATACATATACCATTGATTCTCTATCTTTCACCTTCGTATTCAATTCCAGAAATTTGACTTGACCCAGATATCAAGTTTCCTGTTAATCCATTACATGAAAAACTTCTTATTCCGATATATCCAAAATAATCATATAGTCCCTGTTCTTTTATTGAGCCTAATCTTTTCTCTGTAGGCCAGCCTATTCTTTCTTGGAATAAGTCCATTTGTGGTCCCTCATTTTGTTGCACAGTTCGATTTTCGTCCCCGAACCGCAAAACCAGATATAACGTGTCCCTTAACTCGTAAAACCAGTGCAAATATAGTCCCAGGCAGTATTGTGGGTGGTTTCGGCTGATATGGCACATAGGCCCCACATGTCAGCAAAATAAAAAAAATAAAAATCAACCATCGCGCCGGCTCCCGTGGCGCTCCACCTTTCTCGCCGCGGCTGCGCACCGTGCCGCACTCTTCCTCGTCGGCAGCCTCCGCTCCATCATGTAGCGCTTGGAGGAGGGGTCAAGGTCGAACGCACAGTAGCACGCGGCGACGAGCTCGTCGCGGAGAAGCGGGTGGAGCGGGTTCACCGTGCCGCTCCAGTCGCAGTAGTAGAAATCGTGGTCGTCGTTGATGTTGCTGTCGCGGATGATCATTTGTGGGGTAAATCGGCGAGACTGACGGTCACCGGCGAGGCGGACGTCGTGGCGGCGGACGGCGCACAGACGCGACGGCGGCCTATCGTAGTGGTTGTCACGGTGAGGCACGCCGCCTCCGCCGCCGCTGCTGTCATGGTTTGGTGAGAGCTGGTGCAGTTTGCAGTGTCGTGCAGTGATCGATCAGTAGGTTGGCTGGTGGCGAGCGCCTGCGTTATTTGCAGTTTACAGAGGTTGGCCACCTACGCAACCCACCGTGGGGGTTGGAGATTGGATGTAGTGGAGCGCCACGGGTTGTTTTTTATTTATTTTTTATTTTGCTGACATGTGGGGCCATGTGCCACATCCGCCGAAACTACCCACAATACTGCCCTGGACTATATTTGCACCGGTTTTACGAGTCAAGGGACGCGTTATATCTGGTTTTGCGGTTCAGGGACGAAAATCGAACTATACGATAAAATGAGGGACCATAAATGGACTTATTCTTTCTTTCTTTCCCTTTTCAAGCCCATCCTACCTTTCCTTTTCTTCGCAGCCCAGCTACATATCCGTTTCCTTTCGACCTGAATTATTTTGAAGGGGCGAACGAATGAAATTCGGCCCAAAAGAAAGATTTAGAAAATTGAGCTGGAAAAAAGAACAGTAACCTCTTTTTCTAGAGAAAATGAACTGTAAATTCGATAACATGATTCTCAATTGAGAATTCAGGAGGGTGCAATTGAGACAACTTCATTTTGAAATTAATATGCATTTAGATTTGATTTCAAGATTCCATTTGAGGAATATGAATTGCACTTGATTGGGATCCATTGAGATTGTCCGAGAAATGGAATAGAAAATTTTAAAAGGAATTGTTAGTTTTAAATAAGCACAAAATCAAGGATATTTACAACACAACAATATACTGCCGGAAACAGTTCTACTACTAATTCCAAATATATACGCTAGAGTTCACAGACAGTTCAAGAAATGAAAAACTATTTCAAACCATTTGTTGGGACTTGGGACTTGGGCGGAGCGATGCTCTTTTGATATAAAAAAAGGGGATATCCACATCTGAACAAGAACAAGACGGAGTCCATTCTGACCACTGCAGTTAAAGCTCGTGTATTGACTCTTGGCTCTGAATTCCTCCACGGAAAGCCTCAACTCTACTCCAATTCATTAGATCTCATTATGATCACAACACATATTCTAATACAGAGTTGCACATGTTAACTAGTTATTGACCATGTGCATTGCGTCCTCGAACACGTGAGTAGTAGGTACACAAAAAATCGATTAATACCATGAAGATCAGACAGCAAAAATGGAAAAAAAAAATCAGGCTTCAATTGCGAGCTAGATTAGCGGACCAAACCAACCAAAGAATATGCATAGACAAAGGGATCAAAGCGTATATGCAACAACCAGAATGGATTCACATGCAAATGAGCTTTTCATGTCCAGAAAAGCTCATTTGGAGGAGATAATCGTCGGAGCACAGCAGAATCTTTCCCTTGTTTGTGTGTACAATCAGTGAAGGCAACAGCTAGCTTCTTTTGAGGTACCTTCTGTGCCTCTGCTTGGGGAACCTGTTGAGTAGCAGCATCAGTCCAACATTGCTCCCACACATACCGATAGGGTACCTGCCATTGATGCCCAATACAGGTTAGGTATAAAATAAAAAAAGAGTACCCAAAGATTATCCAATCCAGAAAGATAGGGCAACTTACTTGACACGATTTGATTTTCTGCGCCAGCAAAACACAGAGGCAATCCACTGGATGAAACATCAAATAAGCAAATTAGCAAAGCAGGTAAGATTTCCTCTATGAAAGTTACACTGTAATATTAATGTTTTGTAGGAAAAGAGGGGATAATTTTGTGATCATCATAAGCCAACTGATATGTCCGCCTTTTTCCTTATTCCCCCACCCCCCACCTATCAGGCAGGTGGGATGACTGGTATAAAAGAATTGACCATAAATTGACTAAACCATACCTCCATTCCAAAAATTTACAAAACTGTCAGGCACTGTCAGGTTCTAGAGCATATTGTCAGTTCAACCTAAAAGCTTATTATAGTTAACTACTCTACCAGCATGATCTAGTTCTGACAGACCCATGTTGATCACGTCAGATCACATGTTTTCCTTCACATTTGGTAGCACACTTGGCCCTAACCTATACTAAACAAACAAAACAAATTGCAACAAACAAAACAAATTGCGGTGGCTGCTGAGGGTGCACTTTGGTGTATGGCGGGAGCCTCAAAGCTTCAAGATATGTTTACTATGGCAATGGTTCTAGCGCCGTAGAGTGGTCGGGGTTTTGGTTTTTTTGGTTTTAGGGTGCGTTTGTAACAACTTGGTGGAGGGGGTTGGGGTTGATTACTCCTCCACCCTCCATCTTTTCTCTCTATTAATGAAATGATGCGCAGATCTCTTGCGTGTTCGGGAAAAAAAAAGAATCATAGTTTAAACTTGATTCCTAGTTCTCCAACCAATTCAGATCGTACTTTCTTACAGGTGTTGGTTACTATCGTAGAATAAAGAAACATTGTCTAGTTTAGGTATGGAAATTGCATGTAACAGATGCAGTAAGACAATGAAAATTGGCCATCTCAACAAATCGGCAAGGAAGATTTTTTCAAATTTGATAGATATTGTATTACTAGTATTTCATTTCCTTTGCTGAAAGAAACAATGAGGAAGAAATATTTCATGGCTCTTGCACAAAACTCAGGTGAAATAAGGAGCATGATACACCACCATGGACCTGCTCTCAATTTAGCAGCTGTAGTGCACTACTTCAAGGAATAAACAGAAACCTTATGGTATAGTTAATTAAAATTGTATTCCTTTATCGTAGCTGCATAGAAGCAATTAGATTGTGATTTGTAAAAAGTGTACTATGCCAACCAAATGACCATCAGACACCAAAAGCAATTTCCTTTCAGTGGAAAGTATTTATTGACACAGTAAGATGAAACAGAGCTATAAAAGTAGGACTATTAACTAATGTTATAAATTATAATTGCAATAAATGAGGAACATAATAATAGCATATGTTCCAAATAATTTCATAGGGTTCACATATAATATGCAGGCCATTGCAAATTTTATCAGAACAAACATAAAACATGCAGTGGTCTGGACAGTTAAGCTTATCACAGTCCTAAAAAACAAAGTATTCTAACATAGTATGGTAAAGATATTAAACCAGCAAAATTTTCATGGACGCTTCTCATTAAGTATGATTGAGCTAATGATACAAACCTATGAAACGATTTAATGGTGATTAAAAATTTCCCTTTAGAAATGAATGTAAGTCAACCCTTCTATCGCATATTGGTAATACCATATATATTCTATAATTCAATAATAAAGTAGTGCATTCAATGTGTGCAATATCAATTATCAAGCAATAACATATTCCGTTTTTTACAAAATTCCAGCATATTAAGATAAACCCCTGACTCCAGCATGTCTAAATTGTTATTGCACTACTTAAAGCAAGTATTAAACTATTAAAAACTAACCAAAAAAATGATTCTGTGATTCTTCAGCAAGAAACCAAACTCAGTATCAGCCCTAGAAGAACAAGATGGCACAGAATTTACCTTAATCACCGCAACGACAAAGAATTTCACGAAGGAACCCTGCCTCTTCACCACCTTCCTCTGCGCCACCACAACTGGTTGCGGTGGCGAGTGCACCTTAACTGGAACCGCTCGCAGCGGCGCTGCCTCCTTGCAGAGCTTCTGTGCAATCTCCCTGAGAAGCACTACCTGCGCCTTTTCAGATCCCATCGACATGATGGCATGCCGCATCGACTCCCTGTCTGCCTCCAGAGCCTGCAACCTTGCACTCAGCTTCTGTATCTCCTCCTCCTCAGACCAAGCACCAATCGTACCACCATAGCTCGTTTCGCTACCTACTGGCTTCCCAATGTAACAGCAGTTGTTCGGCTCAGCCACAGGCACACCGTGCACGGCGTCCACCGTGTACACCCGGTCACCGTCATCTTCCTGATCTGACACCAACTCCTCCCGGTCCACAATTAGAGGGAACTCGTCGGCCATGGCAATTCCACCATCGTCAGGAAACAAGGTATTGCTTGATGAGCAGATTACCCCCTTATCTGCAGCCGAGGCTCGGGGAGACATTCTGTTGAGCAGGTGGTGGGTGCGCGGGGTGCCCACGTCGGATGACTCCGGGTGCTCGACGAAGTAATCGTGGTTGCCGTCGTCGTCGTCGTCGTCGTCGAAGCGACCCTCGGCGTCGTCGGCGGCGGCGGCGTCGGGGGAGAGGAAGCCGAGGTGGGCGAGGCGGAACCGGCAGGCGCGGAGCTGGGCGGCGAGGGACTCAACGGCGGCGTCGCGGCGCGCGACCTCCTCCCGGAGCGCCGCCGCCTCGCCGGCGTCGTGCGCGAACCGCTCCTCGGCGTACCGCCGGAACTGCCGCGCCTCCATCATGCACTCCGACTTCTCCCGCTGCAGCCTCAGTATCATCGACATGGCCTCGCTCGCCGCCCCCGCCGCCGCGCCACGCTCCGCCTCCAGCTCCGCGTGCAGCTCCGCGATCCCGGCCTGCTGCCTCGCCACCGCCTCCCTCAGCACCGCCGCCTCGTCCCCAATCCCAACCCTCGCCACCACGGCGAGTGCGGTTCCCTCCACCGGCATCCTCCGCTTGTGCATCGTGACGCGGGACGGCGGAGGCGGCGGCGGGCCCCCGCAGAGCGGGCACGCGTCGTCGTCGTCGCCCATGGTTGCGGCTGCGGCGCTAGGGCGGCTGCGCCGCGCATCCGCGGGAGGGCGAAGAGTGGAATGGCCGGGCGGTCAAAGCGAGGAGAGGATGGCCGCGAAAGCAGCGGTGGAATTCACGGAATTGGGTGGGATTCGCTGGCGGATTGGGTGGATGGGTGGGTGTGGTCCGGCTCTGCGGCGCCGGCCCGTGCACGGTGGATGGATGGATCGATCGGGTGCTCGCGCTCGTGCTCACGCGTGCGTGGGTGAGCGCGGGATATTTGGGGGCGGGCGCGGTTTGGGGTGGCGGCGAGGGGGGGAGGAGGAGGAGGAGGAGAAGAGACAAGGAAGGAGGAGGTGGGGTTGGGGGTTGGTTGGGGCGACGTGCTGGCGAGGGGGCCAGGACGGGCGTGTTTGAAACACGGACGGACGGGGAACGGGCGGGGCGGAACCGCGGAAGTCGTGTAGTACGCGCGAGCGCGATGTGGTGTGATGTGTTTTTTAAGTGAGCTGTCGTTGTTTGGGTTGGGGATTTTGAGTTTTTTCAAAGGGGGAATGGAGTGATTGGGGTTGGAGATTTTGGCACTTTTGGGTGGTGGGTATTTGAATGTGTCAGTTTGAATTTTGAGATTTTGGGGAGGGGAGGGGAGGGAGAGTGGGTGGAGGTTTTGGGGTTTTGTAGATGATTGGTTGTTTCGATTGTCTGATTTGATAGGAGCATAGGATCGATGAAGAGGATGTGTACGGTTTATCAGTTAATATTATTACTCCATAGTAAATTATTTGGACTGCCACGACACGTTCAAAGACCAACAATAGCCTGCACGTTTAACAGGCAGCCTACTACTGTGCAAATGTGCAATGCGCATGACTGCCCGGGAGCTCCAAGCACCGGGCCGCTTCAGGAAAAACACTGGTAGGCTGTACAGAATTTCTCTTGCCGGCCTGCTTTGGGTTGGGCCGTTCTTGTGCTGGCCAGCCGCAAACAGGCCCGTCTTTCCTTTGGGTATGTACGCCGTCCAAGACGCCAAACGCGCGACCGCACACAGGCGACACATGTGCGGGTCGGGTCCTCGACTCCTTGTACTGTTGTACACCGGTTGCTTGATTTACTTTTTCGTTGTTTTGCTAGTGTTAACCCAATGCACAAATCCTCTTCTGATGTGTATGCTCCTCGTGTATGATTTACTGTAGATTTGCTTGAGATGAACAGTGGATCGACGAGTGTACAGTTAGCAGTTCTCTACAAATTGATGTGGAGCTACTGGAGAAGCAGACGTTACGTACGTGAGCAAGAATGGTGTGGGGGATTGGTTTTGTTTTTTTTTTTTGGGGGGGGGTGTTTTGTTTTCTTTGGGTGTGTGTATTAATTTGTTGGTTTGAGTTTTTTTTTTTTGGGGGGGGAGGCAGGCAGGGGTGTTGGGGTTTTTTTAGGCGGTGATCATTTGATCACAATAAAATTCGGCAGATGTGTTTCTGTTAGGTTTTATTGCGAACCGATATAAATAAGTGGTCATTTGTCCGGTATTAGTATACGCTTTTGCTAAAAATCTGGTGACAGATTTTTCTGTGAGAATCTGTCAAATTTTAGGTTGTGTCAAGATTCATATTCGTGCTGCGTGATAGAAATAAAAAATATCGATCCAGGAGAGGTAGGGATCGAACCCACATGTTCGCCTAGTAAGCACTTCTACCAACTGGGCTAGTATCATTTGATGCTTATTTACATTCTACTTCCACCTAAATTACATATGTAATTATGTATAAGTTCTAATGTAATTACGCTGTATTTACACCCTATAGTTACATTTGACGGATTTTAGTCAAAAATATGGCTTCAGATTTTTAGGTAGACCCTTAGTATAAATTGGATGCGAGGAAGATAAGCTTTCTATTTGTTTCGGATTTTTTTAAGCCGACACAAATATACCAGCAAATATAAATATAAGTGTTTATGTGTGATTGTACTAGTGCAAAAGAATGAAAGGGCTCACTCTAAAGGTATGCATTTTGAGAAAACCAAACTGTTATAAAACCGATGGAACCAGCCCAATAAAACCGGATGCCCTCCATCCCTGCACGCAAAGCAAGTGAGCTTCACTTGAGGCAGGTGGTATGCCATGGACGGATGGACCCATGGTGTGGCGACATTACTCCCAAACCCTTGTAACTGGAGCTTAAGAAAAAGGCACAAACAATGTCATTTACCATAATTTACTCAATAATATATCATTAGACTTACAAGCCTTATTGAATCATCACATTTCATTACATAAAAAGAAAAATGATGCTAAAAATCGAGTAGGGTGTCTCCTTGCTTATCCCACCGGACTTATTCATCACGTAGTAATAA
This sequence comes from Leersia perrieri, assembly GCA_000325765.3. Lineage (NCBI taxonomy): Eukaryota > Viridiplantae > Streptophyta > Magnoliopsida > Poales > Poaceae > Leersia > Leersia perrieri. Next base: position 15,289,610 of record CM002478.1, on the reverse strand, counting down.
TGTTCAATTATATGGAGACACTGTTGGGGATGCCCTTGCTAGTTACCCCAGTGTTGTCCTCGGCTTTGCCGGAAGTATAGGGGAACAGTAGTGTGTAGGGGACATCAACCGGCCCAATTCGATTCTTCAGCTTACCATCTTTGTTCATGGCCGTGATGTTCGTCTCCACCTCCTTGAGCTTCTCATTGAAGTTCTTGAATGCGGTATGCGCCTTGGGGTCCGACGTCCAGTCCGGCGAGTCACGTTGCCCGAGATAAACCTCATCGGAGGAGTAGCTAGACAGGAGCTCGATTAGGGAGACACCGATGATGGTCGGGTTCTGCTTGGTGATGGTGAGGAGAAACTCCTTCTATGGGTTGCGCTCTAGATCCTTGTACTCATTGGTTCCCGGCTTTGGCATCTTTCGCCGGCTCATCGTCGGCCGATTCGGGAGGTAACCGGTATACGGATACTGGCCAAAGTTGATAGCCGCATGCAGCGCGGAGGCGATCCAGATGATGGTGGCACATGATCGGACAAGCTCGTCCACCGTCTTCATCTGTGGCCACCATTTCCGGTCCTTGAGGTCACCATGTTCCACCTCGCGCACCTCTGTCCACTAAGCCTGCAACTCGCCATCACCTTGGACCGCATTGTCGTCTGGATAGTAGATGGCACGGTAGTCACGGACCCACGTCTCAATCACCGACCAGACGGCGAGGCCATCGACGGCATACGGGTAATCCGAGTTTTTTTACGGTCTAACCAATAGTACCTCGAGGTATCGGTACCTCAAGGTACTAAAATAAAATCTAGCCGTTCATTCATCATACTGGTACCTCGAGGTACCAAAATAAACGGTTGGATTATGTTTTGGTGCCTCGAGGTACCGGTACCTTGAGGCACTATTGGTTGGACCGTAAAAATTCTTCGGGTAATCCTTGATCAACATCTCCAATTCTCCATCAGGTGCTTGGCGATGCCCCTCTTGATGAGGTCCTCCGGGAGAGCCTGCTCGGTGAAGTTCCAATCCCTGTACACCTCCGACGATATGGTGAGCGCGTGCTTGCCGGGGAAGACGGTGAGCTCGAATCCGCCACCGGCGTTGATGAGGATCTAACGTCCAAGGGCGTTGATGAACATGGTGTCGCGGTAGTGCGGGTGGAGGAGCTTGTGGATGGGGTGTGCCACACTGAGCTGCCGGTGGGTGGCGATGGCGAACGGCTGATGAGCTGGTGCCATGCTGAGTCGTTGACGGCGGCATAGGCCTTGGCTAGCTGCCAGATGTGGCCCTCCACGCCATCGCTCGCCGGCGTGTAGACCTCACTGATGGACGAGATGACCATGGTACTTGATCCGGCCTCCAACTGGGGGAGGCTTAGCTCGATGACCACCGGTCGGAGAGTGTCGTCGTCTCTACGGAAGAGAATAGTCCTTGTTGCATAGATGTAGTTGTCCTCCAGCTGGTTGACCACGAGGAGGAACGGGATGAAATGGTCGTGGTGGTCAACAATATAGAGGCGATTATAAGCCAACGCCTCGCCGACGGTGAGGCCCCCGAGGCTCTTCTCGATGTCTTCCGCCGTGATCTTGTTGTTCTGGTTGTAATACTTGGTTGGGTCAAGGCTACTCTTCGGCGGGAACTCGGATTTCTTGAGCCGCCGAATGATGAGTGGGTTGACGCCGGCGAGCGTCTCACGTGCGAACTCCTCATCTGTCTGCCACGCTGTCTTGTCCTCCTTGATGACCGCCGGCATCGGAATTCGGAAGCCGGAGGACGAACTCGCTATCGGGGGTGAGGATTTGCTTGGCGACCTCAAAGGGGATCTTGCTGAGAAATGGCTTGAGGAATTTTTGGACGAGGAATTCCGGCAACTTGAACGGGCCCTTGTAGAGGTCAAGTACATCATCGAAGCTGTCAAACTCTTTGGGTGTAAAGTGCTTGAAGTCGAGGAACCCAGCAACCATGGCACGCAACCCCGTGACGATAAGCTTGAGGGCATTGGCATCAAAGTATTCCTTCTTGCGGTCAGTGAAAATCTCGTCACGGGGGACATAGAAATGGTGGGTGAGAAGAAAGCCGACGTCGCGGCTCTCGGAGTCCGGGTCACTGTGGGTTGGCTTCCGGCCGGTGCGGCAGCGGCGAGGGTATGGGTACTCGTCGGATCCACCCAGCACAGGGCGCGGGTTGCCGCCATCTGGCTCACCAAGATCGTTGTAGACGTCGTAGCGATAGACACGGTCATGCTCGTTGTACGGGCCCGGCCTGTCATCACCACGCAGGTGCCGGAGCTCATCCTCCCTGTACGGCACCAGCGGCGTGGGCATTTTGTTTGGCAGGTATGGCTGCACACAACATGTACCATGTCAGTTTGCATATATATAGAGTTTTGTGTCCAGTGGCAGATGCCGGCAATATAACCTATGTATATATAAAATAATAAAAAATTATGTCAGTCTGTATAATTTTAATTAGCTCATTTCTTTGAATTTTTATAGGGTGAAGTTCTTTTTTAGCGCTTTATCTTTGTTCAGTCTGGTTTTCACCTTGAACTACAAACCTGTTTGTTTTTTTCCCTCAACTTGTAAAGCTAAACAAATGCTCCCTCCGTTTTCTTTTATTTGACGTTTGAGCTAACCAACATCATATATACATAACCGGAGGGAGTAATATTTATCCTGTACCATATTTCAGACTTAGGTAAGTTTAATGGTTGTGGAACTAATTATAAGTGACATCTACATCAGCAAAACTTGAAGAACAACAACAATACTACCTCTCATTTTCTTTCTTTTGAGCTAGCCAACATCATATATAAAAGATCAGAGGGTTACCTAGGAAAATGCCTCCATTTCAACCAAAACCAGTAAAAAAATATATCTAACGGTACGTGTTGTTTATCTGGTTTTTAAAGTACGTTGATACACTACAACAAAAACGTCCTATAGAGACATTTCTCTAATACTATAGTGGCATTTTTCATATGTCTTTAGAATAACATAGAGACATTTTTGAAAATGCCTCATGAGTGCCTTCTGGTGAAGTGTCTCAAAAAAGTAAAAGACATTTTATAAAATGTCTCTATACCTTACAACATTTTTGTAGAGACACTATATTATATCTATAAGAGGATAGAGACACTTTCTAGAGACATTGAATTGTATCACTATCATAGCACAATAGTGTAAAAAAGGAGAAAATATGTTTTTTTCCTTGTTGTTGTCAATCCTTGAACTCAAGATCTCTTGGATAAAGAGTTCTTAACTTCAACACACTAACCATCTCAACCTCATGAAGTTTCTTATACATATATACGTTGTCAGTTACTTATCATATATCAACAATCTAAAAAGTGTCTCTACCGAGGTAAAAATGCCTCAACAAAGTGCCTTTATATAAGAGGCAACGTTCAAAGTGCCAAAAAGATGCCTCTACATAATTAATTTACTATGGTGCCTTAAAAATATCTCTGAAGTGTCTAGAGTAAAAATATAATAGACAATTTTGTACCTCTAACAAGTGTCTATAGACTATAAAACTCCTAATTTTAGAGGCAAACTAAAAATGTCTCTACAAAAGTGCCTATACGTAAGGTTTTTGTTGTAGTGATAGTTATGTCATCGATAAATCTAGATTCTATGTAACTTTCATTAAGTTAAATCAAATGGTTGATAACTAAAATTTGTTAGTAAATTTACATATTATAATACACGTAGCAGTGCTCCAAAAACAAACTCTATCCATTTTTTTTTATAGATGAGGTTTGGCAGTTTGGTTTGGTACCATACTCATACCACAAAGGTGAGATATGTTCGATAAAAAATCTCAAAAATTTTGAATTAATCTCAAAGTACATATATACCAAAAAGGGGAAATAGCTTATATATAATTATACTTTGTTGCTGAAAAAGACACGAGGCAGGTAGTCGTAGGTCTTGTCGGGGTAGACCCACGATCACTCGGCGGTGAAGACGATGGTGCCATAGCCAGGGACCTTGTCGAGGGTGATGGTCTTGAGGAAGAACTCGGTCCTGCGTAAGTTCCTCACGACAACCGCTCCGGGGATGCCCATCGTCATCAGGTCCCAATTAAAGTGAAGTCGATAGAGAAGAGCCCAAGGGTCTTACCGGATAGCATCACAAGTTGTGAACTAGCAGGTCTTGGGTTTGAGCCTCACCACCTCCTTAATTTAAAAATCAATCTAGTCCTTCCTAGATTGGTCCCAAAGTGAATTCGTAGGCAGTCAGGTGTGGCTCAAAGCCGACGTGGACAATCGCCTCCTGACTCAGCTTCCCCCTGTTGCCGTTGTCTGAAATGTATATGCAATTTGCATTATTTGTAATATGTTTGGCTTGGCCGGCCGTGTACGTGATTAAGACATATATTCATGGGACATTGATAAGAGAGGGTGTATTGTTTTTTGTTTGAAAGATATCATAGAGGTCCAGCGGGTGCATAGTACTGTCGTGGTCATGTTTCCTAACCTTCTCTTCTCAATTATTACCTCTGTGTCATATTTTTATAGCGATGAATCTAGACAATTCAAATCAAGTAAGCATTCTCTAATATGTAATTTAATCCATTCGTTTGTACCCTCAAACAATAATCATATATAGATGAGGCTTCCTGTAGTAGTGACACCATTGCCACTCAAATGATTTGCACTGGTATCCTAAAAGTGATGATGTGTCTTCAGAGTTCAGTTAATTCCAGAAATAGGAACCCGCTTCGGTCGTCTCTACTCCTAATATTATATTGTCAGTAGAAATAATCTGAACTGTTTATATAATAATGTTCTCTATATTTCTACCATAGTGTGAAATGGTTTTCATCATAACATTTTTAGATTAATGAAACATATATAATTACCGTAGAAGGTTGAAAAAATATATAGTACTAACCAACATTTTGCAAACAAAAGTGAAAACAAAGGTACTGTGTGCGCGCGGATTAATTAATTAATTAATTACGCACTGGGGTCGCCGAAAGGGGAGCTGACGAGCTGGCACACGACATCACCGGCGTCCGTGGGGTTAAACTCGAGGGCCTTGCGCACCAGCACCATCTTCCCCGTGAGCACCGGCCCCTGCTGCAGCTGCCGCCTCCTCGCCATCGTCGGCGCCGGCACGCTGCTCGCCTGCGGCTGCTGCATATCGATCGATCGATATATCGTCTTGCCTAGCTAGCTTGTTTTCTTCTGCTAGCTGCGAGAGCTGGGGTGTGATGACTGGAGGATGATCGACGAGCCCGGTATTTATAGACGCCTACATTGCATGGATGGCTAAATATGATGGGCCAGGCAATGAAAAGGAGGCCATGAGACGAGTCTTAAAAAAAAAGGAATATAGAAAGAACAAGACGAAGAAGTCGTTTTAGAAATAACAAACAAAGAATAAGAATATGTACCAGCTAGCCGTTCACACGACCATACTATTATTTCTATCTGCTGGATTCACAATCTCGGATGGCAAAATAAAAAAAAATAATAGAGAAATTTCATAAAACCCTATACTTCATGGTGAGAAGATTCATGAAACAATATAAAGCAATGGGTATTATGACTAGCTTATAGCACACATAAGTCATAACCATAGGATATATGATAAAGGGTTTCACAAAAAGTTTTAAGTGAACTTAGCACATATGAAACGATATTATGTAAAGTAGAAAAGAATTAAGGCATCTACTTTTATTAACAAATAAAAACTAAAATTTGCATAGATATTTTTTTTAAGATGTACCATTAACATGTATATGGGTGGGTTTTATGGAAGTCATGACTATGGTTGCCAGACGTCTCATATTCTAGGACACGAAGCGATGCACGATCACCAAAGCGGCGTGAGAAGATGGCCAGCCGTGGGAAGGCAAAAATTTATGGAGAATACATGTGATTAATTATGCAAGCCGCTGTGGAAATGTATTTCGGAGCGTGTAGTTTACACGTATTTTCACATAAACATTTGCAATTAAAATCTCTTTTTGTAGAGGCTATCATCAGAAACAATCAACACGTACTGGCCCTATTCGTTTTGGAGGAAAAATGGAGGATTTAGATTCCTAAGGATTGTTTCCTATGAATGTTATTCGTTTTTTTTATTACGCCATAGGAATATCAAAGGAAACTTTCCTTTTCCTACCAGCACAAGAGAGAAACCACAGAAAAATTTCCTCCACTCCAACCTCATGGAAAAATTCCTATGGATTGAAGTGTCACACATTCTCATTCCTCCATATTTCCTATTCCTATGGAGATGAAATTTCTCCAAAACGAATAGAGCCTAGTGTAGGCAGTTTTCTTTAGAAACCATACGTGGCAGTACATCTGTAGGCTTTGGCAGCCCCATACTTCACCAGACGGGTGCACATTCAAGCGTCAATACGCTATGAAGCTTGAAATAAAACCATGCCATTGTAGTGAGAAGAACCCACTGATAGACCCAAAGTTTCATAAATTTCAAACCAAAAATACTAAATAGAGTGTTGCGGACGGAAATACTACCAGTAAGAAAAAGGAATAAAAGTTCATTTTACTTATCCAAACTATTTCACTAGAGCACTTAACCTCAACTATTTCCCGTCTCATTTTACACTAAAAACGGTTAAAACGTTCATTTATAACTATGATATTTATCCATTTATATATTTGGCAGGATGCATAAGTATTCCACTATAGTACTTGACACAACTACTACGAAGAGATGAAAAAGACATTTGTCACTTGGGGGTGTAGGTCTGTGTTGTTTGGGGGTGATAATAAAACAAAAGGTAGTATGAATAGTTTAGTGTTAAAAAATCAATTTTTATTGGTAGGTTTTTAGATCTATGACAAAAATTTAACTCTTCCTTTTATATATATTAGGACAAAGGGAGCGCATCTCAATTTTTTTTTATATTTTTCTATCATTGTTTAATATAGTTTGCAACTTGGAAGCACCTAAAAATGACGTGCGTAGGGTGTAGCCATAGCCATGCTATACTTTCCTCCATGGCATATATCGGTATCCGACTGAGACGTATGTACGTACATGCGTGTTACACGGACGCCATTTCGCTATACAGTATATTGGTATGATGGTATCCGAGTGAGACGTATGTATGTACGTGTGTGTTACACAGGCGCCGTAACCATCGATCGCTCCCAAATCCCACGAGTAAACAACACAAATCCTTAGCTGGTATAGTACGTGTGGCCATGTGGCCACGTGCGAGTGGCCCTAGGGTCACCCTTTGTATCTAAAATTACATAGACACCAGCCCACGAATTTATCTATTTATGGACAGGCTTTAGTGTAAAATGAGACGGATGTATAACTAAACCAACGTCGTTATATATACCTAGGCTAAGTCAAGTTGAAATTATGGATGTATAACTCCACCCAAATGCAATTAAATCTTGGCACACATAAATATATCAGAGAAAATTCTTAACATGTCCTTGCATGTTCACTATCCTTTCAAGCCCTGAGTTTGGACTCATACCTTATGACCCTCATTTTTTTATGTCTATTTCATGTCTGTTCTATTAGAGATTTTTCAGTATACACCGCTAAATTCACATGGTTCGTATCATTCGCCATCTAATCCACACACCACTAATGCTGCGAATTTCTTAAATACCATGCCACTTTCTTCCCTTCTACTCTATTTCTTATTTTTCTTCCTATTTGTTGATTTTTATCTACCTAATCTGACCCTTTTGCCCCTGACCCCACATGTCAGGTACACGAAGCAGAGAAGGTCTTTTAGATCAATCGAGCAGGCAAGGCACAAGGAAGGAAGCCGGTGCCTGCCCCAAAGACGCTGCCCGCCGGCGCCACCGCGCCCCGACGCTGCCCACTGCCCCCGCGCCAGCCGCCCATGCGCAGCCAACACGAACCGCCGCCTAGCGCTCCCCACTACTTCCACATCGCTCCGTTCATCACCGCAGACAGGGTCCTGCTTGCCGTCGCCATGTAATATTTTTATGCAGTGGCAGAGCTTCAGCTCAATATTGGAGGGGACAAGTGGCTAATTGATGCTAGAATTAGTGGTACTAATTGTATTTGGTCTTAATCATATATTATTACTCAATGTAAAATGCATAATTATTGGGAGGGCCAAGAACCACCTTGGCCCTAATGAAGCTCCACCACTGTTTTTACGTACAAATTTTATACCACACGTAAAACTTTTGTGTATATAAATTTAGTTTTAAAAAAGTAAAGATAAAAAAAAGAGGGAAAATGAAAAAAAAGAGAGAGAGGTGACTCGTGTTGGCAGCGGGCCAACAAAGGTGCATTAATATATATATATATATACATACATATATACACATATATACATACATACACATACATATATACATACATACGCATATACATACATACATATACATACATATATGTATGTATATGTGTATGTATGTATGTGTATGTATGTATATGCATGTATGTATGTATATGTATGTATGTATGCATGCATGCATGTATGTATGTAGATAGATAGATAGATAGATAGTATACCTATCATATACCCGGATGTATCCTGTGTGGACGCTACACCTGAGCCAGTTGATCGAATCAGGTAGAGCTGGTCAGCCACCCTAACTTAGACTCACGTATTAAACAATGAGATTAATGACTCCCAAGCCTAATAGTATGAAATTGTCTTGATTATTGAGTTTAATCAACCAGCTTATATTACGTTGTTTTCACTTTCAAGATGGAGAGATTTTTTTTTGAAATCACCCATTTAAGAGAGGTAGGTGAGATTTAATAACCATGTATCACGTACGTCACCCTTTCCATATTTCTCTCCACTGTTCTATTATATATTTGTTTAGGTTGATTGCGAGAAAGTAATTCCTACTGTAGTAATCAAGATGGAAATTTTACAAGTATTTAAATGGTGTGAGATATAATATCGTATTTTTACGATACATAATGCTGCAATTAGTATTCACAGTTGTAAAAATACAACCTAACCTCTTTACTCTGAGGTGGTTAGTATACTAAAATTACAACTGTAATTTTTAGTTTTATTAAAAGTTTTAGTGTGAGATTACTATTTTAAATGTACATTATAATATTTACTATAGTTCGTTTTACAATATAGGTTCACGGAATGCCATTTTTTATTTTGGTCTCAAACGTAGCAAAAATAACATATTAAGTATGGCATTGTGGATATTATCAATATTATCAATTTAACACTAACAACTCATTTACGGGGCATTTAACTATTTGCCACTTTTACGGATGGCACTTTAACTATGTCTATGACATGCAGGATTTGCTGAGTCACTGACAGCGGGTCCGGATGGCATTTTATATGCCATTCTATCCGTAAGAGTGACAAAAAATTAATTATTCCCTCATTTACATGTATGGAAATATGAGTTGTAAAATTGCAAACTTTTACATCATTACTATAATGTGGTTCCCGTAAAATTTCATAATTATGGTACTAAGTTTTGGTATGACTATAACATTACAAACAGATGCACAGTTACTAAATTGTAAATAGGTGGTTTTTATGGTTACTTGATTTTTACAATTTCAGGGGGCATCTAAATGGAAATTTTACAAGTATTTAAATGTTGGAATAATTTTTATTTTTACTATCGTTGTAAAGTAGTAAAATTGCGATAATATGATTTTTACATGATAGCTTTTAGTAAAATAGTAAAATTACAAAGATTTGTGCTGATCCATCTAAAAAATTCAAGTACTACACATTTTTTACAATCATAGAGATCACCAAAATAGTAAATTTACAAAAATTGATATTACAGTTATCCCTGACCACCACGTTGCATGTCATTGACTTTCCTGGTAAGAATGATGTGGCATTCATGCATGTATCGCACAACATGCACCCTAATCAACGGCATTAGTTACAAATTAAAGATTAGTAATGTAAGGAATTAATTACCAATAGCATGCAAGCTAGCGGCACGAGAGTACTATACTAAATCACTACACGTGGTGGTCTTTTGCTTCAGTCAACGACGTGCATTGCATGCACCTGATTAATAAATGTTAATTCACTGATTAACTGCCAATTAGTGCATAGGTACTCGTTTGTATGAACATACAATAGACCAGATTCATTTTGGTGCCACGTGGTGACATCAATATACAGTCCGTATATATATATATACACACATACATACATATCTGTATATTAGTCTTTTGATGGTCGCACGCGACACGACATGCATAGGTAGATAGTATATGGTATCGATGCAAAACCTCAAAACCTTCTGAAACCTACTGAACTCACGCAGATGTCTTGATTTACGTTATACAACCTGAAGCTGAAACTAGGGAAAATTACTGATTTGAATTCTGAAATTTAATCCGTTATGCTCGAGGGTTTGTTTGGTTGAAACAGAAGAAATGAAGACATAGGAATATGTGCCCACATCAATCTATAAGAATTTTTCAAAATGGTGGATGAGAACTATCTTGTGTTTTCTAACTTTTTCTTTACAACTTATGGAAAACAAAAGAATTCTTTGATTTTTTTTCTATAGTTCATTCGTACAAACAGAATGGCATTTATAGGGTAGTTTCTCCCTCCAAGCCGAATGTTGGGATCTGATCAAACCTTAGCTTTAATCAATCTAGTAAACCCTTAAGGTGAAGCATTTTGTGCGAGCTCAACATGAATAAAACCGCTCCCATGTTTCACTTTTGCTTATCTTCTGCAGGCAAAATTTAAATTTTAACCTTAACTATTTGAAGTTGGTTTGAGGTTTTTTTCATCATAATCTTTTTTTTTAACCTTGAATTTCAAATCGTAAATAATATAGATATAAAAGTATTATCCATAAATTGTTTTTTATTGCTTCATTCATGTGTCAACCGCTTATTTAAAAAAGCGAAACAATCACAACCAAATACTAGCTGAACACAATAATTTGGTTTGTAGAATATGAGCAGTCAGAAAGCAAATTTTGATATTTGCGATGTATATATTTATGTCGCCCTCCAAAACGTGCCGCTTTGAGATCTGCCATTTTATTTCATTTGTTCTTATCTTCCCTTATTTGTTGGTCTCCTTTTCTCCTTTCCTACGTTCTGCAATAACACATTTGTCCCATTATACCATGAGGTTGACCCTCCTGTCTCGATCGTACTCAATTTGGGACGTATACCGTATGTCACTTGCGTACGTGTTACACGGGTATCACGGCCGCGGAAGCGAATCGACCGGCGTCATCGCCATGCGCTGCTCAGTGCTCACACGCCAAATAGCTAGTATAAACATCACCGAGACACCGATTCACCGCTTCGCATGGACGTGAGACTAGCTAGATTTACTGATCGAAAACTATGTTGTGGCTGAATGCCTGAAACTTAATAACGGAAATTAATGCCTTACTACTGTAATTACTGAGGCTTGAAAGCCAAAAACATTCTAGTACTACTTGTGATGCATATGCTGAAAGCTGGCTAGTGGAACTAACTGAATTCTGGAACTTAATTAGCTTGTGCTTGAATAATGTTGAATCGAAGGGCTTAAACCTTGATAGTTAAAATCTTAATTAAAACCTTACCCTTAATCTAGTAATTAAACCCTGAAATAGTATACGCATGTTTGTAGGCGTCTACGTGCTGTGTTTATTTTTTTAAAGAAAACTCTTGACGTCAATCTCACATGAGTTTAATCAATGCACCGGACTCCATGCATGCCATGTTGGAGACTTCGAGTCATGGCTTTGTTTTTTACACACGAGAGGAGACATCAGTTTAATTGAGATTAGGGTTAAAAATGGTATGGAAAATACCAACTGTACTAGTTGTCGTTTTTGATTTCTACTGGCTGTTTTAGCCAGTAACAGAAATTGCTGGTAATAGAAATGAAAATGGTAAAGTGTTTAGGGAAAGGTAATACATTATTTCTGACCGTTTTATCAGAATTACGTATTGGGATGGAATCATTGGAAATTTTCGAAAGACCAAAATACCTTTGCATGCTTCACTCAGCCAATAAAAAATAAATGGCCCAAAGGCCCATTTGCCTACCCTGCCCACCTCTCCTATCTGGCTGACCCTAACCAACCATTCCTATCTACTCTCGACTTTCCACCCCAGTTCCCCTTATGCACGCCATCCCTATTTACTCCCGACTCCCCTCCCTAGTCCCTAGTTCTCCCTATGCACACGCTGCATATGCAAGTTCTCCCTATGCACACGCTGCATATGCATATTTATCTCTGTTGACTCTGCTCCTCATCTTGCCTCACCTTTTGGTCTTGGTGTTGGTCTATGGCACCACTACGGTCATGTATTAGTTGAGTATATAATGTTATAGTATAATGCTTTCGACATGAACTTTTTATATATTTTCGTTCCAATGGTCCTATTTCCAAAATTCCGATGATGCTAATATATATATATA
>CM002478.1:15235239-15277140 GCA_000325765.3 Leersia perrieri | reverse complement strand
TATTTATTTATTTCCATTCTAATGGTTCCGTTTTCAAAATTCTGACAGGCCGATATTGTTACGGTTTCCTCCTCTACCCTTCTGTTTCCCCAAAAACGAAAAGGAAAATGGAAGAAGTAGTTTTCGGCCATTTTCATCCCTGTTGAGATGCATGAATGCACGGGCAAACTGATAACCAAGCAAAGCCAAAACGTCAACAAGTAGCACATCTAATTGGATCCAAGCCTAAAACGTCAGCTTTTTCTTAAACAGGAGGGAGTATGTTCGAAATACACACAAAAGCATACAGAATGATGGGCAAGTTCAAATGATCCGAAACTATATAATTACTTTTTCTATCTGGATTACTTTGAAGATGCATGCACAAAGAGCCCGTTATACGCATCATAGGCATACACGTGTCAATAAAATAACCAGTTTCTAGAAAACCCAGAATATTCAGAGAGGAATCAGGAGTTAATGACGACGATATATTACTTATCACACTGACGTGGTGTTTAGCATGCAGTAGCTACAGGTAAACATGAGCCAATATGTCCTATGAAGCTCACGGGTCGGCCATTAGCTACCTATATGAACTATCGATTACAATATCACAAAAAAGCAGATGGTTAGCCCATTACTAGTCCGATTAGAGCTTAAATTATCTGCGCATGTAGGACGAGCGAACATCGCATGAACTACCTAAAAGATTCCGAGTAAGACGACTGGCTTTTGATTGATAAATACACTTGTGGAGTGCCCTACCCAAATCGGCAGTTGATCAGTTCGCGTTAATTACTTTCCTCCAGTTATCTCCGGTGCTCCAAGCTGCAATCATGCATCGAATATGGATTGGGACCGAGAATAATAGAATGTCCAAGTATTAAGCACAGGTTAGTTATATACCTTCAGCTAGCTCATCAATACATGGACCAAACATGATACCAAGGATGTTGCATGCATCACTGAACTCCAGATCAGACAGCAGCTTGGGCGTCAGAAGGAAGCATCTACCGCCAGATTAACAAACAAGGGGGTTGACATTTTGCATGTGTGATATGAAAGTGTTTCCCGAAATGTAAGATACTGTGACTAACTGTGGCGTGTTTGGTTGACTGGCTGCTCTCATTAGTTGCTGGAACATCTTCCTCTCGTTTATGGGATCCATTCCTGCAGTTTCAGGGAAAAGTTTTATCTTGTCAATGCTTACAACCCACTGGCACTAGTAATCTTTGCACTGAGTCAGCTGGTAAGATCTTGAAGTGATACGTGATACAAGATAGTAGAAACTGATCGCTCCTATAAACAAGAAAAAAACGAGTAATTATAACAGGTATATTTTTTTAACAAAGCATTGTTGCATTTAATAGATATTTTTTACCCCTCCAGATTGGTGATGAGCACTCAACACCTGCAACCGGCCTGTTTGCCTGAGGAAAATAATACAATAATCTGATTAAAGACTGACAGAAACCTCCTGGCAGCCCTTAAACTACATGCCAGGAATGGATATTCATTCAACAAAAATGAACAAAGTGATAAAGTGCACTCAGTTACGGAAAATCCCAGGGATGGATATTTATTCAACAAAAATGAAAAAAGATTGTTTGTCTGAAATTTCACCTTTTATTCTTGCAAACAGATACTTTGAAGATCATTTATCTTAAGACTTAACATTATGTCTAAGTGCAATCTAGAAACAATCAAGTTACCCTATAATCTCTATGGCTCAAGTGAATTGTGAATTGATTTCTGCTTATTGCTCCCAAGATGGCACAAATTAACTGCGAATAAACACTAACTAGTTGGTTTCTATCAGGGAAGTAGTATCATCACTCCATTATACATTAGTAATGGACAAGTGGTGTGCTGATCATTATTTATTTATTTACTCAATGCAAGAAATCAGAGCAGCGTTTTCAAATTTGGAAAAGAAACACACCTAAACTTGACCTTAATAAGAATACCATATTGCTCATAATCAAGACCATGCTCATCTGCAAAGAAATTTTGTTACAACAGTTGGCATTTTATCTGAAGATAGTACAAATAATGATGTAACAGGACAAAAAAGAACTGCCACACATACCAAGTGAAACTTCTCCAGCAACAGCCATTTCTTGAAAGTTACGACTAAACGTGCTGTTTATTTTTGAAACAAGAGTGTGCAGTGTTGGGAGCCATTTACCCTAGAAAATAGCAAAAGTCAGGTCAGGGAGACATCCCAAAAAGATCTGGAAAAAGTACAGATATGTCTGACAATAGGAAGATGTCCAAACCTTTGTGATTTCTATATCAGAGTAGCATCTTTGACATTCTCCTTTATCATCTTCAAGCTTTTCTGATATTGATTCTATCTATACAGTTAAAATAGCCAGTTAACAAATCCAGTGCAGTAATAGATTTATGAGCAACTCAAACTAAAATATGATTTGCTACATTGGGAGATGTATCTATGTTGCAGATGGTCCAAATCTCTGATCTCTTCCATAACTATACTATTTCATTAACATAAAGTTATAATATAATAAGGTAACAGCACGTATATAGTGAAGAAAAACTGTATGGAGCATCTTCTCTGCACTCATAAGGTGCTACCGATAAGCCAAAGCATTCTCAGAGGTAAGCATAAAGGAAATCATTCCACGGAAATCAACCTTCACAATTTTTAATGCGCTTTCATCATAAAAGTATGAAACTCCAGATGCTAGATTATTGCTATGTTGTGTAGCTGCCAGCAAAATTATGAGAAGAAAAAAAAAAGATCTGTGCTAACTGACAAGGAATCACCACCCAGCCCTATTCTGAATGTAAAAAACCCGCTAGGTTTATTTCTGATGACAAGCTGATGTCGAACAGGTAAACAGTTAAAGCACAATGCAACTATAGAAGTAAAGAAAAGTATGAACTAAATATAATCAGTGCATGTGTTACCTCATGTTGCCGGTTTTGATACTCCAGCAAAACATTTTGATTAAGAAAAAGCATAGAATTTGCTTCAGATTCAATATCTTGTATTGCAGAATCTAGTTCTTCTATAGTAGTAGGCATCTGCAAATAGATTGGAATGAGTTAAACCATCGACAGGGGCGCCAGGTGTTAACTACTACTAGTAGCATATTCTGATAAGTGATAAGTTATGTGGTCTGTTTGGACAAAGTAAACGCCAGCACATTTCCATTTAACTCAACAATGAAAGGAAAACTGGATGTACCAGAGAAAACAGCATAAGAAATCAAGATGTAAAACAACAAACAACAGATTATTAGAGGAGACTCATAAATCCTGAACAACCAAACAAATATTGTAGATTTCTTATGGAGAATTCCAACAACTAAAATGAACTAAGATTGGAAGAATTAATTTTTATGAGAAGAAACCAACACCTTGGAGCCTAGGCGCTTCACAGACATTATGTTGTTGTTACTGTAGTTACCAGATCTGTGGGTCCCTGCTCCCTGGTACATGTCCGCAGTATGCAATTCACTACTTGAAAAACATAAGATTTCACTAGGGGGCGTACTCTCCTATCATGAATCCGCGCTGAGGTTCATGAAACCAACAATACCAGAGTTTCATACGACAATATCAAACCATATACTTAAATTGAAACCCATCAATGTTGGTGAGCTCTTCCTGATTGGGTTCCTGCTTGCCAATCACGCTTTGTGCAGGCAGATTGCTGGCAAACCCCAAATCAGATCACCCATCCTGCAATCTGATTGTCATTTTGATTGCGTACAGCAAATGTGGTAACTATGGTTTTTTTAATTACAATAATTTATTATCATGAAACTGACTACTCCCTTTGTCCTCAAATGTTTGTCGCCGTTGACTTTTTGACATAAGTTTGACCATTCGTTTTATTCAAAAAATTTATGTAATTATTATTTTTTCCTATCATTTGATTCATTGTTAAATATACTTTTATGCATACATATTGTCTTACATATTTTACAAAAGTTTATGAATAAGACGAACGGTCAAACTTATGTCAAAAAGTCAACGGTGACAAACATTTGAGGACGGAGGGAGTATAATAAAAGAAATAGTATTTGAACTTTAGGAGGTATTATAGTTGGTATGCTGAACAAAACTAAAATATGTGAACCCTGATTCTGGAATAAGACAAGAACAATGTATAAAATAAATTCAAAGTTCACCTTACGAAATTCTTCTTCAAGTTCTTTGGTGATTGTACCTATTGACTCTGCATGTTATTTTGCAATATACAGCTGTCGCCTATGCTCTTGAGTATTCCTTTTACCTGATTAGAGGAACACATGCCATGTGATATTCCCAGAACAGGACAAAAATAAATCATGAAAGTGTGTTGCCATATGCTACAGTCGTCTCAAGCAAGCTGAATTGCAAGAACTAATTTGTAAATCAATATTAAGTACTGCACAGTGGTCAACTGGTATATCATTAGTGCTCATAATTAGAGGGAACAAATTACTCCTATTTTCCAATTGTCAATAACGATGCAACAGCACTAGGATTTGTCATCACTGACTACAGTAGATTTTATGGCACACAATAGACTGGCATACCCTTGATTTTATGTTCACTTTTTCACAATATTTTACTCATATGTTCAAATCTTTTCCCTGTGAAAGAGCTACCTACACCTTTATCCCCCTCTATTTGTCCAGCCTGCCTGATCTTTTGCTCCCCTCATTCTCAAACAGTTGGAACAAATCTAAACGTCACAAACCCTAATGATCTTCTTCAGCAGCCTGCTTCACGCACCTTCTTTGACCACTACAGGGCAATCAGGCACCTAGAAGTACTGAAAGCACCCACACCAGTAAGCCACAGCACAGGGCATTCAAGCTGCTACTGTGCAGGCTGACTATCGAAACTTGGATGCCACCCACAAAATGCCAATGTTTTCTCCAACTACAAATTGCCTTCATGTGCCTTCTGGCCAAGTTGACCTAGTGCCATCAATGGGGGAACAGATGTGGGGAGGAAGTCAAGGTGAGAAGGATTCTGGTGGTGAGGCTCCAAGTGAACTCCACGGGATCAAGTATGCATGCCATAGATAAGGGATATAAAGAAAGGAGGTAACGGCAAAAAGGGTCATTTCACGTGGCGGGAAATAGTTAAACTGACCAAAAGCGAATATAGTAGCTCAAAAATGAAAATAATTGTAAATGAATAAATCTAACAGTTTCCATAAAATACACTATAAAGTAGAGCGCCAATGTATGGGGTGGAAGAAAATTAATAATCCCCTTAAACAAGGGGTAATTGCTCCGTAGTATAGTAAGCACGTTTAGTTACATGATCATATGTCGATACAATTGAGCAGTATTCATATACAACCCATCAAGTAGTGCCAACAGCACTTTGAATTTTTCTCGTAAATGCAGGAGCATTGCATTTTCATTTCATTAGGAAGAGAGAAAACACATCGGACACTACAAAACGCCAGTACAATAAAACAACCCCAGTACACACCCAAAACGCATCGGACACAGGAGATGCACGGACCACCCCCCACCACCCCCTAGGCGTCTATAGTGGTAGGGCCACCACAACAATATCATGTTGAAATGTGAAAAGGTGACATTTAGTTAATATACTAAAAAATCTGCCACAAGCCTTGAGAAACACTCAGTTAATACATTCTGCCGCATGCCTTCAAAATTAATTGACTGTATGGCCTTCTTGGTTGAGGAAATAAACCAGCTAAAACACAGGTTCACAAAAAAAACTGCTAAAATATGAGATGTTGATGGACCAAACATTCCATTCCTCAAACCAGAACATTGATAAGTTAGGGGGGGTCAATTTACCATCTCATTCCACCCACCCAAAAGGACCAAACGTATGAGCACAATATACGAATATAAAGTTGGCACAGGATATGCAGATCCAAAGACAAAATTTGAAGAAAAAACTGCCTTAGGCCCTTAGCCAATTTCCACCAATAAATATTTTGCCAATCTTATAAAAAATTTGCTTCTATGAATGGTTAGAAACAACAAAAGAGATGATTGAAACACCAACTCACAATTTTCATATCCTCTAGCACAGCATCCCTTTCAAGTTTTTTCACATCCTTTTGTGCCTCCCATATCTGTGAGACAATTAATGAGGACAAATAATTACATGTGCTAATTAGTTAAGACAGAAGGAACAGGATGAGACATAACCACTGTATGATCTATGAGCTCACCACTTTTATGGCCATTTTATGATGTATCATGTGCAAAGTTTGGTGTACCATGAGCAAACTAGGTGTGCTTTGCACCAACTATGAGTGTCAATAATTCATATCTTATTGTAAGCAGCTAACTGATATGAAACAGCAATGATTTCATTGGGTGTAAATTGCAAGGTTGCCAAATGGAGATATTTATTTTTGTTATAAGCCTTTTAGGTACCATGTAACCGAATTTAAGGAATATGAGCAGATTTTAGAAGTTTAGTTTTGTTAAAGTAACTATTTTCTCACAAGCATACCTTTGTATCAAGCTCAATGGAAGCCATGTTCTCTTGTGTACAACTCCGTTTGAGAACAACAGCTCTAATAAGCAAATCCTGACAAAATTTAGATAAAATTAAAGCAAGCACAAATTTGATGATGATCTTCAAGATAAAAGAAAAATATTGGCTGTCAGTATAAGAAGTTCGTGTCTCTGCTGACCTTGAGTTTCAGCACTGCTTGAAACTGCTCATCATTTAACTTCGCTACCTGATCGACAAACTTTGTTTTGGTGGACCCCGTATCTTCCTCTTTATATATGTTCTCCAGAGTACTTCTTTTCATATCTAGAGAATTACAAAATATTAGACAAGCAACAAGTAGATGAACAGCAAAAGGTTTCATACCAACACGCCACTTTATTCCACATTGCCTCTCCTTCTCAGACCGCATCATGCCTATAATCTCTTCCTGGAAATGACAATTAAAAGATAAGTACTATAATAAACAACTTATTTATATCTAAATCTAATTGTGAATATAGTATTTAAATTGGTAAAACCTTTTCCTTGTGAATTTGTGCTGCTTCATCTTCTAATTGACTCTGTTGCTTCACTTGCATCTCTAAGGAAACATTCATTTCTTCCAAGTTTTTCACGTGCTTATCCTTTTGTGATTGAAGCCTTTCGATGTCACCAACATCTAAATCTGCATCAGGCACCACCAGATCAGAATGCACAGGCCGAGTAGCTGACAAGCAAGCATTCTTTTTAAGGTTGAGATTGGAATACATACTGTCCATAAAAAGACGGGAAGGATTGACATCATCTACAAATGCTGATAAATGACCACCATATCTTGATCTAGACCACCGATAGTGGCTATTTGGAGTCCAAAAGTCAGACAGGCCTAACTTCGGTACATCATCTGCTCTGTTATGTGTTTCATTTGTTCCTATATACTAGACATAAAAAAAGAAGACACGGAGAACACACAGCTGAGGATTCAGACCTCATCCAATGCAGATTAATATAGATTTATGAAATGGACATAAGCAGTCATACTGAATAATCCAACTTTGCCTCATTAACCAAAACATCTTTCACAGCAGGAGGAGCTTCAAAAACTCGATCAAGTCGTGCGTAGATGCCAACTTTCTGCATCTGCAATAGATTACAGAACACACGATACTAAATAATTTATCTCAACATTCTTTTACATAAGGCATGTTTTGTACAAGGGAACAGGGACTGGGAAAGCTTTAAGATTGAAGGGTGTCACGTGCTAGGATTATTTGAAACGGAAAGATTAGATTGGATTATAGTGGTATAGGAGGTAACAGAGAATGGCCCCGGACCTCGATGGTGCGGAGTCGTACTCGACTCCAGACCGACATGGCAGGAGTCCTGGTTACAAGATTGATCTAATGCTTAACTTAACCTAGGGAACCATCTCTCCTTAAATAGAGGGAGCAGCTAGGGACCTAATCCTATCCTATATGGGCCTTAGTCTCTCAGCCAATACCCACAACATGAGGTCAACAGAAGAGAAAAGTTGTAGTATCCTTAGATTGAAGAATGCTTAGGCAAAACAAGAGAATAAGATGTGATAGTTTGTGTGGTTGTTCATGCACTAGCAATTAGGAAATAACATGCCATAATATTAGCAAAAATACAAGGATAATCTAGCACCAAAAATCCGAATGCAAAACTTACAAGGGCAGTTAAATTGACCAAAAAATGGAAATAAGAAATTAACGAGAAACAAGAAATAGGCCACAATAGAACAGAGTAACAAATAACAAATAATGATGCTCTCGAATGCTAAATGCCATTTTTAAGATTAAATGCTTGAGCAATGCCTGCTGACCTCCATAGTAGTGTTGAACGGTTCTCTCCTTATGCCATTCTCCCCCATATAGTTCAGAACAGGAATATCATATCGCTTCAATTGTCTAACCAAAAGGTCGCGGTCAGAAGAATCCTGAGTAATGAATGACTGCCATATAAAGCAAAATGGAAGTTATTTTGTTAACATCTAATATTTTCCATAGGAGAAAAAAAAACAGACAGCGCTGTTTCATGGTTTCCAAGCCAATGATGACAACAAACAATGGACTTAATTATAAAAATAGTTCATATAGATGCCATCCTACTGGGCAATAACCATGTCCATTTAACCTCTGCATATTGAATATCCCCCCCCCCCAAAAAAACAAAAAAAAAACCCTCAATGTGCATGGGCACAACAGAACAGCCACTGGTAGAATGTGTTCCTCCTGGCTTTCTATATTTTCGTTCATAAGCTAAAATCAAGTAATACATAAGTGTCACACTACTTAGCAAAATTAAATCATAAAATCCTGTTGTAGTATATGTACCTTCCATATATATTTTGGGACATGGCCTTCCAAGTACGAAGCGTGAACCTTATCCTGAATATTTACCTGAGAACAGTACAAAGAAGAAGACAATAGTTGTATGTCATGCAAAGCAAATGATAGTAAACAAACATACAAGTAAACAAAACCTCAAGGAGAACAGGTCCATAAACTTCATTCCTGAACTTGTATATGTTATCCTGCACCCAGTTGTATGCTTCATAGATTTTCTCAGCACCAGACTCTTTGAGTTTTTGGAGTAGCTTATTGTTTTTATTTTCCATTTTCTTCAATCTGTGACAAATAAGCGATGGATAGCCAAGTCTTGGGTAAAGTAGAATAAATGGGAAAAACAGGTTACCTATCAGAGCAGTTCCTCAGAATCACTCTTTCTCTCACTAAGAGAGATTGTGTATCTGCCCCTTCCTCTTTTAGTTTTTTTACAGCGCAAGTTAGTTCCACAATTTTCTCTGTGAGTCGTGACTATGTAGAAACATAAATTTAGTCACAGGCACTTGTATGCTACATATGCAAATGAAAAGATGTATGGCTGCAAAAGTTAGTGGAAAGAAGGCGGACAAACCAACCATTTCAGCTTCATGTGCTTCATATGGTTGTAGATCACCATGTTCCCTCTCAGCAGCAGCAAGAGCTTCCTTAGCCTTCAGGATCCTTTGCTGACGAGAGTTCTCTCGTCTCTTTAGACTATCTATGTTCTCCAGTGTAGCTTTCAATTGTTCATTCTGACAGAGAATACATGGCAATGACTTACAGTAGTGAAATAGTATTAGAAACCTGATTTAGGTATAGAATAGTTCATGCCCGTTGCAATTCCTTGAAGGTAATATCTTGGCACTTCTTCATGTTTTCCGCTATTTGGTTGCTTGTCCTTTTTGCATTTGAAGTAGTGGACATTTTCTCTTTCTTGAGGTCTCTACAAGTAGGGAACAACAATAGGATGGGTATTCTTTTAGTACTTACAACCTCAACCTTTGATATTCAGCTAGTCATATCAAAGCTAAGGTGTGAAAAGAAAATATTTCTTTTTCAAGAATTGGGAACGTAATGTTTAAACTTGCCAGTTTGTCATATACACTTATTAACAATGTGTCTACTGATCTCTCCCTGCCTTCCCCCTCCATTTAGCTATTTGTTGCAGAGCATATTGTCTATCCCTGTATACTACTTTTTTTCTCTCTCTCTTCCATCTAGGGTCCACTGTGATACTGCGGAAGCAGTCACAGTGGTGAGAAATAGAGGGGAGTCGATTTATATTGAACCCAAACAATTTGATAACATAAGTTCCATGAATATGACAAAAAAAATTCATGAAACTTGCCATGAAACTTATACATTATACAAGAAAGCCAAGAAAGGTCATCATTTTCATACAAGTGGTCAGATTCACAAGTTGCTTCTTAAAAAATTATGGTGATCAGGATTGCTGTCCAATCAAGTTTAGCTTGTTTTAATTAGCATTACTCAAGTAAAGTCAAGCCTGCTGATAGGGAATCAAATCATACAAAAAACATCGACATAAAAAATTAAAGGAAATTGTATGTATACAAGACATAAAAAGTAATGGCGAATCAATGTTGGATCAAATAGATACTAGTAAAAGTTAACAGGACTGCCTTCTGAGCTGGTCAAGATATTATCCATTCAGATTGAAGGGCTTAAAAGTTGAAGTTTCATCCCAGATAATATCAGAAAAAATACCTACGCATAGAGTACGAAAAGCTTCCAAGAAACCTCTAGGAATCATTGAAACCATTTGATTATGAAACATACTCGATGGGGCCTTTTGAGCCTTCCCAGATTTTGGCTGCTTCTTCCATTATCCTTTTCTTAGTTTTTTCCTGCTCCTGTGCTTGTATGTATTCCTTGTTCTTTATTTCATATTTTAGCCATGGCAGCCTCTTCCTCATTAATTCGGCCTAAGATAAAATCAACAATAAGTATCATAATTATCATTGAAATTACTGTTCTGTTTATTCCCTTCATATCCGAAAGAGGGTTGGTGGGAATTTCAAGAAACAAAATTAAACTGCAAACCTTTCTCAGGAGTTTGTCTCTCTGCCGGACACGTTCAACATCTATTTCTAGTTCAGCATTGAGGGCCTTTAGATTATTCAGAGTCTGCTCCTTTTGTTTTACAGCCTAACATTCGACATAAACACATAATGAATTGATGATACCTTAGAGCTGAGAACTAACAACATCTATAAAGAGAAGGCAAAATGGTTCAGCTTTACCACTTCAAGGTTCTTCAATTCCTTGCTCCTGTCTATAAGCTGATGATGCTGAACAGGTAAATCAGGATCACCGACAGCCTTTTCAGTCTCTTCCAGTAGTTGAATATGTGTCAACTTTGCAAATTCACAAACTCGGTCTTGTGGCAAGAACTGAACAAGTTGAGCACGAAGCAACAGAGATTAGAAATAGGTTCACCATGAACAGATAAATAACTGGTTCATACATATCGTGGCATGTAAACTAAAGTGATAGGTAATGCAACATAGAGGAAAATGGCATGGACTGAAGGTGCACCAGAGTTAAGTTGTTAACTTGAATATTGAATTTCTTGATGAGATCAACAACTTCTTTTCTTGGGACAGTGGAGCCTGAAGTAATTCCAAATTGGCGATGCAGGAATTACCACTTCATTTTTAAAAAAATAAAGAGCACTTTTTAAATAAGAGATAACCCGAGCAATGCGTCAAAGACGCACACAGCCCATGAGCCCAACGTCACATTAGTACAGATTTATAGTTATCCCACACCAACCATAAAAAGTGAAAAACAATGGTAGAAACATATCTCAGGACACTAACAAACACATAATCATCGGTAGGAAGAGTATATGGAAGGTGAGGATGAAAGGTGTACCATCGATCTGCCACTCGGACTTGTTCTTGGTATCGATCTTCCTTGTGATGGAGATCGTCTGGTCGGGCGTGTACCCGCGGAGTGAAATCCTCGCAGGGCCAGACTCCTCCCCCCTCTTGACGAACGCCCCGACGCTGGACGCCCTCCCGAGAAACTGATTTCCATTCACGCATTTAATCATACATTTCGCCGTCGTCTCATGTTCCCATAAAAAAAGCAGTTGTGTCGAGAGGGGAGGAGAAAATTAGGAGAGTACGTTGGGCTCGGCGGCGAGGGCGAGGGCGATGGCGCAGACGAGGGAGCTCTTGCCGGAGCCATTGGTGCCAATGACGAGGTTGAGGCGGGGGCCGGGGCGGCAGGTGAGGCGGGCGTAGGTCATGAAGTTGCAGAGCTCGATCTCGACGATGTTGCCCGGCACGTAGTCGTCGTCCCCGCGACGCCACGGCGGCTGCGGCGGAGGGGTGGAGGGGGAGGAGAAGGAGGAGGCGGCGGAGTCGATCCTGGCGCGCTTCGCGGTCGCCATGGGCGAACTCGCGGGTGTTTCTGAACTGAAAACTGAAACTTGATCGGCTTCCGTGGAGAAGAGGCGGAAATATAGAGGGGAAAACGGGGAAGGGGATTTGTTTTACTGGGCCGAATCTCCTACTGGGCCTGTCACTGGCTCACTGCCTCTGTGAGTCTGTGAGAGACACACGAAGCCCAAGGCATTTTCTGGTGGAGAAAGTCTACTTGACGTTCCTCAACTATGGGTTCAGTTCCATTCTTTTCTTCTTCTTCTTTTTTTTAAGCGTGGGTTCAGTTCCAGTCGTGTCTCTCAACCACAAAATCCCCCAACTTCTCGAGCTAGTGCAAAGTCCGTCGATGATATTGAGATCGGTTTTGGCTGACTAGTCGCCTACAGACTTATTCCCTTCATCAAAAAGAAAGTGTATTCCTGCATTTGAATCTGGAAATAGCCCTATGTCATATTCATATCTAGGAATATGCTTTTTTTTGGACGGAGGGAGTACATGGTGTTGTTTTGGCTAGCGTGCATGGTAACCGGTCACCGGTGTAGCGTGGTCTCGACTCTCGAAGTCCAGGGGTCGATTTCCCATCGGCGTTCCCCTTACCACCCCTAGCGGTAGCGCGGTTACTGCACGATAACCGCGGCTTGCCGCAACGAATTCAATTTTTAAAAATTTGAATTCAAACCACGGTATGAACGAGGGAACCACGCGGTAAGCCGCGGTTACCGCGGTAAGATGATTTTTTTGATGAAAAAGAAGAAAACAAATTTAAAAAATTAAAAAACATGGTGTAAGAAGTGATATCAGTGGTTGTAATATAAAAGATCACTGAAAAATGTTGTAAAAAAATTTGGCATGACATTTGCTATTATATTTCACCCTCAAACAATATAAGCAATGACATACACATATGTAATGTATAACAACAAATTAACAATTAGAAGTCCACAAATATCAATATGAAGTCAACATACATAGTCCCAACTCCCAAATAATAATATAAAGTCCACATATTGGCCCATAGAGATGGTTTTTCTTTTTTTTACCCAAATTTATAACATTTACATGCTTAAATTAGTAGCAAACTTTATCAATTTGTTAAAAAAAATCACCATTATTATCTATAAATCATGTACTATTTATGAGAATTTTTTCATTATTTTTTTAAATTTTGAATTCGACGAAATTCATCCAAACGATATCGCCACTTCCCCTTACCGCTACCCGCGGTAAGGTGTGGTAACCACAGTAACCACACGATTACCGCCAGTAAGGTAAATCCTGTCGAAGTCTCGAGGCGTGCCCGCATAGGGGCCCGCGTGGAGGCAGAATCTTGTCAAGAGTAGGACTGAACCATAAATATTTATTACAAGTTTTATTCAAAATCTAAGTAGATTTGCTATTTTCCTCTAGAAAATTTTTTGCCACGTGTGGGGCCCCAACCCAAACTGCCATGTAGGTGTTGGAAGAATTGGTAAAGAGGGGATGGCATGTGGGTTGTATTGTCTTTTTTTCATTCTACTGCCATGTAGGTGTTGGACAACGACACCAAGTTACGAACTCCCTCCGTCACAAAAAGAGTGTATTTTTGTCTTTCAACATAGTCTTCAAGACAACATTTTGACTAACGATATTCACAAAAATAAGTATTTTTAAATTAAAAGAGTTACATATTATAATAACATATTTAATGACTAATCTAGTACACTATTTTTACATGATAGATACTTTTTATTTTTCGATATTGAGAGTCAAAGTAAAAAATGTTTGACTTGACACTATTGTAAAAATAAACTCTTTCTGATACTGATACAGAGGGAGTATGCCATACCGTTCTCAAAACCACCAAGTGGCGTTATATGATCCAATTTTAAGGAATCCTCTTTTAGCCGTTTTATGGTTGAGTAACGCAACTCAAACACGGTTCAAAGTTGAGGGGCGTAAAATTGACTTTATTTTCTGGATGTGGTTTATAAGCCAAAGATACTGCCTTGATTGAAAAAAAAAAATGGATAGGACTTTGCATTTCTACTCTTAGCGCTTCAAAAGCCAAGGCAGAGTTGTGAAACAACAACAACAAAAAAAAAACATTTTTATTCAAAAACTATTCGATCCTATATTGGTTGTAAAAGTCGAAATCGGTTAGTTGTAGCTCAAATAAATATACCCTTTATCGGATTCCGTTGAAAACGCACACACACATACATCAGCACAAATACATATCACACTCATAAGCAAGTGCATATGTTAACTATTTCACGTGCCGCTGCCAATGAAAACAATCACTGTTCTTAGAAAATCAGGAATACTAAGAGGATTCAGGGATCAATGAGAAAAGACGAAATCCTCCTGAGAGTACGACAATAAATGTTATCGTGGTGTATAGCGCTAGATTAGCGCATACTAAAGTATAACTAAAAGAACGTGTTCTGTCCTGTGTATGCTAAGTGCTAACTAATTGCAATGTTCAGCATATATCCTGCTTCATCTGCAATTCTATTCAGATGCATCCGGACAAATAAGGAACCTTAATAATTCATCACTTGTTTTTGTTGAACATCGACCGTCTGCTATATTGCTCATCTGCTTGCCCCCCAAAAGTCTGGCTTCCAATCTTCCTTATTTTTCTCTGCAGGTAAAAGTATAAAAGTATTAGTGAATGTCTAATACAAACATTGAAGCAAACATTGCTTCAAGAATTTCAAGATATCTAATGGAAAGACATGGAATATATGGACACTAACCGAGTTTGCCCACATCAACCCACATGCATTGCAAAATGTTTTGGTTCCATTGGGGCCATGGCGCATCATAGGTGTAGCATCACTGCTTTCTCCACAGTTGGTGCAGCTGCATGAAGAAAATCATGTACAGTCAACAAGCAACATCCACATTGCAAATGCAGGTTTTAGAAATCAGAAATACTATACATGTACATCACATAACATAAAAGAACTTACAAAGTTGTCCCCTTCCTTTGCACAGCTGTAGTCGCAACTGTAGGTGCAAATTTCCCTTTGCTGCGTTTCATTCTGAATGAACAAATTCACAAGAAAAGTAAGAAACAAAATATAGGTAGCAAATACAGACCAAATGAGCATCTTGTAATATTCAGTTTGACGAGTACCGCAAAGCGACTTCCTTTCGGGCACTGTAGTCTGCCTTCTTTATGAATTTGATGTTCCTCTTTTTCTCCCTGTACCGCTTCAGTGCAGCAAACCTGTCGAAGTTCTCAGGAACAGTAATGGGTCTTACCTGATGAATATTTCGAGAAGTTGTTCATCATTCAATGCTGCAAAGAGTGATCGGCAAAGCATTTTTTTTTCAAACGGTTCTGAAGAATGCAGGTAGTTTACCAGGTTAGTTGGTTGTGGCCTGATGTTTTGTGGAATCATTTCCCGCCCATTCAGATGATGGAAGATATTTTCAATCTGTGTTACGATATCACAATTTTGTCAATATTACAATATGATGTTATTTAAGTGGTACACAGTAGCAAAACAAATAAGAATGCAGAGAAGACTTGAACTAATGTCACCATGCACTCTCTCCAGTCATAAAAAAAAAGACGTTTTTGGAACGCATGTAGTCAATGTGAGTTAACTTTGACTATAAAAATAATCTGGAATATATTTTTTGAAATATGAAAATAATATATTCAAGTTTTCACAACAGGAGCTTTCATATATTACACAGATGAAATTTTGTATTTAAACTTGTGCTAAGTAACTAAGTAGTCGGAGCTGAAAAATATTGACTTTTGAAAAGCCTAAAAACGTCTTGTTCTTTTTAGATTAGAGGGAGTACTAGCAGCTATGACAAAGTAAAACTACACAATCCAAACTATTTCAACGAAGAAGAATATTTTTTAGATTGAAATTCTGCTTCTATCCCTCCCTATTATGATCAGAGAAAAATAGGATGATGTAAGAATTAGTGCAATCCGTGCTAAATTGGCTACAAGCTAAGGGACTACCTTGAGTTGGTCATGCTAAGCTCATGAATGCGTAACAACGAAACAGGAGTGTAACCAACCCAACATAGCTACTGTTACTTAACAAAAGAATCCAATAGAAAACCATAAGATGAAAATGCTGGTCATAACGATCTAACAGTGCTTCCCTGCAGAAACGAAATGATATAACAATTGGAAAGGAAGGTAGAGAGATCTCAAGAAACAATGCAATAGGAAAGAAAATAACATTCTAAATCATTTTCAACTCAAAAGCCTTCAGGGTGTGTCTACTAATTTCCTCAGTAAAATGCAAGAAGAACAGAGCTCCTGTTTTTCAAGAATAAAATGATCATAGCACTCTTTTCAGGCCTGATATTCTGATCAGATTTCAAACAAAACAAGACAGTCAAATAACCAAGAAAAGGAACCACATTATCCAAGAGCAAAACCCTCTAACCAAATTCTTGCCAACGAACTAAAGCCGAAACTAACCAAAAATTCTCTCTTTGAAGAGCTATCTCATAACCGAAGAAAAAAAATGTACTAAAAGTTACCAAGAAACAAACAAGCACATTGTGCAGCAAGACCAAGAAAATCTCCCTTTGAAGAGCTATCTCATTGCCGGAGAACGATCGTTGGGTGACTCACCTTCTGCGGCTGCACGGAGTCAAAGACGTACTCCTGTCCGTGGTAGTACATCACCAGCCGCTCCTCGTCGCCGTTATAGTACTCCGGCACCGGCGCCGGCGCCGGCGACAACGGCTTCTGCTGTCCATTCGCGGCCTGATCGTCCTGCACGTTCCAGCCGCCGCCGTTGTCGTCGAGTCCATCGTCCTGGAATAATTCGGGAGGGAGCACGATATCATCGAAGTAAGCGTCGAAGACATCGGGGGCGGCATTGGCTGCGGCGGCGCTGCTCGACGACGGCGTCCTGTCCATTGGTGAGGTTAGATTAAAACTTGGAAGAAGCGAGGGAAGTAGTGGTGTTAAGTGGAGTGGAGTTTTGCTGAAACTGAAGTGACAAGAGGAGGATATCAAACGCGTGATTGGAGAATTTATATGTGATTACATTAGATATTTTTGGACAATGTATAGTTGATGCAGTTTCATGATATCGTATACACTAATACACATCAACATATGCATGTAAGCGTTTTCTTGCTTGGTTTCCGATTGGCATCAAATAAACACGAAGTGTACATACACAAACTCTACAGTCGACAGTTTGAGACGATTTCGGAGTATGAAATAACGGTTCTTCTAAAAGGGTGTTGGACACCCCGATTTAATATGTTTTCTTCCGGGAATGCAGATCTCCAGTACCCAAATTCAACGATGGTTGTTTGTGAACGTAATTCAACGAGCCAGAATCAGACCAAATTATACTTGTTTCCATAAGAAAATGGGCATGTTAATGATGTTTCATATTTCGGTTTAATTACATCATTTCCACGCCTACATCAGCTATCATGGAACCCAGTGCCGCACTAACTGCGGTGTAATTCTGGTTCATTTTTCTGCGATAAAAACTGAAAATTGGACCAAACAGCAAGCTTGTTATGAAGTTTCCCATTGTTACATCCACACAAGACAACAAGTCTCGAGTCAGAACTATACCCTGTATATGTGCCCCCTACCAAAATCTTATGTACCGGAACTTTGCTCTAAAAATGAAGCAATATCTACCCTAAGGGGGCATTTACACCCAACTTAAGGAAAATCAATAGCACGCACCATTGCCCCAAAGCATGGTGGAAAATCATGAAAAATTTGTCGCCATGAACCATAAAATCAAGTGCACCGCTGCATCCAACAACCGGTTAAAAGGAATGATGGCCCCAGATCTTTCTTCTGTTTTTCGCTGTTCCAGTTTAACTTCTCCATACTGCATTTCTCTGTTGGTGCTTTACAGATTTGAAACCTCTCTGTTGATGCTTCAGATTTGAAACCTTCGTCAGGGGCCCAGCACAGTTGGATGAGATTTCAATTGTAAATTCTCACTGGTTTCTCGTAAGTGTGACGGTTCTGCACATTGATTAAAACCAGAGGAAAAAAACAGAATTTCATTAAGATACAGGTCCTTGCAATCCATAGCAATGTTGCACATAAAAATGCATCTGAATGCTACATACAGTACAGTGCAGAAAAATGTAACTGAGAATTAACTACAAGATAAACAATATAGCATATCTATACCCAAGCCAGGGACAGAATTAAGGTAAAAGAAACTGTCACAAGAATTTTCCATCTCACTTCAAAAGTTAACCAGACAGTGGAATACCTGATTTGCTGTATAGGCCCTTTTTGGTGCAGTATCAGTGTGCTCCAAACCAAGGTACTGTTCCCAAGCTCCATAGACATCTCTCCTCTGTAGAAATCAGAACAGAGAAAAATGTGCATTATAGAACAAAACAAAATGTATGTACAGAACAAGAGAAGCCTGAAGAAAAAAAAAGAATAACTTACCTGGAAACGGGTAGATACAACATCTGAGTCTTCAAGGTAGTCTGGCCGATTCATGGATATGAATGCAAATTTCCACTGTTCATGTATCATCAACAAGTATATTAGTTTTAGTGGCTGCATCACATACTTGCACATAATGAAATAAAAGACAGAAATGTAACAAGGAAAAAATATTGTCAAGAAGTTACAGAATAAATATCTTCAAATGAATACAAATGCATTATATTTCTTTTCTTCTTTCACCAGCATACATAGATTGGGCACAAGTAACACTTGGATGGTTATAGCCTAGGGCTGGGCTAATAGAGTTTTGACAATTTTTAGAAATTTTACGGTGATTTTATATGAGTTGCATGGGGATTAATGAGATAAGCATAGGGCTTAAGCCCTAGCTGCCCTGCCCTATGTCTAGTTCCTCCACTGTTACCATTCTATATAAGAATACAAATATACAATGAGCACAACTAGTAGTGAGCCTATCATAAACGGGCAATATATTTGAATTTGAGTTAATGAGCAAAGTTTAGGCTGCAGTATAACATATGAACTGAGCACCTACAGTAAAACAACCACAAGACTAGTATACGTTCAAAACATTGCATCTGACTTATATAATCAGCAGTTCAGCACAATACCAAGGTGGGCAATCATAAAGAAGAAGCCAAAAAAAAAGTACAGTTATAGTTCCACCCTTTCATAAGAAATGTCAACAAACTGATCACCTTGCAGAATTCCTCATCAGGGACTTGGAGTTTTTTCTGTATGCGCTCCTTTACTTTGTCTAAAGTCTCACTTTCACGGATAGCAAGATAAAAAGGAT
This sequence comes from Leersia perrieri, assembly GCA_000325765.3. Lineage (NCBI taxonomy): Eukaryota > Viridiplantae > Streptophyta > Magnoliopsida > Poales > Poaceae > Leersia > Leersia perrieri. The sequence continues at coordinate 15,257,703 of CM002478.1, read as the reverse complement.
CTCCGAAGTTCTGAATCTGCTGTTGGTCATCACGGAAGTATCAATGGAATGTATAGCATATTTCAAAAGTAGCTCACTCACGATACAACTAAATTAGACAGAATGAACATCATATCAAAGTGCACTACCTGATTCTGAAGAGGGTCTTTCATGAAGTGGTAAACATGAATTAACCGATCATGTGGACCAAGATTTTTCTCCTCCTCTGGAATCTATATCAAAAAGTAGAAGCAGGTATGAGGATAAAATGAAGGCAAGCATTTAGACACGAGCAGTAAAAGTTACATGAGGGTAGAAAAGCATGAAATGAAATAGGGTGCAAATTTACAGTTCAAGAAATGAAGAGCAACAAATGCAACCAAAAATAAATTATTACATACCTCCTCAGCACGTAGTGTCCAGTACTGATCATTAATATTCTCTATCTTCTCATGGAGTGGAAAGATCTATGGGAAAACTAAAATTAGTAACAGCCATGCCAATAAATGATAATCAGATGTTTTTCTTTAAACAGAAGGGTATGCATTTTCATTCTCTTGAAGGCTGAAAGTTAATGTACAAGTACCTTATAAATCTTGTGGTAAAAGACCTCTAACAAGCGCAGTTCAGCAGTGGGACTGGATAGTTCAACCTGTGTTGATTAGTGATGTAAAACTTTAGAATGGTTTCATAAAAGCAAACACCCAGAGACACAAGACAGTGCCAGCAAAACTAAAGGAAATAATCCAAGCAGGTTAGATGTCAGGTAAGAGACCAATAAGCTGACTTCAGGTACAGATTTGCTTAACTGACCAAGACTAGTACAGAAGGTATATCAAAAGGAGATTTCACAGTACATGAACTTTCATACAGACTATTCATCAGCTATGCTAACATTTGGAATATAAATACGCAACCATATTTTTTACCTATATACCCATAATACAAAGCACAAAAAAAAATAATTTTGAAAGGCACAAATATGCATTACAGAAGATGCATGAAGATATGTCCGTGAAAACAGAAAATGTATGTGACACAAACAAAATAGAAGAGTTGATTTCAGGATATGCATCAAATCATATCAACTGGGCATGAGTTTCATATTACCAGATTTACATCAAAACTGAACAATTGACAAATCATCACAACTTAAACCTCAATATCATGTGTAAATTACTGCTTCTCGGACATCAGGATGTTAGGTTGTAATTAAACATACTAATTAGCACAATATATATGTTAAATAGTCATGCAGATGCATGGAGATGAAATATTCAGCTCAGAACAAGTTGTATACTCCCTCCGTCCTCAAATGTAAGGGATTTTGCCTATGTAATACATATTCAGGGACGGAGGGGAGTATATTGTTCCAATGTTCAAGCATCTCGTTATACTTATACATAGTTACACAATAACAGAACAGGGATTAAATGAAGAAAGTTATAAGGCTACAGGTGCATCATAAAAACAACTCACGTTAATGTATCCAAGTCTGATGCACAGGTGTATCACAGCCAAACAGTGACAAGTGAATAACTTGAAAAAAAAAAGGATGTAAAAGAAAGAACCTTAGTTTTCAAATCACTAATCACGTCTGCAATGGTGCTATTCTTTGGAAGCCTAATACTGTGAATCACAACCTGGAAAAAGGATGTTTCATGAATATGTGCATTAGGCAAATAAATATAAATAAAGCCTTATCATTTGCAGCTAAACAACCTCATCCTTTGTAGCATGGTGGAATGCAACTTTCAGGGTTTTCAAGCACTGCAATTCTGGCAACGGAATATCCAGCACCTCATAGTACAATATGTCTGACGTCTGTACCAAATAGTATGTTTAGTAGAAATCCCACAGTATTTTAGCTATGCACAAAACTATGCTAGTTAACTAAAATGATGAGGTGAAAGGTTAACCTGATTATAATGAATGAGCATATCCAAAAGATGTTCCACTCCCCGATATCTGATAGGTTGTGGTTTAGGCTGCTGTGAATAGCAGTTATGGGATGTTAAGCGAATTTTTGCTGGATCATCCACATTAAGCTGACGAGCCACTCTTTCAACAACATCATCATAGGTATGAAGCTTAGACCTTAATGAATGGGAAAAAAGTAATATCCATGTTAGATAATTAGTCAATTAAACAGTTTGAATCCTAGTTATGCAGTCACTCACAATTCCAAGAAAAAATCATCATCCTTAGGTTTCTCCAATGATCGAAAGTGCACAACCTGCAGTAAACAAAATTTCCATAGATAAAATAATTAGCATAATCATTAAGAAGGTAGAACCATACAAATACCCTATAAATATTACATGAGCATGACAATACCATAAGTAATTAAGTCTCTCAGAAATCATAACAGATGACGAAAAGGGGATGAGTGAAAAGCAAGAGAGTTTCCTTTTCTACTAATCCCTCTGGTTCCATAATTCTTGACATTTTGGGGATTTAGTTGAATTTCCCTCTTTCTGAAGAAATTCTATATATCCTAACTTGATCAAACAAGCCTAAGGATAATATGCTGACATACATCCATATCTGTCCAAACAGCAATAATCTCCTGATTGCCAACCCTCCAACATTGTTTGGATAGGAAGAGATGCAATCCCTTCAGATGGTGGGAACTTTAATTGAACATTTTCCATCCCATCAAAGGGATTCAGCCTAAGCCTCACCAATTCAAGAAACACTTTTCCATCGGTTCAAAATGGTATAAGTCGGACAGTCAAACCACCCATCGTGGCTTCCTCACCCACCAACCAAACAACATAGTTTTATTACCCCCACCTCCCAAATTCCAATTCTCTCAAGCCAAAAAAAAAAAGAAGAAGCTATGGAGGGGATGTACAAGTTAGAAAGAAGGCCATCAACTAGATGACTTAATATGGATGAAGAGAACATAAAACCATAAATAGTGTCCAATAATAGCTTACAAACAGAAAATATAAAAAGCAAAGAAATAAATGCCTTAGTATTCAGCAGTACGAGTTGAATCAAGTTGGAGATATAAGCACTATACCTGCCTATTATGAACATACTCCAGATATGAAGGGACATCTGGATAACGTACTTGAGCATCACTGTCTGCTACAGGTGATTTTTGGAAACAGATGATGTCCCCATCTTCAAGCTACAATATTTGGAATAGTTTGCAAATCAATAAGTGATTAATTCAAATTCTGCAACATCAAACCAAAGAAACGTTGATAAACCTGACTGCCGCGGAAAGTGATTTTCTTGTCAATATGTTCACACATCACATTTGGCTCAAATTTAATTTCCTGTGTACCAATGAAACGCGACGTAAGTGCAAGCAACTTGATAAGGCAATCGATGTAAATCTTAGCAATTGCCACTCCAAAGATTGACACTTCAGGTCTTGCCACTGACTTACAGTGCACCTCAATGGAGCGACAAATACTAGATTATCCCAAAATACAACATATCATAAATTAAGCCCTTGCCTCGTAAAGATCAATTTCTTCATTTGGCGTAAATCCAGCCATTTCATTTAGTTTGGTCAGGATTTCTGAGGGTGTCCCCAAGGCCTTTACGAAAAGCCTTCCCACAAAACTGCATCATCGAAAGAATGCCATCTTTCAGACATTTGGAGATGAATAAGGAAGAATAGTGAAGATGTTAATCAAATGAATGTACCTAATTTCTTCCTTTTCAGGGTTATATAGTTTGAAGAACAGAAGAATTTCTTCCTTGCTCTTCTCAGGAGGGGGGAGAGGCCGCAGATCCTAAATGATAAAATTATCAAACACAGTTAAGTATCCTGCTTCCTGCATCTAGAAGCCACAACAGACACCACAATAAGAAAGAAAATATAGAAACAGAAATAATAGCAGCTCCAGCAAATCATTACCGGACCAAGTTCTACTTCCAAAAACAACTTCAGCTCAGCATTGTGTGCCTTATTCGATACCTCCCTCAGTTGTCCTACCTGTGTAGAATCATAAAAAAGAAGATTTAGAGATGATAAGAAAGAACACAAAAGCGATAAACACACAGGGAAAACATGAAGCGCGTTGAAATTTTATAAAAGCTAAGCACATAATCTTTCTGATAACATGTACTACTAACAAAGCATTCTCAGCAGAATATGTATAGAACGAAATACTCCAGAATTGGAACCAATGAAAAAAAGGGTTTAAAGTGAGGGAGTGAGAAAAAGAGGGGGGGATCTGAAGAACTCAATTGGACCTAAGGGAACAAGATAAAACATAAGCTGCCAGTGATTTTCAAATTGAAGTTTGCTTCCAACAATTAAAAGTGACTAGCTTACAGATTGTGTTTCTTCAGTTGGGCTCAATGGACGATTTGGCCTGTATGTATGGTTTTGCCTCTTAGCCCACAGCCAGAAGCGCTGAAACTGCACAGGGATGCCATACTCCTTTGCAACCTCCTCCTATTAAATAGTTCATTCAACAGTAATTATATTACCAGTTGATTTTACAGAAGCATGTGCACTTGTATAGCACAATTTTAGCGTTCTAAGGCACCTTTAATACCAAGAACTTGCATGGACACCTTACCTTGAAAGTGCTAAATGGTAACTGCTTCTGAATGCGGAAGCTACGAACTTTTTCATGGTCCACCAGATCAAAATACATATCCTTGCCAATTTGCTCCTTCAAATTCTCATCTCGCGCCACCTAGATATAAATCCAAACAGAGCTCTATGAAAAACACTCACAGAGATTCCAGATTGAGATGAAAACAATAGTCAGACACTGACCTTTATGATGGTATAAAGATGAGCTTCAGCCTTTTCTTTCTTTTTGTGTTCTTTCTCTTCTTGTTCTTTCTTCAACCTTATCTGAAAATCCAGAGTTTATCATCCAAACTGTATCAGGACGAAGTCCATGGTATTTAAAACAAGATCAGGAGATATCACTGTAAAGATACAAAATGCACCACACATGAGAATGTCATGTGGCGCTTGGGGCCATTTGTCAACAACATATGCGCTGGTATTTTCCTATCATGATTTGTGTGGTCGTATCAAGCAGCAAGTTGGCCCAGAGAGGGGAATGTGAATGAAACAACACATACCCTTAAATGTTCAGCAATATCCTTCTCGTCAACGTTACACATTATCTTGTCCTTGTCACTCTCACGGATATAGACAAGCATGTAAGCATTTGAATACTTTGTGAATTTAAATGGAGCGTTGTTGAAACCAGGATTTATTTGAGGCAGCTGTCCAGCACAAAAGAGTTTGAAATTATGGCAACTAGAAAAATGAACATACATAGTTCAATATCATATATCATTCAATGTCAACCATCAAATAGAACATACCTCTTCCTCACCACCATATTGTTCTTCAAGGGCCTTCTTAGTATCTTCTTTCGTTACACGCTCATCGTCAAATTTATACCTGGTATGCAAGAAAAGATATTTAAAAAACTATCATAAATTGGGAACTGTTTGCGGAGGATGTACAAAATCAACAGCACAGGTTTGCCATGAAATGCATAATCATTCTAGCAATTATAACGCGAGAGTATTGGTAACTCATTTAATTGGATGCAAGGAACCAGTATTTTTGCAGTGTGGTTACTCAGACTGGCATCCACTACAATAAAAGTGCATAGGGTATATAATTTCCCTCCTGTAATATCATACAACATACCTATCTGGATGATGACTGATGACCATCAGCTTAAAAGAGGTCATTCAAGTCCATGCTAGTAAGCTGCTTATTAGAGCTAACATGGAACCTTATGACAAACATTATGAAAAATTGACATGTTGAACTTGAAATGGAGTGCTTTCTATTCCAGTTAAGATAAATTGTGTGTGTGTTTTTTTTTTGAAATCTGCCTGGGATATAGCAGCATCCAATAAAATTACAGATTCTAATAAGATAATTTCAGGTGTCAATTAAAGAATGCCAGGCAGGAGTCCCGGAAAACATATCTATTCAGCTATCATTAAGTGGCCATACATAGACAGCGTAATGATCTAGCAAGTGGTGATTAGCTGAGTAATTGTATTGTTGTAGTATCAGAGACCAAAGAAGTCTATGAAAAACCAACCATTGATCTGATAGTGTTGGTCGTATAAACGCATAGTAGTGTCCACCATGTACTCCTCCACTATGAACAAGAACACTGAACAAAAGAAGCACAAAAACAGAGTTAGCAAGAAAAAAATGTGGAAAGAAACTATGGCACCTATTAACTATTAGAGCATCGCTATTACACTAGAAGAGTAAAATGCTATGTAAGCAACCATTAGGCAAATAATAAATAGTATTGTTTACTCCCATGCCTCATCAAAACCAAATTTCCTAAGATAAATAAAACATTTTCCAGTTAGTAAACTAAAACTCACAGAATATGCTACTTTCCTAAGATGAATTTCACATGTCGGTGAAACATGGTGTAGCATATCCTAACACTAACTCCTGAAAAAGCTAAGGGTTTTATGACAAGCCAATCCCATCTGGTTTTCTTGGTACTAAAAGATTTGAGCTTTTTAGCCAAATGATGGTTTCGAAATGCTCTGCTTGTCAATGAGCCATGCAAGTGGCATATCCGGAATAGCTAGTGTCATACCTAACATCGAGTGGGAAGTTAAACCGTATCTCCATATTAAAAGATTTACGACAAGACACTCACATCTTACTAATAAATGAAAAGAAAATCAAAAAGTAGTTTTCACAAAAGCTTTCTACCATATTAGCCCATATAATAGCTTGAATATATCACTCTGAAACTAAAACATTTCCTGCAAAGCCTTATTAACCAATATGGAATCCAAATGACCACTAAAGAGTATGGCAAGCCATGTAGATTTCTCAGGAATCGGCTCAATTATTATGCATGAATGTTTGTGCAGGTAATAATTGCATACTGCGCAGCACGATATATATCACTACCTCCATCCCAGAACTTCTAGCATTCAAAATCTGCCCCCGCAACTTCTATACCCTCTTCTGAACCAAACACAGCCACCCCACCATTTAATTTCCCCACCTGCTTCGCCCTCTTCAACCAATCACTCCAACTACTTTCTTAATACATGCGGAAAACTCTAGAAGTTGCTAAATTTTGGGATGGGGGGGTATCAACAAATTCTCATTCAAGCTTTTTGTCGACAAATGCACAGCGGCTTTAGTAGTCTAAATTTACGCTCATAGGTACTCCATCCATTTCAGAATGTAAGACATTTTGCTTACAACGTTTGACCATTGGCCTTATTCAAAATAATATGAATGTATCATTTTGCAAAAAAAAAATGAATAAGACGAATGGTCAAACATTGAAAGCAAAAAAGTCAAAACGTCTTATATTATGAAACGGAGGTAATACCATTTAGAGAAAAGAAACAGACATTATTACTAATGATGCCACTGATACTTTGGTGTCCCAAACTATCATAATAAGCTATTAGGAGTTTAAGACATGTGATGGAGAAATTAATTCATCTTAGAATCATTAAAGCAAGTTGTAATATGGCATAACCATAGAAAGACATTACCTGTGAAGAGCATAAAGGTTTCTTATACTTCTATCTGCATCTGGAGCAAGATATTTTCCATCATCTCTATCCAAATCAAGTTGCAAAGGGAATTCATAGCGGTCATTAATCTGCACAAGCAGGCATAATAGCAGACATATCAACCTCAGAACTGGGAAATAATTATGTAAGCACTCGAAGTTTGAACAGAAGATAAATAGGCTAGTCGGCTACATGCTTCTCAATTCTGAACCAAGAAACAGAAGTAACATTAGATAATGAAACAGTATTTTCTGTAATCAAACCAAGATACTAGTCATGTTGGACAAAAAATACTGGAGCTGTAAAGTAACTGTTGGGATTCCTAAAATAAAAACCTCTACATAATTGCCAGGTAAAAAACTATACTGTCGAAGGCCAAACAAAAAAAAATCATCTCTTCTTGAAAATCAATGTATAATGCTGGCAGCGGCATAGATGTCCCATATTAGGAATGCATATCAGAAGTCTCAAATTAAGAATACCATGAATTATGGTGTGTGGTATATAACCAATACTCATAGGAGATGGCCCAATCAACATAGGTAAGGATTTAGTGGGTGATATGTAAGATTGTCCAGAATTATATCAGGGAATGCAGTGTTTGAAATTTGGATTCAAAATGATTTGCCAAGTTAAAAACTATTTGCATCTGTGTACTTGTGTCTTTTAGGAATTAAGATCATCAATCAAGAAGATGAACAACTCATCAGATCTACAGGGTAACTGCATGTTGAGTTGTCAACTTGTCATATATTAATTTAGGCTTGACAATCTATGAGGTCAAACTCACAATTCATTGTGCAAAAAAGCTCAAGGTTGGTCAAGTTAAGCTCAATTACGCACAGCCACTTTACATGCATAATATAGTATAGTATCATATGATACTCCGTTGAGACGTTGACAAGAAATAATTGAACACAAAGACGTAAAAGTTATAGCAGTGATAAGCCATTTTCATAATTCCTATCATTCCATTATTTTTTAACAAAATGTGTTTCTCCAAATATAACATCAAAGCTACTCATGTAAGGGTGTAATCTTGCACAGCGGGTTCTTGCGCACACATTGCAAAGTAAACAATATAATAAATGAATAGGAAATATTAAGAGCAAAGGGTTATGGAAGTCCCAACCTTAACCATGGTATCTCTCATATAATCGTACTCAAAACGCTTCAGTTGAAGTTGCAAAACTGGTGGGAAATCGAGGAAGAGAACACCCTTTTTTGCATCCTGAGATATCAATGAAAAACATAGTCAAGAATTGGTACTAAAACCAATTAGAAAATGGACTTCATTTATTTATAAAATATATATAGTTGGAACAAGCTGTTAAAAGGTATATGGTATACAGATTCTTTTTATCTGAACGGATGCATAAAAGTCCGCAAGTTGTATCAAATCTTTATGCAAGAAACCAGCTCTAGCTTCAATTTCAAAGCTTAAAAGTGAGAACTGGGAAGGATATGCAGGTACCTGTAAACCATGATTCTCTGCCTGATACTTATTATCACCCTCTAGGCGCTCAACTTCAACATATTTATCAAACGATGCATACACGTCTCGGCAACCTTTAACATCAAGTTGAAGGTCTGCATGGCCATAATACAGCATTAACTTGACAATAAATAATGCAACATATCTAATGTGAACCCACAATACATTACCAAGACAAAACCTACCATAAAAGGACTCCTTCCTGTTCGATTTATAGTCAACATTTATACACTCAATATAATTGATGTGGTGGCCTTCAAATAATTGTTCGATCGTTCCCTCTACGACAGTTCCCTGGGGAGAAACCAAGTTAATAGCAGGTAACATGCACCATATATGCAGCTCTATACCAGATCTGTCACCTTCATCTTATCTTCAAGTTTCTCACTGAGAACTCTGTTGAGCTCTTGTACATCATGTTGCATGAAGGAATCATATGTGTCCCATCCAAAAGATTTGGTCAACTCTTTTGTGGCTACACTATTATCACTATACTGGAGCTTGTAGAAAAGGCTCTGCAGTGCCAAGGGAATACTTCCAGATGGCATATCATTTTCGGTGGTTGGCATATGATACACAGCCTGACCAAATAGTGAAGTTAGTCAATTAGTTCCAAGAACAATAGTCATGCTATGAATTATGATGCATGATTACACACCTTCCTGAAGTATGGTATATGGTATAGTGTCTGTAGAAGAGAGTTCATGTAACATGTAGCTCCTTGGTTCTTCAAGCCAACAAAACCTGTTTCTTTTTTTGAATCGTACGTCCAGTAGTCAACCATTTTGCGGACAGCAACCTCAGCCTCCACAACAACAGTATCGTCAACAAGGTATCCTCTACTTGGATCATAGAGTTCACTCAATGGCATAAAAGATGTGAAACCCCAATCACTCTCGCGTGCATTAAATTGATGCTGAGTATCTGTCACAGAGAAACAGCAGTCCATCAGTGATATATTTATCCATAGAAATTACTGAGATCCAAAGAACAATGTGAAGCAGATTCTACTCCATGTCACTTGATCAAGTAGCAATACACCTCCTTGAACTCAAAAATTTCAAAGAAATATACAAGGTCATGGCATTTGCAAGCATGGGGCTTACAACCCAGAGATCATCTAATGATTCTGATACAACGAATGAAACAAAAGCATGTACTTCAGTACTTGCAGTGCCAGTGGTATCAACAAGCCAAGCCTAAATGAAATGAAGGTTGATGGAGCAAATAAGGTGCTGAACAACGTAAGAACATAAAGCCATGAAATATTGATACCATTGGATTTGTGTTCGAAAGTAATTTCTTATGACTATGATTTTGTGAATGTAAGAAAAAAAATAAGGTCAAAATTTGTTTTTGGACAGTCAAATTTTGCCATATATTTCTGGATAGATGTAGTATTGAACCATTAATTTTGCATTTTTTATCATGTCCATATAAGGAGTTGTAAACAACATGATGGAGGACTGCACCTTTGCGTATGGTATACTTCTGTTGGATCTGGTTGACAACGGCTAAGCTAAAGTGAGCATACCGGCTCCAACCATATGGGAGGTTAGCTGAGTCGGCGACATCCAAGTACATGGAGAAATGGTCCACGTTGTTCCCCTTAGGGAAAATGAGCACGCGCCTGCATGAAAGCCAGGAGACATCATTATACTCCAAACGCTCGGAGAAATTAACTCCATTAACTACCCTTTAAGAATAAGTGAGACAAGGAGCTCACCATTTGTACCCGCCAACGACAAACGCATCCGAGTAGTGCTTCTTCGCGTTGATCCGGGTGAAGTTCTCAATAGTCCATGTGAACCGCGACGTCTGCGGGTCCTCAGCCGGCTGGCTATCTGCCGTGCTAGCCGTTTCCGTCTGCGCCACCACTGCTTAGCACAACAACCCACCACCCACATATCAGTACCAACCCAACCCACACAGTGACACAGACAGTCCCAACATCACACATTACATAACAACACAACGAATCAAACGGAATCAAAGCAAGTAACCCCCATAGGGGGGAGCAAACAACAGAGCACCTTCCATCGGCTGAACGGTGGCATCAGCGGCGGCCGGGGCAGGAGCAGGGGGGAGCTCAGGGCCATGCGGCACGAGCATCTCGTCTTCCTCGGGCTGCGCAAACGCAACCAAAAAAAAAACACAACGAGTCAGATCCGGCAAAGGAGGCATAAACCCTAGCAACAAACGGGCACCACACCACCCGATCGGGCGCCCCCCACCACGCGGGCGAACACCTAACAGCGCAGACGTAGCGAGGGAGATCGGGCGTAGTAGGAGCAGGAGAGGGATAGCCCTCGGAACGGCGTTCGCTTACCTCGAGCGGGGGAGGAGGCGTCATCATAGTCATGGAGGCGGCGGCGGCAGGGTCGCCGGCGTCGGATGGAGTGGAGATGTACGGCCTCCGCGGCCGCCGCGGAGGAGGAGGAGGAGGGGATTGGTCGGCAGAGGCGGAGACGGAGACGGAGACGGAGACGGCGGGGGTGGAAGCGGCGAGTCGGAGGCGGAGGGGGAAAGCAGTGGAGGAAGGGTACGGGGGTGGTGTCGGGGTGTGAGGAGGAGTGGAGGAGTTTTTGAAGGGTGGTTTAGGGATTTCGGGTGCCGCGGACCGCAGGAGCCACGAAGCACAGGTGAGAAATCTCGTTCATTGGGACCTTTGCTTGCCCAATTGCCCTTTCTTCAGGTCTCTTTCTTTTGTTTTTTGTTTCTGGTTTTTTTTATTTCATTTTGTTGTTGAGTTATTTGGGCTTAACTTGTCAAAAAAAAAAATTAAGCGCTCCTTCAGTTTTTTTCTGTTTTAACTTCGACGAGATTTTATGTTTCATTTTTTCTAAGTTGGTTTTTTTTAATTCTATAGCAGACGACACTAAAAGCTCACCATTCTCCTCTAGTTCCATCATACGATTGAGATGAATGTTAACATTAGAATTTGAAAAGGCTTACCCGGGCAAAATAAAAACTTTTTTGGACTCATTATTTGAGATAGATTTTACATTGCGGAGGATGACAATAGCTGCGGATGTGTTTCTTTGCCCATAACATTATATATTCTTGTGCAATGTAGACTATCACAAAAGAATATGAAGAGCATTAAGCTCGAAACTTAAATGTAAAACTTTTGCCATAACACTTAAAGCACCCTTACAAAACAATACATCGATGGTGATCACACATAAAAAAATGTTGTTGCTGTGTTGAAAAAGTTACTTTGGTCAATATCAACCTCATTACCTAGGAGACAGGGAAGGAAAGCAAGGAAAGAATGTTTTTTAATAAAGGATGTATCCCGCTTTAACATATTGGCAAAAATGAAAAAAGACAGACATAGCATTGAAGCATTGGCATGGCAAAAAGGCACGGATTTTTTACTTTTTGGGGAAATAGGCTTCTAATCTTTTTGTTATAATTTATTGACCCTACTTTTATGTGTGAACCTAATTTTGGTTCTCCCTCCTTTAGTGTATTAGAGCATGTACAATAGGCCATTGTGACCTGAAGATAGCAAGACCAAGTAGGTTGTTGAGCTCTGCTAGAGGAGTGAGGGGAGGAGAGAGAGTGAGGGTGGGCGACAGTTTTATCGTTGGGATAGCACATGTCTCGAGGTGAAATCATCGATGAGCATAGAGAGAGTGAGATGGGAAGGCAGTGTGGCTAGTGCAGCGGACTTGAGCTACGGCGCAGAGTGGCAACACCTTGGCCGGCATGCGGGTCCGGCGGGCACATACGGAACCGACGCGCGAGCTCGACGGACAGGGACGCAGCGGCGCAGCTGACTAAGCTTGACAAGCAGTGTTGCAGCCTTCGCACGGGCTTGCGGGGCAACAAAGGGACCATGATACCAACAGAGCAGGTGCAAGCTTGGGATGTAGGCATGTGGCTGGCAGCGATGAGCACGTCGGAAATAAGTGTTGTGGGCGATGATGAGCTCGCGGGGCAGTGACACACCCGGCTGAGCAGATATGGACTCAGGAGGCAGTGGCAATGTCAGATCCCGTCGCATGAGCCTCTCGGTAGAAAAGCTTGGCAGAAAAGCCATTACATATTTCTAAGCTTTCCTACGTGTCCCTCTTCGGTAGCAAAAGCATTGGTTTGCTTTTGTTCTGAAGTTGAGCATTGCAACAACAGTCGCAAGCTGATGGATAGGTAGGAGGAAGATGAAGTAAATTAAATTAAATTATTAATTGTTACCAAATGTGTAGATGCATGTTAGAGATTAACTATTATATATGTTGGACTTTTAAGTTGTCTTTAGATGACGTGGAGATAATTGGAGTTAATAGTGGGCGGTACTATTGGACTTGCTCTTAGGCAATTGTGTTTCCTTCGAAATGTGAATTGGTTTATTGTTGGGCATGTAGATCAAAGTTTATTAATGGGACGTCTCAATTGTCATCATGTAAGTAGATTTTGAGTTGTAGAAGAGCCTACCAAGATACTCGTTAGCTCATCGCTCTATTCTTTCTCAAGGAATGGATAAATGTGAAAAAAGAAGAGCTTCCTACAAATGAATTTATTAGTATATTTGTTTTAACAAAAATGCGGGGAGCCTCATCCTTTTAGCCTTGTAGCATAAGATAGAAAGCTTTATTGGAATAGCATGGCCATTGGAGTTGGCATTGAACTTTGCTATCCTGCTTTTGCGATTATATTGTACTTGTAGTTTTTTATTCTTCCTAATTAACTACACATTATAAGGATTGGTCTCTTTTTTCTTAAAAAGGATGATTTTTCCTAATTAGCTGGCTTGGTTGGAAAAATAATGTGCTCTTTTTTAAATGGGACAATTATATAACTGACCTCGTTTTGATGCCTAACTGCATATTTGATCTCACTTTTTTGACTTTGCATTTTTGACCACATTTTTTAAAATTGAATAGGGTGTCTTACCCTGTAGTTAGTCCTCTGTGAGAAATGTGAATAAAAAATAAAAAAAAATACATTTGGAGTGCTGAAAAAGACCAAAATACCCATGAACTTTACCTTATCCTCCAGGACAGGGCGAGGTGTTCGGCCAGGGATGAAGAGGCCGCCGGCAGCTCGTTGGTGTTGCCGGCGGCAGGCGCGTGAGGCGGGCGGCGGCTCGTCAGCGCTACAGGCAACGGGCGCTGGAGACGGGCGACGGTGCGTCGGCGCTATGAGTAACAGGCACGGGAGACAGACGGCGAGGGTATGGTGAGCAGCGGGGGCGAGAGGTGAGCGACGACGCGTCGGAGTTGCAAGCGGCGGGAGGCGGGCGGCGAGCTTGCACGGGAGGCGCATGTGATTTGTGCGGCGGCGAGCGACGTTGATCTGCTTTGTGTTTTTTTTCTATTTTCTTTTTCTTTTCCAATTTCTCTGTCACTTTATTATGTGATGCATCCGGCCCAGGTGGGGTTGGCCGAGTCCCAACAAATTAAGGTTGTCTGGACCCCAACAGTTTTCTTAGGCACACCCACTCAGGGAAAGGCCTAATCTCCTTAAAAGACTAGTCTGATAGGGGAAGGGTGGCTCTCCCTTTTAAGGTGGTTTCCTCCTCCCTAGCTAAGCAAGGTGAGATTATTCAGAGGCTCACATGTTCGCCGCCGACTACAACCGTACTAGACATTATAACTGTACTAGACAGTTGTGTGTTGCGTCTTTGTCAGCAGGTAATAGTGGAGGATGTCCTCATCATTCTCCCCTTCTTAACAAGGGCCCAGCTCTGATACCAAATGATGCATCCAGCCCAAGTGGGGTTGGCCGAGGCCCAACAAATTAAGGTTGCCCGGACCCCAACAGTTTCTTAGGCACACCCACTCAGGAAAAGGCCCAATCTCCCTAAAAGACTAGTCTTTCCCTGAGTGGGTGTGTCTAAGAAAACTGTTGGGGTCCGGGCAACCTTAATTTGTTGGGCCTCGGCCAACCCCACCTGGGGCGGATGCATCATTATGTAATATCAATTTTGGACTTTTGGAGCTGTGAAATTATTGGGAAATTTATGAAACTGATTACAAATTTGGGCCAAATATACAAGAAGGCATTGCAAAGTAGGGTCAAATATGCAAGGGTATAAGCGTCAATATGTGCCTCATTTAACACCGTCGACTCCACTTAACAGAATAGGATCAGTGCAAACCTTCAAATTTAAAACGAGGGGTCAAAAATACAAAGCCAAAAAATGGGGTCAAATCTGCAGTTAGACCTCAAAATAGGGTCAGTTATTCAATAGCCCCTTTTTAAATCTATTTTTCATCTTTCAGTTTCAGTTTTATCCTCGAATAATTAATAATCCAATGCTCTAACTTTAGACCACCATTAATCCAATGCTCTAACTTTAGACCATGTTTATTTGCAAAATATTTTACATTAAAATAATAGCCCACCTATCGTAATCTAACTCTTATAGTCTTATCTCCTCTCAAAAGCAGTGGCTCTCAAGTGGAAGTCGAGCCCAAGTTGAGACCATCGACGCCATATACAAGACGAAGCTCAACCGAGCAGGACATGCACTTGCAGATCTTCAAGGATGTTTTTTATGATGCTTGCAAGCATACAACGATGTATGTTTGGGCATGGTTACTATTCCAAGGCCAAATCGGAATTGCTTGGATCAAACAAATTTATTTTACAAAAAAATCTCTTTGCTCAAAACTAACAAGCTTATAGAAATCGAACTATTCAATCATCCTCAAGAGGCAAATCTGGATAAAATGTTAGAAGAAGAGCAAAATTGTTTACAACACCAACAATCAACAAATGACGTAAAATCAACAGAAAATTCTGAAACATGGAGTCGGTAATTAATCCACGTTTGAAGAAGCAAGCAATAAGTAAGTTTATTTCAACACGATAATGTCACGGATTAATGTGATCTAGAGTATGGTATCCTAGGAGGTGGCAGATCAATCTCCTTTGTGCTAGCTTGAACCTGTATTTGACATTTGCCGACATCGACATCACGTTTGAATTGAAAGAGGGAAGCCCAATGGTTCACTGGCAAGGTCTATGTTTTGTTCCTTAAATGACTGATTGGTGAACCACTAACTGACCAAAAGTACAATTTAAGAATAAAACTTGATCCAACATAAAAATATTAGAGAAAGATAGTGCAAAACAATAAAAAATATGGTAAATATAAGAGCAAGTTTAATAATATAGCTAACAGCAAGCTGTAAGTCCATCTAAAAATAATACTAAAACTAACATGTATAAAACTAACATGTATAATAGATAAGCTACAAGGTTAGCTATAATTTTCTTCTCTTCTCTCTATCTATTTAATTTCTCTGTCTAGGAGCACGTGCAAAATGGGCTTTTGGACAAGAACCAATCTTTCTTCTTTTGCTATATCTCTCTCCTCCACATATGCATTTAGTCGGCTTATAGCTTAATATTAAACTTTAAACTTCTCTAATATGGCAATACGCAATTCACCTGTTGCATCGTGCTATTTCGCCACGAAAGAAGATGTCCGGTCGGGCCGGCCCGCCGCCGCCGGTTCGAACCCGTCTGGCTCGCTGGCCGCTAGGGTCGGGTCGCGCTCCTCTGCAACTCTGGTTCACACGGAATATTCCTCCCCACACAAACCACGCGCCCCACTCGCGCCGCTCGGCGCCCCGAATCAAACACAAAACTAGGGTTCGCTCTCCTCTCTCCCCTCTCCTCTCATCCCCTTCCCCTTCCGCCGCCGCCGTCGATGGCCCAGCGCTGGCGCTCGAGGGCGAGGCGCGACCCTGACCTGGATGAAGACGAGGAAGCACCCCCTCGGGAGCAGCAGCAGCGGCGGCGGCGCAGGGCGGCGCGTGCCGGCACCGGAAGCGGCAGCGACGAGGAGGAGGAGGAGACGGGAAACGAGGACCTCAGCCTCGAGATCGTCGCGCGGTCGCGGTCGCGGCGGCGGCGGCGGGAGGAGGCCGCGAGAGGGGGAGACGTCCTGTCGCTGTCGTCCGGGGACGAGGTCGACGAGGACGCCGTGGTGGAGCTCGGCGAGGCGGATCCCAGCAGCAGCAGCAGCAGGAAGCAGGAGAAGCTGCAGAAGAAGAAGCGGCGAAAGGAGAAGAAGAAGCAGCAGCGGAAGGGCCCTCAAGAGGGCTCGGCCTCGACCGCCATCGAGAAGGAGGTAGTACTCCGCCCTTGACAATGGGCGTTTTTTTTTATTAGTAAGAGAACATGAGGCATCTTATTCAAGCAATTGCAACCAGAATTGAGTTGGATTGTGAGTGTGCGATTGAACTTACTTGACTGTTCTGTTTGATCTTGGAATCCATGTCCACTGCCTCTCTGTGAATGCCGCCAAAGTGCTTGTTAGTAAGCAGTTCATATTATCATGCCTAAGAGGAGCAAATGTGTAAACTGATTGATATCCGTTTCTGAAAATGGTTACAACTTAAAATGCAATGTAGTGTCTTATGTTGAAATAATGTTTTATGCAACTTGAAATAATACTTTATGTTGCTGCCTCTTAGGAAGTATGCGTGTTGAACTATTTGTGATTTATTAATGGTATGTGAATCTTACATATGTGGAACTGATTTTTATGTTTGAGTAGATATTGGTGTTACATATTTCTTTGTTAGAAACTGATTACTAAGAGTAATAATATGTTTTAGAGCCACTAATGGGTGGATTCGTTCTTTCAGCCTCAGGTTGCTGGGACCCAGGAGGCGCAAACTGGCATGGCAGAATCAGTGCTCACTGAAAATGGGCCTGATGCCCCTTTATCTGACAATAGTGTTCTACGGAAGCTTCTTGTAAGTGCCAAGTGAATTTTCTTGTATATAGGCACTGGTGGTACAGGATAATCAATATGTGCTTCTTATCATGATCAGCGCATACCAAGATACTTTGATCCTGGGGAAACTTTATTGGAAACATGCTTTAATTGTGGTGAGGAGGGTCATGTAGCTGTGAAGTGCCCAATGGAAAAGCGGAAGAAGCCTTGCTTTGTCTGTGGGTTGTTTGGACACAATTCAAAGCAGTGCACGCAGGTTGGTCTCCCTAGCTCCAAGGCATTATTGCTTGGTGACTTGGGTATGTATGCTCATGCCCTTGACAAGATCATCATATTTAATTTTCCATCAATCACATGATGTTGCTGAATTGCTTATTTTAACTCTTAACACATTTGCCTTGTTTTATATAGGTTCCAGTTCATTAATCATGCATATTTACTTGCTGCTGCCAATGGTTCTTGCCTGTGTGGCAGTGCCTGTCAGTTTCAGGAATAAAACATTGGTTAATCATTTTGTAGGGTCAAGATTGTTTTATCTGCAAAAAAGGAGGTCATATTGCAAAAGACTGCCCTGAAAAGCACAATAAGAATACTCAACAGTCCACATTTTGTTTAAGATGTGGAGAATCAGGTCATGATATGTTTGGATGTGCCAATGATTATTCACGTGATGATGTTAAGGTCAGTATTGTTTTCTCATGAAGGGATAAGTGCCTAAGGGAAAAGAGAATCAAATTCAATTTACTCCTGCTATATTATGTCATATTACTGTTGATGCTAAATGTGTTGTTGCAAACTATACCTATAAATGATTTATGATTTTTGTTGATCCAGTTTTATGTGCTTACACAAGCTAGACTAGGTTTTGTGAACCAGATTAGTTTTACATTAACCCCTCCCTGTCCTTTGTCAATCTGTCCCCGGAATCAGTGAAACTACATGTACCTTTTGCACTTAGTGCCATCTGCTATGCAATATTATACAGTGCAAGGCATGTATTATGTAGCACAAAAGTTTCCTAGCAGCAAATTTACATTAATTCAACTCGTAATAATTTTCCAAACTTGTGTTTTCCCCTCAACATCTACCTTGATGGTCTGTGCAGGAAATAAAATGCTATGTGTGTAATCAGAAAGGTCATCTATGTTGTGCTGACTTCTCTGATATTTGTCCAAAAGAAGTTAGTTGCTATAATTGTGCCCAACCTGGTCATACTGGTTTGGTAAGTTTAATGGTTATATGACTCCTGTGTTTGTATACTACTATAGCTGTCACAGCAGCTGATCAATGTCTTCTGATTTAGGGATGTGCGAAGCAGCGGAGGGACACAAATACTGCATCAACACCAACCTTGTGTTACAAATGTGGCGAGGAAGGTCACTTCGCACGTGGGTGCACAAAAACTGCCAAGGTTGTTAAAAGCAACTTCATTGTTAATTGTCTGCTGATAAGAAGTGCCTGGGTACTTATCCTGCCTACATTCTGTTTCTTTTTCTGCAGTCTGATCGTGTGAAAGGCGAATCATCTGCACATAGTCGGAAAAAAGGCAAAGGCAAGAAAGATTTTGGCACTAGATCCGCTCCTTATGATGCTCGGAAGACAAGTAAAAGGAAAAGCCCCCTATTTGAGGAAAGAAGAAACACACCTCACTTCAAATCCAAATCTAGGGGTGGTTGGATCGCTGATGATGCAGATGACCAGCCATACAAGAAGTACAAACCCAATGTGTGGGCTTCTCCGTCTACCCCTAGGAAGCAACACAGTAACCATCACTTTTTTTCGGGCAATGACTACCCAACTCCTCAGTCCTCAAGATGGCAAAAACAAGGTTTCGCATCGCCTAGCACAACCTACTCACCAAATGCTAGGAAACATAGCTTTTCGTCGTCAAGATTTGCCAGCAACACTCATGTCCGTTTTGGAAGAAGCTAGCTGGAAGTTTGTTTTTGATTACGCTGTTCTGTTTACAAATAGAGTTGATCGTCTCATTTGTCTGCAAGGGCTGTTGCTGTATCTTAGATTACATATGTTGTTTCTGCCCAGTTTTGCCAACTTTCCTTCCTGCTCTGACTCTGAGCATTCGTTCGGTGACACTTTGCATGCGCACCCTTTTTGTTATCGGCGTGAGCTTAGGCTGCGTCGTGCTCACCTCCGCTAACGAGATGGCACAAGCACTGTATTTGTAGGTAAGATCATCTCCAAATTAGCTCAGTTACCCTACTAAGTGCACTCATGTTTTAAGTTATGTTATTATACCCTACTGGTAGGAGGATTTCCACTCATGTCTTGTTGCCGTATGTGCTTGCGTTCTATGTGTGATTTTCACTATCAAGTAATGAATGCGTGGACTATGGTAAATTACAAAATCATTGCGGGACAATACTGGAATCATAGAAACGCGGTATTACATCAGACCTCAAAGAAACAACACATACTGCCGCACCTAATTACTGTGATGCTTAGATCATCTTTCGAGGATTTAGTGCTGTCCAAACAGGGCCAGGCCAGTAAGAACAAAGCTGATGGGACAGAACTTCCTCTTTGATGCTATTTTCTAAGTTGAGAACTCCAACAACTAGGGATGTTCTTCAGCGCATAGAAGAAGTGACCGGTTATGTCCAAGAAATAGCAAATCCTCACCCAACCTAGTAGTTTCGATGAGTTTCTTTTTAGCCGAATCAACTTTATACACTTTGTACTTAGGGTCTTCCGAAACATTTTCACCATCCTCCCATGGTGGATGCAATGATGGTGGTTCTTCACCCCCAATAGGTGTTCAAAATTCTTCCATACTTGCAACAGATTACCAAATCGATCTTGAACAAGGTATATGTTGTCATAGTCATCATCCATGGTCGCTACCATAATTATTTTCTACGTTATTGTAGAACCACTAAGATCAAATACATGGATTCCTCCCATATAAGTTGAGGCATACAACATACCATCCTTAAAGACGCAATCCAAAAATTCATTATGCATTGGCAACCATATTCATTTATCATCTCCATTTCTTGTAATGTTAATTGTTGGAATGGGGCATGGATGAGCACAACATAGTAGTTTCCCGTGATAGATCATTTGACAAAATTGCTTTCTGGAAGGACATGTTTTGGAAAACTCCACAACAAATGGATGCGTGACATCTGGGCCTTACGTCGAGATTCTCACCAGTGAAAAATAATAACCGGTAGTGGCAAACAACGCCATTGTCATAATAAACAACCTTAAAATACTCAATGGTGGTGATCGAAGGCATGACGATTTGGTCACTTGTGATGGGGTTGAAGAGGTACAACTGACACATCTGATCAACCGTTATGATCCAACCATGGGAGGATCCAATGACATTCTTATCGTAGATAGGCGGGTCTGGGAGCGACAAAATGTAGGATTTCCTTTCTGCCAAGCTGTAGAGAACTAGTTCCTCTGTCTCTAAATATTTGACGCCGTCGACTTTTTTATACACGTTTGACTATTTGTCTTATTCTAAAATTTATGTAATTATTAATTCTTTTCCTATCATATGATTCATTGTTAAATATACTTTTGTGCATATACATAGCTTTACACATTTTATATAAGTTCTTAAATAAGACGAAAGGTCAAACGTGTGTCAAAAAGTTAACGGTGACAAATATTTAGAGATGGAGGGAGTATGTCTTATAGTCAGGTTCGGATTCAGTCGTGTACTCGTGTATAGGAGGTATGGTGTTTGAGACTTCATGCAAAGCCCAAATTGGCAAACTTGACCATAGGCAGAGTACCATGATGAGCAAATGGAACATGCATGAATAAGAACATGCATGAATAAGATCAGGGACATCAAGGGCCCCATGGTGGCTTCGCCACTGTGCCCTACCTAGACGTCGTGTGAGAAAGAGAGAGAAGTTGAGGTCGTGTGGAAAGAATTTGTTGTACGTTGGAGAGAAAATCATAATAAAAATACCGGAAATAAGACCAGATTGACGATGTACAAACGATGACAAATTACTATGAGTTTTATAATAGTAATAGATATAAGCACTCATAATGGTGAAGAAGAGAGTCGAGGAGGTGGTTAATTTGGGTGAAGAGAAGAGGAATTAGTCAATTTGGTGATGGTGCCAACTAGCTCATCAATGGTGAAGAAGATACTAGAGGAAGTGTCCAATTTGGTGACGGTGCCGACTGGACTAGCTTATAAATGGTGAAGAAGAGAGGAGAGGCTAATCTGGTGATGGTGCCGATGCCTTGCGGAGCGAGCAGCCCAATCAGCGAGTGTATGATTAAGCCTCAAGCATGAGTGCTGCTCTTTGGTGTTGGCGAGCTATAATGAAGGTTTAAGGGCTTCCCCAAATTAGGTATAACTCATTAATAGTGGAGAAGAGAAGAGAAGAGAGTGCGAGAAGAACACGCCGATGTATTATGCAACTATAGTAAAGGTGCCGATGTATTATGCAACTATAGTAATGGTAACTAGTGCTAAGTGAAAAGATTGGTCCATCCCTTTACAATCTGCAACTTGGGTAAAAATTCATGCTTTTTTTATTTTATTGATCACGTTTTTCAAATTGGTATTTTGAAAAAAATAAAAACAAAAATCACACTTCTATTCATCATTATTCATCACACTTCTTAAATTGTATTTTTGTGATAGATTGCACAAAGTACCTTTAGTTTTGTGAAATTTACTAAAAACAAAGACCAAGGAAGCTGCTCCAGATACATATATTTGTTAATAGTCTTATTCTTTCTAAAATTTAGCAATTGCATTGTAATA
>CM002478.1:15188455-15235139 GCA_000325765.3 Leersia perrieri | reverse complement strand
TATATATATATGGCTGCCTTTGTATTCCCAAGCTGTATTTTTTTGTATGAGCTATTATTTCAATACTGCTTATTTTACATTCTAAATTACCATATCTCTCACCTTTTGTACATATCTCTTGTAATACACTTCTTTTGTAATACACTATGGCCGTGCTCATTACTACTAGTTGTTGGCAGTCTGACTAAGACAACCACACAAAATTGAAACCCAATTAGCATATGATTAACTAAGCATTAGAGTGTTACAAAAATCATGAGAGAGAGTGGTGCTTTAGATTATAATACTCATAATAATGGACGAGAATTTCTTCATTAGTTAGATAAAAAAAACAAAATTCTATATATAAATATAATTTAAGAGGTATGATATTCACATCTATCATAGCCTAAAATTGATAGATGGGTCCAAAGACCCTTTTGCCATATGTAACAATACATGAAAGTAAGCCATATTGATTTTTCATGTGTGAGAGAGTGAGTGCCCCCATAGGGTTCACGCTTTACATATATAGAGGCTGGCTAAGGGGAAATCTACCTTTTGCCCCTCGGGTACACACTTGGCTAAGGGTATATTCGAAGTTTTACAAGTATTCTTTACATATGGTATTTCCTTAGTGCTTGTAGTCTACTGTCGAGGATAAGGATTTGTCTTAGGGCTTCTAGCCTATTCTCGACAACCCTCGTGGTTAAGGGTGTATATGCTACAACAACTCCCTCGTCAGTGAGGCCCCAAAGTCTTCGGGGGCGATGCTGATGCCCAAAATATTGGCCTTAATCTAGGGGGAGTCAGGGAAGTGTGACCCACTTGGTGTGTGTCTTCACCGTCGGCACTCTTTGCCATTATTACGGGAGGCGGCCGAAGCTCGGCTTCTTCGCCGGAGTTGGCCGAAGCTTGGCCTCTTTGCCGTCAGCGCTCTTCGTGTTTGGCATGAGAAGTGTATATGTCCTGTCACCCTGTGAAGATGAAGTTAGTAAAAGGTGTCCTTTTGTGATTTATGAGTGCTTAAGACTTGCCCGCCGATGTCACATGGTGAGAGATTTTGCTTTTTATGCGGTAGCATATATATTATCACATAGTCCCTCATCAGTGAAGCCCCGAAAGTCTGTGGGGGTGATGCTGATGCCGAAATATCGGCCTTGATCTTGAGGAATCGGGAAAGTGCGACCCCCTTGGTGATTCGAACATTGAGACGTCCGAAAACCTATAATTCAGGTGGAGTTCACCATTTTTTGTAATAACATTTCTTGATAATAAAATATTGCTCTGATTTTCTATTTCGTTTGTTTTGGGCGATTTTCTGACCAAAGCGTCCTTCGGTCACTCGCCTCCCCTATCCCCGTAGGACGAAATTCAAAATCAGGAGGCTACGCTTCTTAGAGCAAGGCTTTGAGACAAAACAATTGCTGTGAAGAGCTTTGCATAAATAATAAGGTATGATCTGCATATTGCACAACTGGGAAATCATTATCTGGAGTAGGAATAGGCTCAACTGGGAACCACTCGAGGGATGCTAACACACTACAAGATCCTGAACCTCATGTTCAGGAAGACCATCAACCCGAAGGGTGGTGACTCTTCGACTATTCAGGCTAGAGCGCTGGATCTCTTAGTCTACTGCTGCCACAATGCTCCTAACTTCAGTGTGGCCAAGTTCATATGGGATGAGATCCGTTTGGGAGCTTATGACCCAAGGAAAGCTGCACCCTATGCCCCCTACATCCAGCACTCGATCAATCAAGTCTGCAGTGACATACATATTCTGTCAGATGTGGAGCACAAGCCATACAAGCCTGATGATCCCATACAGGCTCCTACCTCTTACCGTGCCGCCAAGCGTTGAGCTGCTACAGGACCGCCTCCATCTCACCAGAGTTCCCCCATCAAGAAGGAACTGCAGCTCCTCCTTGGTGCATGTGCGAAGATCTCACGCCGACAGAAGAAGACGGAGCGTCGCTAGAAGAAGATCATGCAGCACCTCTAGATTCAGGACGGCGTATCGGTTGTGTCTGAGGATGAGGAGTGGGTTGATCTCTTTGTGCCCGCACAAGGAGATCCAGGTGCCAGCTCTTCAGGACAGCCAGAGCGGCGGCCTCTCTTCGGCGAGGTTCCTGCCCACACCAGCCCGCCTCTCGATGAGGGATCTTTTGAGGGCAGCTCAGAGGACGAGAGCTACCACTCCGACAGCAACAACGACGGTGGTGACGATGACGGCCACAACTCCGAGCAGGACTACGAGGACAATAACGAGGATTGACTACCTTCGGTTCTTCTCTCCCTTTTGGTGTCTTGATGCCAAAGGGGGAGAAATATCTATCCTTGGGCTCTCTCATGTCGAGTTGTGTTCCCCCCTTCTATCTATCTTTGAGAATTCGAACTCCCGGACATGTAATAACTATTATTTGTGTGTGCTGATTGACTGCTAGTGTAAGACCTTAATTTCTATCTATTTGTAGTTAATTAGCTTGTGATGTTCCATGTTTGCTTGGTGTGATATTATTTATCGCTTTTTAGCACTGCCATGTCATATCTATTTCATGCATCTTGTACACACACCATCGCACCCCATGGATGCAAAGAGATAGGAGGAGTTCTCACTACTTGTGTGCATATATGAGTCTAATTCATATTTGCAATATGCACACATTTAGAGGGAGTCAACTCTATCCCTTTGGATTCAAAACTCATTATTATATATCTCTTGTGAGCCTTAATAGTGGTGTCATCAATCACCAAAAAGGGGGAGATTGAAAGTGCACTAATTGCCCCTAGTGGGTTTTGGTGATAAATGACAACAAGATTAAGGGACTAATCTTGTTTAATGAGTTGTGAATGCAAGCAAGAAAACAAGAGACCCCTAACTATGCGATGAAATGCAAAGGAACGCTTTGGAACAGATGGACGGCTCAAAAGATTAGAATTAGGATGCATTTAAATTTGAGTCGTAGGAAAAGCCGTACTATTAAGGGGGATCCACTAGTTAAAACTTGGATTAATCTCTAAATGCTCAGAAAAGGATCAAGTCTAGCTAGAGAGGTAGACACTTGTAATTCACACACTTGCACAAGAAGGTTGTGACAGTTGGTCCGGAGTGTTCGGCACTTTTGTGCTGGAGCATCCGGACATGGGGGTCTGGAGCATCCGGCAGTTGCTGCCGAATCATCCGGGCGAACAGGGACCAGAGCGTCTGACAATTACTGCCGGAGCATCCAAACACAGGGACCACTAGCAACATCTAGCAGGCTTCACATTCTACATGTCACTAGCAACGGCTAGTAGGTCCGGAGTATCCGGACATACTTTACCAACGGCTAGTGGGAGGAAACATGGGGTATTTAAACCCATCCTCTCCCACTTAGCTAGGTTGGCTACCACATTGATTCCCTACCATTCCTAGGGCACTAGATCACTCAATTACACTTCTTACACTTAGATTCTCTTGGGATTTGAGTGAGTTGGTGAGATTGCTAGGATGAACTAGGGTTGATTCTTCATGAGCATCTAGGGATTGACACCTTGGTCTACTTGGATGGATTTGTTACTCTTGGAGATTCTCTCCTAGACGGCTAGGTGTCGCCCGCGAGCTCCGACAGATTGTGGTACACCCGGGAATTGTTTGTACGAGATTTCCTCTCCCTAACGAGGTAAGTGAGTAAACAACAGTGCTATCTCCTAGAAGTACGGATCAATAGAGCAATGAGGCTACTAGGGACTAGGGCTCCCGGCTTGGGACTTGATCATGGGATCGTCCGGGGAGTAGCTAGTCTGAGAGCTTCTTGGAGATCAATGCCAACTTGTGGGAGATAGCATGGCGAGGTACGAGATAGTTTGATCTCGCTCTTCAGAGCGCCTCAACGTGGAGTAAGGTCTTTGGACCTAAACCACGGTAAAAAATTTGTCTTTACTGCTTTCTGATTTCACTCAACTTCTCTTGAAATCCCCTTCAAGGGATTTTGGGTACTCTTGGTCCGGAGCATCCGACAGCAACTACCGGAGCATCCGGAGAAACTGATTTCCGTTGCGAGTGTTTTCAGGTTTTTACAGGCCAGGTCTATTCACCCCCCCTCTAGACCGTTCAAATCCAACTAATCCATTTACCATCAAACCCTTTCCTCTTCATATAATTTGCAGAATTGTGCTATGCTCAGTGGTATCAAAAGCCATCTCAAAGTCTAACTTAAGGAGTATAATCTCCCTCTTAGATTGTTGGCATTGATATATGTACTCAAAAGACCAGGCTAAGCAATCTTGTATGGTTCCAGATTTAATAAAGCCATATTGATTATGGTGAACCAAGAAGATTATAACTTTTTGCAATCTATCAGCTAGTACCTTTGTAAGTAATTTTAAAGCCACACTTTGCAAAGATATTGGCCTATAATCATTAACCCCTTCTGGGTTATTTTTGTTTGGAACCAAGGTGATAAAGTGGCCTATTCAAACTCTAGGCCGTAGAACCATTACAAAACTGGGCACATAGAGTATAGAAATCTTGCTTGATTTTTTTCCCAACATTTCTTCATGAACATTCCATTAAAACCATCATGGCCAAGGGCCCTATCTACTGGCATATATCTTACCACTTTATCAATTTCAAAAATAGAAAACTCCTCAGAAAGGGATAATAAATTATCTACTGGCTCTAGTAGATAATTTAAATCAAAATGCATTGACGGATTAGTTGAAATTCCATACGATACACATTCCAGATCAAGGCTGCTTTTTCATCATGCTCTGTAATTACTGCTCCTCCACTTGTGACCAGTTGCGAAACTAGATTCCTTCTATAACTCACTGTGGCTGGTGCATGAAAAAAATTGGTATTTTCTCCTCTAACTTTAGTCTATCTAATAGAGCACCATTTTGCCAATATAATTGTTTATATCTAAGATATAACACACTAGTAGGGTACCCCATTAATGATGATCCCCAACCGCCATCAATCACAGGTATGGGGACCGATACGTAGAATGGGTTACTGATGTCAAAAGACATAAGTCACAGGCGAGAGAACTGTTACGGATGTCTTACATCGGTAACAGCTCAGAAATAAGGACCATGACAGATAACTCTCTTCCTACAACGGATTTAGGTATTGAGAACCATGACTAATGAATATCAATATCAGTTGCGCGTTCTCAATCGATACCGATAATACATCATCGGTCACGGTTGATTTTGAACCGACCATGACAGAAGTGGCATGTCACGGTCTGTTCATATAGAGCCATGACCAATGATAACACATTGGTATTAGTTTTTTTTATCTAGAGCCTTACCAATGTGTAATTTATTTTGGAAAAAATAATTGGATAAAATCGGCTGGCCACAGGAAATGCCAGCCACGCCTTCTGAAATATACCAGGTTCACCCACCCAGAATCCTAGATTTCAGCATCATATATTAAAAATATACCAGAACCATATACAATCACCAAATCCATTGACATCTCACAATCACATTACATCTCACAATCACAAAATCCATTTACATCTCATAATCACAAAATCCATTCACATCTCACAATCACAAAATCCATTCACATCCCACATTCATCAATTTCTTACTTTATAGATAGGAGACAATATAATAGAATGCCGAAATGCACTGTGTAATCAATAATATGCATAGAAAAAAGTATTTGTTAGATTAAATGAGGCATATAGACAATTCATCAAATTTCATATAAAAAGAGATATTTGGAAAAGCATAAATCCATAATATAAAAAGAGATATACGAAACAAGCATAAATTCACTTCATCCTAAATTACAAACAAAGTGAATATTACAAACTTAACCATCTAAATTTGAAGGGAAGTTTAAATTACGACTTTAGGCCCTAAATAGCCTCTTGTGAAATTTCACCTTTAGGGTCTATGACATCGGATATTTCATACATTAGGAGTGGGGCTGCTAGAGAACAATTCTCTTACCTCCACTACCCCAAAGGTTATCAATTAACCAGAAAAATTATCTCAAATTGGTGCCTATAATAGGAAGTGGAGATAGCGTGAGGTTAGAACAAATTCTTAACCTTGTAAGAAGCCCGCAAGACGGAGACCTCTGAGGGACGAGCAAGGATGAATGCACTTGTAAACATTAACATTACGCTCGACCCTCACAGGTCTCCGTCAAGCGGGTTCCCTACGACGTTAACAGAGGGTGTTGCCGGTTTCAACGGAGATAAATGTATTAGACACCTACTTGACATTGTCGAGTCTAAGCTAAGCTAATTGTATTGCAAGATTATTCATCATAGAGCATGTATTAAACTAAAAAGAGAGCATGTCAACAAAATAAATTCCAATTACATATGCATAGCATTCTATATTAAACTAAAAAGAGAGCATGCCAACTAAATAAATTCCAATTACATATGCATAGGATTTCTATATTAAACTAAAAAGAGAGCATGTCAACTAAATAAATTCAATTACATATGCATAGCATTCTATATATATTAAACTAAAAATAGAGCATGTCAACAAAATAAATTCCAATAACATATGCATAGAATTCTACATATATCTAAACTATATCTTTTCCTATATATATTATAAATATTAGAGGTGTTTATCGTCCTTCGTCACACGATCCCGTCGTACGTCGTTACGTCATCCCACAGTTTTTCACCCGTCAGCTCGTCTTGGATCAGGACTCCGCTCTCGCGTGGATTGCTCAGACACGTAATGGGCCAGACTCTATGGTTAACTGTAGCCCACATAACGGCACGTGTAGAACCATTCGTACTAGTGTATATTCCCTATGTTAATTGATAGAGCTAGGTGATCATCGACAGCTTGGGCTAGGCCACAGCTCGACACATCCTCCGATCTTTTTCTCGGCTTAAAACCAATACGAATTGCTCCTATGATTCCACGAACAACCAACGAGCGCACAAGCATTTGGAGCGGGCCGTTGTCATCCTTGCAGAGCCTACGCATGCATGCATGCATATCGACCAGGTCAAACAAGTCAAACAACAAATATGCCCGATGACCATATGCATGCTTTTTCTTGGGCCTTGCTTTGTGAATGCATGCTTATTCTCATTTTGCTATTTTCTTTTGATTTTTTCTTCAATGAAAGGAATAGGCAAAGGAAATTTTCAAGATCTAGGGGGGTTAACTTTCAAAGAAGAAAGATCAAAATCAGAAGGCAAACATAAAGAGGAAGGTTGTAATGCAAAACGCTAGCCTTAAACGCCTAAGCCTCTTTCAACAAATTATTAGGGCAAATTTAATTTTCAATGGATGGAACTTTGCTTTAACTTGCTGCAGAATACACTTCTAAATTTTAATAAAAAACTTTGTGCTCTTGCCACCTGTTTTTGCAAATGCATTCAATCGTCATATTCAGTTTTCTTCAAGACTATATCGTAAAATTTAAACCCTAATCATCTACTCCCTTCGTCCCCATAATATAAGGGATTCTGACTATTTGTTTGTAATGTTTTACCATTCGTCCTATTCAAAAATTTTGTGCAAGTATAAAATGATAAGTCGTGCTTAAAGTATTTTTTGATAATAAAGTAAATTACATACAAAATAAATAATATTTTTATTTTTTAAAATAAGATGAATGGTCAAACGTTGCAAGCTAAGAGAAAGTCAAAACCACTTATAATATGGAATGGATGA
The DNA here is from genome assembly GCA_000325765.3 of Leersia perrieri. Lineage (NCBI taxonomy): Eukaryota > Viridiplantae > Streptophyta > Magnoliopsida > Poales > Poaceae > Leersia > Leersia perrieri. Next base: position 15,227,498 of record CM002478.1, on the reverse strand, counting down.
AGTAATAAATATTACCTAATTTTATTTTTCCCGTTTCAACTGGTTGGGTACATATAGTCACCTTCTTAAGTAATGGCTTTTGATTAAAAAAACCATGACAGATGACGGAGAACCGACGGCTCGTCAGTCGTGTCCCTCCCTTCACTAACGATGCTCACTAGTGGTGTTCAACCACACATTCAACAAAACCAGACTAGAAACTTAATCTTAATTAGGCTAAAATTTTGCTGATGTAAGTTGACTAGGTCTGGCTATTTGGCACCTGGGCGCCAATTGCCCAATTGGCGCTCAGTTTTTTCTGTTGCCCCCCTTACTCTCTATTAGCAAACTTTTTTTTTATTTTAGCTCCATAGAGAAAAAAAATTCCAAATAGAAACAAAACTACTTTCAAATATAAAAAAGAAAATGTTTCAAATAATTAGAATAAAAATTTCAAATGGAGAGAAATGAAAAATTTCAGATGGAAGGAAATTCAAACAATTTCAAACCGAAAGAAAAAAGTTTCAAATGGGAAGAAATAAAAAATTTCAAATGGAAAGAAGTTCCAAAAATTTCAAATCGAAAGAAAAAATGTTTCAAATGGAAAGGTGCAAAAAAAGTTTCAAATCAGAAAAAAAATGAATAGAAAAGAAATAAAAAATTCAAAAAAGAAAAAACAAACACCGTCGAAAAATTGCAGGAAAATTCATTTTGCTTACCTGTGAGGTGAAGTATATGTGAGAATTTTCCTCGGATTTTTAGATGTGTATTTTATTTACAATAATTATTTATTGATTGCTTGTGAAATATGCAAATGCCCTAAATGATATGCAAGAAATTGAAAAACAAGAAAAATAAATCAAGTACATAAAGATATGATGCCTAGTGTGTTTGATTCATTTTGTTTCAGTATTTTATGTGGTATATGGAATTAGAGACCTACTTTCTTGTTTTCCTTAAATTTCATGGTTTTTTTAATAAGGTTATGTAAATTCTATTTATTTATGCAAGAATGCTCTAAAAATAATTCAAGGCACTAAAGGCCAACAAACAAGCACTAATTCATCACGAGAGGTTTATTAAGTTCATATTCAACTTAAAATGGTTTAGATTACATTTAGGGATTGATAAGGTTTGTATTGTGCAAATTAGTTTTAGCTAACTTAGGAGATGTTTATCTAGGTTCACAATCCTATGCAAGTTAAATATATATACAAGGCTATCTGGTTTTTGTTACATGAGGTTTTGATCTTTTCTGTTGTTCATACTTAAAGAAAAAGTTTTAATTTGTTGCTAAATTTGGAAACAAATTAAAAAACTTAAATTATCATGTTTTATCTTTCCAGTATGTTACATGTATATAATACAGTAGGAGACTACCATGTTTTTTCTCATAAAAAAATTGTGAATTATCATCTCTTAAATTATATTCTAATATAAACTCTCTTTTTTTAGTCATTAATGAAGAAATTCTAGACCATTATTACAAGTATTATAATCCAAAACACCACTCCTTCTATTGTAGTGTGACAAAAATCATGAGAGGGAGTGATATTTTAGATTATAATAATACTCATAATAATGGTCAAGAATTTCTTCATTAAATATAATTCAAGAGATATCATAATTCACATCTATCGTAGTCTAAAACTGACACATGGGTCCAAAGGAACTTTTGCCACAAGGGACAATACATGAAAGTAAACTATATTGATTTTTGAGTGTGAGTGAGTGCCCCCATGGGGTTCACCCTTTCCATATATAGAGGCTGACATAGGGGAAATCTCCTTTTTGCCCCTCGAGTGCACACCTGGCTAAGGTTATATTCGTAATTTTACATGTATTCTTTATATATGATATTTCCTTAGTGCTTGTAGACTACTGTTGAGGATAAGAATTTTCCTTAGGGCTTATAGCCTATTCCTGACATCCTCGGGGTTAGGGTGTATATGCTCCTAATAATAATCTATTGTCCCGTACTTTTATCTACAGTGGAAAAAGTGCGGGTTGTAACAACACTTTTATCATTGTAGATAAAAGTGCGGGGCATCACACTCCAACAACTCCCTCGTCAGTGAGGCCCCAAAGTCTTCGGGGGCGATGTTGATGCGTAAAATATTGGCCTTGATCTAGGCGGAGTTAGGGAAGTGCGACCGACTTGGTGTGTGTGTGTCTTCGCTTCCTGCGCTCTTCGCCGTAGTCGCGGGAGGCGACCAAAGCTCGGTGTCTTCGCCGGAGTTGGCCGAAGCTTGGGCTCTTCGTCGTCGACACTCTTCGTGTTTGGCGTAAGAAGTGTAGATATCCTGTCACCCTGTGAAGATGAAGTTCGTAACATGTGTCCTTTTGTGATTTAGGAGTGCTTACGATTTGCCCGTCGATGCCACTTGGATGAGAGATTTTGCTTTTTATGCGGTGGCATACTCCCTCATCAGTGAGGCCTCGAAAGTTTGTGGGGGCGACGCTGATGCCCAAATATCGGCCTTGATCTAGGGGAATCAGGAAAGTGTAACCCACTTGGTGATTCGAACATTGAGTCGTCCAAAAACCTATAATTCAGGCGGAGTTCGCTGTTTTTTGTAATAACATTTCTTGTTAATAAAGTGTTGCTCCTATTTTTTATTTCGTTTGTTTTGTGCAATTTTCTGGCCAAAGCATCCTTCGGTCGCTTGCCACCCTATCCCCGTTGGACCAAATAGAAAATTGGGAGGCTACGCTTCTTAGAGCAGTTGAATATCGTCCGGTTCATGTATTTTTGGCGCTTCGCTATAGGTTATATTTTTGCCATGCATGTGACTGCGGTGTCATCTGGGTTCGTTCAGGCGGCCGAACTTCATTGCTCGACCGCTCGCAGCCCCTATCCCCCGCGAAGTTGCTTTTGCTAGTTTTGGACACCATTTATAGTGCGACTTTTGGCTGTTCTTTCTAGCTTATTTGTCTTTCGCTAGTTTTGGATGCCATTTCTAGTGCGGCTTTTGGCTGTCCTTTCTGGCGTATTTGTGTTTCACTAGTTTCGGATGCCATTTCTAGTGCGACTTTTGGCTGTCCTTTCTAGCGTAGTATTTGTGTTTCGCTAATTTCGGACACCGTTTCTAGTGTGACTTTTGGTTGTCCTTTCTAGTGCATTTGTATTTCGCTAGTTTCAGATGCCATTTCTAGTGCAACTTTTGGCTGTCCTTTCTAGGGTATTTGTGTTCCGTTGGCTGTCCTTTCTAGCGTATTTGTGTTTTGCTAGTTTCGGGTGCCATTTCTAGTGTGACTTTTGGTTGTCCTTTCTAGTGTATTTGTCTTTCGCAAGTTTCGGACGCCATTTCTAGTGAGACTTTTGGCTGTCCTTTCTAGCATTTTCGCACACTTGTAATTTGCATGATTTTCGTGCAATTTCAGCGATCGGAACAGGCGATGCTCCGTCCTTATCACGCGACCCGTCTTTGACAGAGCACCGATCAGGCGCTGCCGTTCAAGGTTGTTTCACATTCCCAAACAAAAGAGGCAAGAGCTTTTGGGTTTCACCGAAAATTTTTGTGTCCTCATCCAAAATTTTGGACTCCTCCGCTTTTGGAGGCTTTGCCCAAGTATTCATTTTTCGACCGAATATTTTTGGGTTTCGCCCATAATTTTGTGGTGTTTTTGGCGGGCTCTATGAAAGACTCCCTAAGCGTTTTTTTAGCAAATCACTGCAGGGGAGTCCCACATAGTTAAAATTTATAAATTAATAAAAAGCAGAAGGTTTAAATTTCAATAAACCGAGCTCAAGCCAAGCTTGCATTACATCTTTTTCTACAGGTCGTAGCCTATGAAGAAGTAAAAAAAGATTAGATTTTAAAAGCATCATCCAAGAAGAAACAATGGGCAGAAAATTCCTGAATATTAATCCATTCCTTATCTTCCAAATATTCCAAGCAGCACAAAACCTTCTCAGTGGAATGGGATGATGAATAATTGGCCTTTGCAAGCTGCAACATATTAGAAAAGAAGTATCTCAATTGATGGACAATATATTCCAGCACTGCAAGCTAAAGGAACACTAAAAAAATAGATGAATAAAATCTTCCCTGACCCCTTGAGTACAAAGAACACATGTCAGATCAAATCTTTCAGGTGCACTGCGCTTTCGATCCAACATATCTCTAGTATTTAATCTGTCGATCAACATCAAAAAACTGAAAACCTTAACTTTCATGACACATTTACTTTTCCAAGTCCAATTTAAGTATACTGGAGGATCAACTCCCATGAAATTCATGGAATAAATCTTTTGAGAAGAGAAAAGGCCAGTTTCCCAAATGTATGTCCACTGATCATAGTCCTGGGCAAGTTCATGTACCTCATATTCCATTTGCAATACTTCTTGATAAGTCTGTTCTGACAGAGGAAACTGAAACTTAACAGAGATGTCCCTTTGTTTATACATAAACACTGAATCGCCCTGTGTTGTACCATAGGAAAAAGCGCTTGTAAAAGAGAGAGATTTAACAGAGTTATTCCAAACATCTCGCCCAAAAAGGCATGATTTATCATCACCAATATTACAATGAGCAAACCCCTGTAAATATCAATGAACTGCAAGACATTTCTCCACCAAAATTATCCTTTAGGTGTTGAAATGTGGGGTAACTTACTAGTATAGTATTTATGCAAGATGAGTTCAACCCAATGTAGTGACAGCCTATTATAAAACTTGTGCAAATCTTCATCAATAAAGCATTATTGTGCATTTGTAAATTATTAACTCCCAACCCTTTTTCTTTGGATGGCAAACCTTGTCCCAAAGAACCAAAGACTTTTTAGTAGAGTTAATATCAAAGCCTCTCCATAAACAATGCTTTCTAGACTTGTCAATAGCTTCAATAACTTATTGAGGAATAGACAAAGTGCACATATAATAAGTAGGCAAAGCTGACAAAACTGATTTTACCAAGATAAGTCTATCCCCATATAAAAGAAAAGTTGTAGTTGCAGCTAATCTTCTTTCCACTCTATCAACTAAAGGAGCATAATTTGTTACTCTTGATCTAGTAGTTTCCAAAGGCAAGCCAAGATATGTAAATGGGAGTTGTCCAATTTGACAGCCAACAAGAAAAGCTAGAGAAGCAGATATATCCTCACTCACATTCAAAGGAATCAAACATGACTTATGATAATTAACCTTCAAACCAGTTGAGTCTACAAATGTGTTGAGCAAGGCTTTGAGACAAAACAATTGTTTTGCAGAGGCTTGCATAAATAATAAGGTATCATAAGCATATTGCACAATTGGGAAATCATTACCTGGAGTAGGAATAGGCTTGGTTAAGATTCCTTTCCTATAAGCCTTGTTAACAATAGATTGCAAGAGATCAGCTCCTAGTAAAAATAGAAGAGGTGATAAAGATCTCCTTGCCTTCCTTATCTTTTACAAGCAAATGATCATCCTGGCACCACATGTAGCAAAACATATGAAGAAGCAGTCTGAAAAAAAGATTGAATCCAACTAATCCATTTACCATCAAAACCCTTTCCTCTTCATAATTTGTAGAATTGTGCAATGCTCAACGGTATCAAAAGCCTTCTCAAAGTCTAACTTAAGGAGTATAATCTCCCTCTTAGATATGTACTCAAAAGACCAGGCTAAGCAATCCTGTATGGTTCTAGATTTAATAAAGCCATATTGATTCTGGTGAACCAAGGAGATTATAACTTTTTGCAATCTATCAGCTAATTCCTTTGAAAGTAATTTTAAATCCACACTTTGCAAATATATTGCCCTATAATCATTAACTCCTTCTGGGTTATTTTTCTTTGGAACCAAGGTGATAAGTGACCTATTTAAACTCTCAAGGGCCATAGAACCATTACAAATCTGAGCACATAGAGTATAAAAAGCTTGCTTGATTTTTTTTCCCAACATTTCTTCATGAACATTCCATTAAAACCATCAGGGCCAGGGGGCCCCTATATATTGGTATATATCTTACCACTTTATCAATTACAGAAATTGAAAAATCTTCAAAAAGGGATGATAAATTATCTACTGGCTCCAGCAGACAATTTAAATCAAAATGCATAGAACGATTAGTTGGAATTCCCATTTTGTCACCATACACATTCTAGATCAAGGCTGCTTTTTCATCATGCTTTGTAATTACTGCTCCTACACTTGTGACCAGTTACGAAATTAGATTCCTTCTATAACTCACTGTGACAGCCGCGTAAAAAAAATTTGGCATTTTCTCCTCCAAATTTAGCCCATCTAACAGTGCATCTTTTTTGCCAATATAATTGTTTATATCTGTGATATAACATCAACTTTGACTTAATAAGTTTTCTGAAGTTCCATTCAACTATAGTAAGGTCTCTCAATTCCTCAAGATTATCAATGAAACTAATAACTGTGTTACAGCAGTCAATAAAAGAACTCAGCTTAAACAAATATCTACTCTATTTTCTCAGAGTCTTTCTTAAAGACTTAATAATTTTAATGGTTATATTATTTGCATCATCAGAAAGAAAACCATGATTTTCCCAGATTGAGTTAACCAAATAAAAAAACCATCATGCTCAACCCAAAAATTTTCAAACCTGAACAAACTTGCTTTGGGAATAGAAGTCCCAATTTGAAAAGTACATGGGGTGTGACCTGAATGAGCCAAAATAAAGGTTTGACCATAATATTAGGATAACATATGGTACATGAATTAGTTGTAAAAAACCAATCCAGTTGTTGTAAAAGAGAAGATTCTTGCATATTGCTCAAAGTATATGCTTTTCTCTTAATTGGCAGTTCCAACAGACCCAAACTATTTATAACTACATTAAATACATTAAAGATAATCATATCATTAAAATCTGCACCAGCTCTATTTCTATTTTCAACAGTGATAAATGTAATTGCCGGTGTAAAACATCGACACTTCGGGCTTAGAGGGACATCGGGGAGGCGGCAGACCAGCGCCGGTGCCGCCGGAGCCGCAGGGTTGGGAGAACACGGTGGAAAGGGTCGGCGGCGGGGGAAGCTCTTTGCCAACTAGTTAAGTTGGACGGGGTAGCGGGCGACAGCGGGGCAGGAGGCGGCGCGGCAAAGTGGCAGTGGCGGGGAGAGGGTGGGGGCCGAGGAGGAGAGGCGTAGAGCTCACCTGAGAAGAGGTGTCGTCGCCGAAGAAGCTCGCCAGAGGTGGTCGTGGGCCTAGTGGGCCGGGTCCGTTCGCGGCGCCGGCGGGGGCGCGCCCATGCACGGATTAGCCGGACCCCGTGTGGAGGGGTTTGCTTCGGCCTTCGGGCATGGTGTGTTGTGCGCACAGTACCATGCAAGCACGTGAGCTCGTCTTTCTTTGATTTTTTGTTTGACGATGAATCCATGCCACCGTGCGCAAAGGTTGCCTCGACCGCAGGTTTGCGCGCAGCAGTGAGCTGAGTTCGTCGTGGAGGTTGCTCCGGCCACTCGGCGGTAGCTTCGGCCTCGTGCGGGGGGCCGAGGAGCTAGGTGGAGTTGAGACTCGCACGCGCGGCGCTCGTATCGTATGAATTGAAGGCGAGACAGGCCTACACTACATGGTGGTGGCGTCTCGAGGTGAACGCGATCGAAGTGGAGGCCAAAGCCTCGATAGACTTTGGGGCCATGCCGTCGGACTGTCGGAGGTACTAGTATGGTGGGGTTCCTGCTGCTGCAGCTGCTTGTCATTCACGCTCGTTCGTGCGAGGCCAGGACTAGCTAGCTAGCTGGCGCCGAAAAATGACTTCGTAGGACAGAGAGTTCGCGTCTCAGGGTGTGGCGCGAGAAAGATGTCGTGCGTGGAGGTATGTTTTGCGGCCGGCTGGAACCACGATGTTGGTGGAGGCCGAAGCAAGCTCGACGCCGTGGCGGGCGCAGTTGTTGGAGCCCCACTTAATTGGTGGCAGTCCGTGGCACGGCCAGGGCTCGGCGCCTTGTCCGGACGTACGGCCACGATCAGCGTGGCATGCGGAGCAGATCGAGCTCCGCGCGTGATCCTTGCTAGCTGCTTGGGTTACGCTGGTGCGGTGCTGCTCTATGGAATTCGTGTGCCGTTGCTCTGGTTAGCTAGAGGCTTTGACCGCGGGCATCGCACGGAGGATGAGTACATCGGACGTGCGCGGCGGCCGGCGAGGCAACTTCGCAGTGATCGGGTTATTTCTTCGCCCATGCGGACCACGGCGGAGGCTTAGGCCGTCTGTGCGCGGTGGGCGGCTGTTATATTTCCGCTCCGGCGCAGCGCACTTTTGGCCGCGAGGTTTGGCGATCGAGCGAAGTCCACTTCGACTACGGAGGCCGCCCAGAGCCCCAGACCAATGCGCTTCTCCGCTTCCAACTAGTAGTGTTCCTAAATCCTAATTAGCATCGTATCAAAAAAAATCCTAATTAGCATCGGGCCGATGCCGGTTGCCGCTCGATCGATCGTCCAAGGCTGCAGTCCTGGTCCCACATAGAATGAATTATTCTCCGCCACTGAGCATGTATCCAAAGCCTAAGCTCGTTACGTCTTCATGTCATCGTACACCGGTACACGTATATAGCGGCATCGACGCGTTAATACGGCAAATACGCACATAGCCATGTGCAAATCTGTTCATTGTTGTCCCATAACCAGCAATCGATGCATGATTATGTGTATTGTTGTTAAAAATGGACAGAAATACATATAATCAGGAAAAAAACAATAAACTACTTTCGATCTAGGTCAGGAAGGAAAAAAAAAAAAGAAAAGGAGAAACTAGTGTGCCGAAGAGGAGAAGAAGATTTGATGTTTCTTAGGCTAGAGGAAATTAATCGATCAAATAAGATGACCTCATGCGTTGCAGTCTTGCAGATGAGATGAGATGCAGGAATATAGCAGGATCGTCGTCTCTGTCCGAGTCATGTTCGTCAGCTGCAGGAAGATGGGAAGTCATCTATATACTACTTAAAAAGACTGTTATGATGATGGTGACTCGTCCAAATCTAATGGCTGAGATTAGATCCGCAGTCCTCTGATAGAATCATTCGAGTCTACCTCAGTTGATTTGGCGCACGTCGTCACACATCATGAAAACTACCTTGCGAAACGCACGCCGCCTCCTCGCTGATTTCTCCGTCGCTAACCTCCCATCTTATCCGCCTCGATCGGCTCCATCCTCTCCCCCAGCCCTCTCCCCGATCTCCTTTCACCTTCCTCCTCCCCGTTAGTCGCATCCGCCGCAACACTGCTTGATCACGCGAGGCATCCCTGGCGGCGGCGGATCGAACTCCATGCATACACGACGCTACACCGGCTCCCTCTCCCTCACCGTCACACCTACCCGGTCCCCGTCCCTTCCTCTCAGCTGCCACCTCCACACGTTCTCCTCGAAGGCTCCGGACCTCCCTCCAACAAGGTGCACATTAAGGAGAAGGCCGCCGCGCTGCGGAGCCCCTCCTGGCGCAACTGCGGCGATGAGGGTCATGTGCTTGATGGCGCCGCGGGACAGACGGTCTGGACTCTGGAGTCTGGACAAGTTTGGCGCTCTCGTGCACAAGGCCATGGCGCAACAGGTCCACGGCATCGGAGAAGGATAAATTGGTTTCTTTAATGTTTCTTCGTTTTTGAGTTCTCCTGCCGCTTTCTGTTCGTATTGTTGTGCTGGACAGCGTGATTGTTCAGGCTGCATTAGTTGACGGGGTTGCACCAATGGATCTCTCAGAGCAGCCTTGGTAAGTGTGAGAAAGAAGATGTGCCTTCGATTTTGCTCTTGTTGTTGGTGTAGTTCAAATGTGAAGTGCCTTAATTACAGAAATTATATTTGAAACTCCAATGTGGATATTGATTCATAATTAAATTAGTTTTTTTTAGACGAACGAGGACGACAGAAGACGTACCTGCCGGAATATATTAGATAAGAACAAATTTTACACACTTAGCTGAGGTATAGGCACCACAGCAGAAAAACGAAAAAAGAAAAATGACTACTGCCGGAATAATTAAATTAGTCTATCTCGACATAATATGATTCTTAGTACTCATACTGTTCCAAATTAGAGCGGTTGCAATTCCACTGTAATATATACATCCTGATGCTTTGGTAACTCTCTTTCTCTCTCTCTATTTGCCCCAAGGGTTTGGTAATTTTATTCGCGGTAGGCCGGTAGCATTTTCTTTTCTTTTTATTTAGAAAACGAGCTTGAATTCGTTGGTGTAACTCTTTAATTAATGCCATCTTAATGCAGGTTATGCTGCAGATGAACGACCAGATTTCTAGGAGTACTTGAATACATGCCTTGGTGTTGTTTCATTCATGTTCTATTATGACCCATGAAGCCATGAAGATGAGACGTGAGACATGATCTAGACTCTTCGCATTATTGCCATAATAATTTTTGTGAATGGTCTATGTTCATATGTTCATATATGTGTGATCTGAATTTGTTGTATCTCATGGAAATCATCCCATTTACAGACTCTTTAATGGCATGATGAATACAAAATTTTATACTTCAAGGAGATAACATCGTGTTTGATCTGAATTGACTATTTACTATATATGTGCTGAAACTTATCTTATGTTCCGAACAATTTTAAATGGCATGATGAATACAAAATTTTATACTTCAAGGAGATAACATCGTGCCATGGAGAACATCTCATGTCCTGATTATTGTCGAGATATGTAGATGTGCACCTGATTAATTTAGAGCAAATTGTGAATTGCTTGTTACAGACTTATAGCACCTCTGTGTGTCGTGTTCCTTTCAATGGTTTCCTACGTGATTTTTTTTTTCTGAAGCGTATTACTCTTGCCTAATTAAGTTTGGTAAGTCCATGAAGCTGATGATCGCTGGATGAGAATGGAGGCATCCTTCTTCTAACTGTCCATTGGTAATTCCTGCTGAAATTTGTTTGCCGTTTACTTTCAGTGGCAGGGACCAATATTGTTGAAAGTTTCAAATATGGTGTTGCACTCATGGACACCCAACAAAAAGTGAGTCATTGCAATTTTCTTAATGGAAAGTCATGACAGTTCATTAGCACATTTTAAAAATGGCATACTTAGCCATGTAAGCTTAAGTTGATGTAGTAGAAGTTTACATAAGGATAAACCACACCATGATTTTATTAGTTCTATTTATGTGTACAACCTCAGTGCATCTTGCTCTCTTGTATTGTGGGTTAAGGTGATGTCCTCTATTCCTAATTCCTCAAATAAACGAAGATTTAAGTCTGAATTTTTTTTCTTACAAATGCTTCAGTATCCAGCTTGATTTCATTAAGCAGACTGATCGTTGTGGTGCCAGCCGTCAATTTCAGTTTTTTCCACTGCAAATTTCAGTTCGTCAAATGTTTTCTCATTTTCTTTTCATGCCAGAGTAAGAAAGTATATGAGATGTGTGGATTTTTTACTTTATCCATAATGTTGCACCTGAATGTATTTTTTTTTTGTTTCAGTTAGTTCACTAATGTAATTTAAAAGATGAACTAAATCATACATCAGCAGTGTCTTTCTCCTTCTAAAAAGAAGATTTATTCAGGTGAGCAACTGAATTATGAACTTCTCATCAAGCACTATTGCTGTGAACTCTCCGCACTAAGCAGGAGAATTGATTTATTTTTTTTAGGATAAGAGCATGCAGAATTTGCAATCATGTGATTAAAATGGTTCCATTGCCTCAATGCATTCTGAACTGAACTCATGCAAGTATATTTCTAAGGAATTTTAATTCTGGTCACGTATTTAATGTACACCAAACTCTGGAATGGTGAGTTCTTTCAATGGATTATTTTGTTAAATCAAATACCATAAATATTAAGGCAATGTTAAGATTTAGGAAGGCTGCAGCTTGAACTGGATTTGTCGAGAAATTCAACTATCAAGAAAATAATGCTTGAGGTACGAAAAACATACAAATATATTATGTAGACAATTCTCAGTTTGTAATGTTTATGGATGAAATAATCATGTTTTAGACTCATATTAATTTTCAGGTCTATTGTTGTCACTTGTCCAGAATAAAATAGGTCGCTGTCATATTCAATGATGGTTTCTAATTGGTTTTTGTTCACTTAGGCACCAATGACCAACCAAACAGAGAGAGAGGCTCCGGCTGCCTGATCAGGCATCATTCGTTGCCTTCTTAGCTGCCACTCAGGCATACAAAATTATCAGGCAAGGTGCCTGTTTTCAAAGTTTGTTATGCCATTTGTATAATATTAGCTCCTTCCAGTGAGCGTAAAAGTCTGTATTTTCCGAACATAAACTCCTAAATCAACCCTTTAACATTTTACAGGAAAGGTCCCATATCTATTCGCTGAAAATGCCTTTGAGGTGATCTTTTTATTTGTTAACAAGAGTGGTGTGCATGTTTAGTCATGATATGCTTATTTTGTGCTTTCTTTGCAAACCAGAAAATAGGAAATTGTATTGTAGAAATGTATTTGGATTGATTATATATTTCATGAGAACAGATATACAATGCTATCTTAAAGATGTATTTAGTAGTAAGTTCAAAATATTATTTCCCATTACAACGCATGGGCCACTCAGCTAGTCTACTACTTAAAAAGACTGTTGTGGTGATGGAGACTCGTCCAGATCCAATGATTGAGATTAGATCCGTAATCCTCCGGCAGAATCACTTCGTAATTACCTACTTCCCTTTTTACCCTTCGGTAGCCGCACCCCCTGCCCCTACCCCTTCCATCGCCATCGATCCCCTGCCGCCGCCTCACGCACCGCATCCATCCGCTTCTCGGCCGCCTCCGCACGCACACATTGCACGTGCCCCTTCCTTCCGTGTACGCGTCACTCATTCACTCTGGCTCCTACGCCAACGCCAACGCCACTGAGCTCGCCATCTCAATGGTCACGGTCAAACATGAAATAACTTTACAGAGTTAATTCCATTTTATTCCGAACAAGTGACGACAATAAACCTGAAAATTAATGAGTCCAAAACGTGATTATTTCATCCATAAACATTATAAACTGAGTATTGTCTACATAATATAATTGTATGTTTTCGTACCTCAAGCATTGTTTTAATTTCTTGATAGTTGAAACCCTCAACAAATCCATTTCAAGCTGCAGCATTCCTAAAACTTAACATTGACTTAATATTTATGGTATTTGATTTAACAGAATAATCCAATGAAAGAACTCACCATTCCAGAGTTTAGTGTACATTAAATACATGACCAGAATTAAAATTCCTTAGAAATATACTTGCATGAGTTCAGTTCAGAATCCATTGAGGCAATGGAACTATTTTAATCACATGATTGCAAATCCCGCATGCTCTTACCCTAAAAAGATAAATCAATGCCCCTGCTTAGTGCGGAGAGTTCACAGCAATGATAAGCATTAGTGCTTGAAGAATAAAGAGAAGTTCAGAATTCAGTTGCTCACCTGAATAAATCTTCTCTTTTTAGAAGGAGAAACACACTGCTGATGTATGATTTAGTTCATCTTTTAAATTGCATTAGTGAACATTACGGATAAAGTAAAAAAAGTCCACACATCTCATATATATACTTTCTTGCTCTGGCATGAAAAGAAAATGAGAAAAGATTTGACAAACTGAAATTTGCAGTGGAAAAAAACTGAAACTGACGGTTGGCAACACATCAATCAGTTCGCTTAATGAAATCAAGCTGGATACTGAAGCATTTGTAAGAAAAAAATCAGACTCAAATCTTCATTTATTTGAGGAATTAGGAATATCACCTTAACCCACAATACAATTGAGCAAGATGCACTGAGGTTGTACATAAATAGAACCAATAAATCCTGGGGTGATTTATCCTCATGTAAACTTCTACTACATGAACTGAAGCTTACATGGCTAAGTATACACATTTTTAAAATGTGCTAATGAATTGTCATGACTTTCCATTAAGAAAAATCAGCAACCATATTTGAAAGAGCAACGATATTTGTCCCTGCCACTGTAAGTAAACAGCAAACAAATTTCAGCAGGAATTACCAAGGGACAATTAGAAGAAGGATGCATCCATTCTCATCCAGCGATCATCAGCTTCATGGACTTACCAGACGAAATTACACAAGAGTTCAAGTGTTAGGATAATACGCTTCAGAAAAAATAAAACACGTAGGAAACCATTGAAAGGAACACAACACAGAGAGGTGCTCTAAGCCTACAATAAGAAGGAAAAAGTCCATTTTACTCCCACTTAATCCCATAAACTATATTTTGACTTATTTTACACCCCGAACTATTAAAAATGGTTTGCTTTACACCTTAACAACACTTCTCTTTTTTTTTTCTCCTTATACAAGCAATATTCTGAAAATGAAATTTTGTGGAGCGTAGATGACATCATTATCGATGCTCCAAAATATTTTTGATTTTTTTCATGACTTTTATTTGAACTTTAAAATTCGAATGTTCAAATTGATATTATATGCTTCAATCAACGGAAACAGTGGTAAAAAATTTTAAAAAAATGTTCAGAAGTAACTCGTAGTGCATATATGCATCATACCAAATTTCAGTAAAAAATATGACTTGTATAGATAGAAACGAAAAAAAAGAAATGTTGTTAGGGTGCAAAGTGAGTTATTTCTAATAGTCGGTGTGTAAAATGAGCCAATAAAATAGTTTAGGGGGTTAAGTGCTCCAGTGAAATAGTTTAGGAGAGTAAAGTAGACTTTTTCCTAATAAGAAATTCACAAATTTCTCTAATTTAATCAGGTGCACAGCACGATGTTATCTCGTTTAAGTATAAATTTTTGTATTCATCATGCCATTTAAAATTGTTCGAAACGTAAGGTAAATTCCAGCACATCCAATCAATTCAAATCAAACATATATGTAAATGGGATGATTTCCATGAGATACAACAAATTCAGACCACTCATATGTGAACATAAATCATTCACAAAAATTATTATGGCAATGCTGCGAAGAGTCTAGATCGTGTCTCACGTCTCACCTTCATGGCTTCATGGGTCATAAACTCATAATAGAACATGAATGAAACAACACCAAGGCATGTATTCCAGTAGAAAACCGGTCTTTCATCTCCAGCATAAAGCCATAAACTGCATTAAGATGGCATTAATTAAAGAGTTAGAACGACAAATTCAAGCTCGGTGTCTAAATAAAAACAAAAGAAAATACTACAGTCCTACCGCAAATAGACTTTCCAAAACCCTTGAGTCAGAGAGAGTTACCAAAGCAAGATGTAATACAGTGAAATTACGACCGCGCTAATTTGGAACAGTATGAGTACTAAGCATCATATTATGTCCAGATTAACTAATTTAATTATGAATCGATATCCACATTGGAGTTTCAAATATAATTTCAGTAATTAAGGCACTTCAAAATTGAACTACTACACCAACACAAGAGCAATATCGAAGGCACATCTTCTTTCTCACACTTACCAAGGCTGCTGTGAAAGACCCATTGGTGCAACCCCGTCAACGCAGCCTGAACAATCACGCTGTCCAGCACAGAAATAGCAACAGAAAGCGGCAGGAGAACTCCAAAAACGAAGAAACAGTAAAGAAACCAAATTATCCTTGTCCTATGCCGTGGACCTGTTGCGCCATGGCCTTGTGCAAAAGAACGTCAAACTTGTCCAGAGTCCAGACCGTCTGTCCCGCGGCGCCATCAAGCACATGGCCCCCCGCCCTCGTCGCCGCAGTTGCACCCGGAGCGGCTCCGCGGCGCTGCGGCCTTCTCCTTGAGAAGGATCTATGCGACCATGAGTCTATGTAAATGTGCACCCCCTCTGCAGTGCGCCCGTGCGCGTGTTCGCTCTGCCCAGCGCACGCACAAGATCACCAACCATCACGCTCCGATCAACCAGCCTCCCTCGCTGACCCACGGGCGCCGGCTTTGTCGCAGCGACTCCCCCTGCGCCCGCGCGGCTACAGTTCCCCGCGCGCACGGCGCGCCTATCGCTGCGTAAAGGCAGCCACACTCCCGAGCACGCGGATGGAGCGGCCAGAAAACGCCCTCGTACGTGATGCATGCGCTCGATCCGGCCCCGTACATAGAAACCGAAACCGGCTGGTTTGCTGACCATCGGCGACGCCGTTCCTTCCGCCTCCGCCTTGGATATCGCCTTCGCCAACCAAAACTGAAACCTCAAATCCTGCCAAGGTTTATTCTCCTCTTTCTCACCAACGTACTCGATTCAGATTCTTCCGTCTCTCCACGCGCTGCCGCTGAAGATTCATGTTCGGATTCTGATTTGGATCAAGATTCGGATTATGTTTCGTTACCAAAGGAGTATAATTGGAATTTGACGAGGGCTAGCTGGAAATTTTCTAAGAAATCTGCTGGTCGACTAGATTTGCAAGGACTACCTAGACTGCTAGAAAGGAGGAACACACAACCATGGATTGCATGCCTGAGATTTCGATCATGCGGGATCTGACCAGACGTGCACACAGCCTTACCAAACTCTTCGCCTGCCCTCGTTTGCTACCACCTACTAAGCCGCAGCAGATATCAACGACGACAATTTCAGATTTGCCGAAGGAGATGATCGTCAGCATACTCGCTAATCTCGAGATCCCTGATCTTATTCGTGCAGGTTCCATTTGCTCTTCATGGCACTCTGCCTATGTTCAGATCTGCGAATTAGGGCTTTGCAAGGAGTCTCAAGCACCATACCTCCTGTACACGACTGAATTCGAACCTAACTATAAGGAAGACATAGTTCTGTACAGCCTGGCAGAAAGGAAATCCTACATTTTATCGCTCCCGGACCCACGGTTGATGAGATCCTCCCACGTTTTATCTACCATAGGCATGTCATTGGATCCTCCCACGGTTGGATCATAACGGTTGATGGGATGTGTCAGTTGCATCTCCTCAACCCCATCACAGGTGACCAGATCACCCGGCCTTCGGTCACCACTATTGAGCAGTTTGAGGCTGTTTATGATGACAGTGGTGTTATTTGCCGCTACATGTTATCGTTTTTCACTGGCAAAACTGTCAATGAAAGGCCAAAGGCTATATTCCTTAGTTGTGAAGAATTGCAAGACACATGCTTTCGGAAAGCATTTTTGTCAGGTGATCCATCCACTGGAAACTACTTTGTTGTACTCATCCATAAGCCATTCAGTCAACTTTCATTTGCAAGAGGTGGAGATGATAAATGGACATGGTTGCCACCATATTTTTATTTTTCGGATTGCATTTTTAAGGATGGTCTGTTGTATGCCTTGATTTGCTCGGGAGGAATTCATGTATTTGATATCAATGGTCCTACAATAACATAGAAAATAATTATTGACCGCCCCATGGATGTGTACTATGATGACATATACCTTGTTCAAGATCGATTTGGTGATCTTTTGCAAGTTTGGACGAACGGTGAACCCCCAGTGGGGCATTTAGAACCACATCAAGACGATGAAGGACCACTGCACGAAGATGAAGAACCACTGCATGAAGATGAAGAACCACTGTTTGAACATGAAGACCAATTGTACGGAGATGAAGAACCCCTACAAAAGGATGATGCCCCTAGGTACAAAGTTTATAAAGTGGATTTGGCTGCAAAGAAACTCGTTGACGGAACTAGCTTGGGTGAGGATTTGCTATTTCTTGGGTGTAACCAATCACTTTGTCTAAGTACCGAAGAACATCCCCAGTTAAAGGCAAATCATGTCTACTTTGCACTAACACAGGAGAAGGGAAGTGTTGTTGGAGTTCTTAACTTAGAAAATAGAATCATAGAGGATGTTCTTCCCCGCCAACTTTGGTCTGACTGGCGGCCTGGCCTTGCTTGGACAGTACTAAATCCTCGAAAGATGATCTCAGCATCATACGATAATTAGGTGTGGTAGTATGTTTTTTTAGGTCTTAATTGTGTACCTCGTTTCTATGGTTCTAGTATTATCCTGTAATGGATTTGTTAATTTCCACTCCACACATTCATGGTTTTATAATTTACCACACTCCACAAATTCATGAATTGATAGTGAAAATCACAAGAGATAAAACAAAAGCACGTACATCAAGAGCAGATGGGGAGTTTGCATTTGTGGTTGGCAGGGAGTGGGGCGACGGGACTGCCGACCGTGGAGGTGTGAGTTCACCGGCGGCGGCGCAGCAGTGGGCCGCGACCAAATTGGTCGGATAGCGGGGTCCAGGGGAGGCCTAGGAGGCTGCCTACCCGCTGGTGGTTTGTGTGGTGGTCGGGCAGCCGAGTTGGGCGGCGTTTAGGGGTGGCGACGCGGCGCTGCCAAGGACGTGGCGGCACGGCAGGCCTAGCTGGTGGTCAGGTGCATCACCACGGGCTCGGGACGCACGCGCGGCGACGCGGCATGGCCGAGGACGCAGGGTTTGACGGTGGGGGACAACGTGAGGCTATCGGTGCCGTGGGTGTGTTTGTGCACGTGTGAGCGCGGCGGTGCGCTGGTAACGGCGGCGCCGGCGATTATCCATTGCAGGCAGGGTGTAGGGAGGGGGACTCAGGGGATAGCTAGCGTGTAAACAACCAACTCTTCAGCACGCCACGAGAACCGAGGGCGCCCGTTCCCCGGCCCCCTCCAAAGGAAATGCGTAGATTGGGCCAGTCGGGGTCTATTTTAAAGTTGGGAACGTGTTTGTACATGCAAACATGTAGCTTATAGGTTTTGGTCCTTGGGCCGTAGCCGAAACCAGATATGTACGTGGTATTTGGTCTCTCTGTCCGGCGAGGAAGGGACGACGTCGATGGAGACCTCCCTCTCGGCGTCGGCGATGGCCGGGTTCAGGAGGAGGCTGGATTCATCCACGTCGGCGAGAAGTATGACGCCGTTGCACGTGCCCTGTCGAAGTCGCCGCCGCCGCGCACGCCCACGTGGCCTCCGTAATAGTAGTGTAATCGTGCCGGTAATCTCACAAGCGTAATCGCGTCCACGTACAGCTGGGTTCAGGAGGAGGCCGGACTCATCCACGTCGGCGAGGAGTATTGACTTCAAATATTTGCTCCTGCTCAATTGATCGACTTCAAGATACAGGCGAAGGCGAAGGCTAGCTAGCTGCTACGACTTAAGGTGGCATCTCCCTCAAGAACAAGACCATCCGGAACCTGTAGGGGCGTTCGCTGATGGGCCTGCCTGCATGCAGCTGCTGAAGCATGTATATGGATCCCAAGCTCGCTGCCTCCCTGAAGCAAAAGTGCACGACGGCGAGGGACACAATTAATGACACAGTCCGCCGTGACTCGACGATTTGGACAAGCAGTATTCCGTGATAAGCCGCTGGGTGTTGTTTAAGTCCGATGCCACATTCATGACAATGCTTATGTCAATTTTAGGTGATTCTAAACCTTGAATGTGTGTAGTTTTATTCCATGACTTCTTTTGGGAGCAAATGATTGTACAAACGAATAAAACTTAAATCAGAGAAAAGCTATATAGACGTTGTTCTAGCAAAATAGTCGTGCTTTGCAATAGTTTCCAATAATATTGCATGACCTAACTAAAGATGAATAAGTTATCATGGTTACACTACGTAATTTTTAAAAGTGGTATTAATCAGTTCTATATTCTGGAGATAGTGTTGTTAGAGTTGATCTCCATCTCATTGGGCCCAACGGCCTAGTGGACCCTTGACCGCGCCCTGATCGGGGGCGCCCAACCCTCTCCGGTTGGTGGACCCCTGTCACACTGCGCCATATAAAGGGGTGAGGGTCGATGGCACACATAATGAGGTTCGTCGCCGCTGCCACCCTCACCTGAAACCCTAATCCGATTGAGAAGGGGCGCAACCAGTGACGGGAACAAAGTCCACCGCCACCGACCGACGCCGCCACCCCGACGACGACGTCCGACACCGACGGGATCCCCATCCACGCCGGCGCCCCTAGCACCCTTGACGTCGCCGCCGCATGCACGACAACGGGAGCGATGGACGGCCAATCCTCTTCATCAAAACCCATTGGTTTGATCTAAACCCGCGCCCTTAATTAATGTTTTAGTTCTATACCGTGCACACTCGCTGTTCTTAATGATTCTATTGCAAAGAATATGATTACCCACCTAGATCGATGGCTAGTGATCCTAGAAATGACTCTAACAAGTGTCATCTTAATGATCATCTATGTGAATATAAAATTGTCTTTTCCGTTGCAACGCACGCTCACTTCTAGTAATATATAGGTGAAGATAAAGATTAGGCTAAAATTTTACTGACGTAAGTTGACTTAGCTCATTGGTTCGTCAGAAATATAGTATGATTGGTTTGGGCGGGGTTTACTCTACCCGTAATGAACAGTCCTGATGGCTACCATTGGTTTTCATGCAATTAATTCATCTTTTGAAAGCTTTTCTTTAGACTTTCAGAGTTGCGCTAGACCTGAACTCAGTTTGTCTTCCCATGAATCAAGCAAAGCAAACTACTATGCAATATATATACAAGTGCATACTTCCATGGGCTAGATCACAATGTGACCTGAAGATGCTCGTTTATATATCTCTCGCGGCATATTCATGAGGAAGGATTATAATTACTTAAAAATTAAGCTAGTATCCGCTCAAAATAAATTAAGTTAGTAATATTCTCATCGATCGATCGTCTGGCCACGTGTAACGTCTGCATGTGACAAGGGCACAGCATGCATGAGCATGACGATTGATCGATCGATGGATGCAACTGCACGCATATATGCATGCGCAATTCGCAAAGCTCTCTCGCTCTCGCGTGACGAGATTCTATAATCAAACCATAAATCCATAATCCAAAACAATCGCACGTGGATTAGTGATCGAGCGGGTGCGGGTGTCATCGAACAGCCGAACTGCAGTCGATCGGAACGGCGTGCCTTACTGACAAGTGGAGTCAGCTGGTTATATTTTCTGTTGAATTAATTTCCTGATGGAAAGTGGCCCGATCAATGACAGGTGCATGGGACCGCGGTCCAAGTTCCCTAGGTCAATATCGACCCGGTGGCCTATGATGGCCATCGCCCATCGGCTCACAAGTCAATGAACAGAGTTTAAACATGCTATTGATTAAGATTTTTAAGGCAGGGTTGAGCCGGTTTCGGCGGCGCCGGCGATCTCGCGTTCAGGGCACCGGAGAAGCACGGACGACACGGTGCAGTTCGCACGCCAGGTGTCCGACCGGACTCCGGAGTTCCCGGTGGCAGTGAAGCGGATGTTTCCAGGGGCTCCCTCTTTCCTCGGTCTCCGGCTACGTGTGCGCGGTGGTGGCGTTGTGGTGCACGGTCGCGGCGCGGGTGTGCGAGGCGGGACATACGGGGAGGAGCAGAACGGGGCGGGATGACGTGGGCGTGAGGCTCACAGCACCGAGACCGAGAGCTCAGCTCAACGGGAAAACCAGGGTTTGGTGTTTCGCTGAGACTCAAAGTGAAAGAAATTGGAATTTCGAGACTATTCATTGAGGTTCGAATTTAAAATCATAAAATACAAAAAAATTATAATGATACTATAAAATTAGTAATATCTTTTGAAAAAAGAAATTAAAAAATGTTAAATCTAGATTAATTTTTTGTAGGGGAAAGTTGAAAACAATATGAAAATACATAGATAATTGAGAAATTATGTACTTAAACTATGTAATACTCCCTCCGTTTCAGAATGTAAGGCGTTTTGACCTTTTGCTTATAAAGTTTGACCATTAGTCTTATTCAAAAAAATATGAAAATATTATTTTATCTTTTTGTGATTTACTTTATTATCAAAAGTACATTAAGCATGACTTATTAGTTTTTATATTTGCACAAATTTTTTGAATAAAACTAATGGTCAAATGTTGAAAGCAAAAAGTCAACGCCTTACATTCTGAAATGATTTTAAACATAGAAATTATGTATGAGACTTCTATATTATGGCGATGCTATTATGGACATTATATTTTTACTACGGATTTAAATGATGTATTCTGAACTTGCACTATTATATATATTCATATTATGTGTTTGTTATTGCAAAGATGTTGTTAACTTTATAGGAAGGGACCTGCCAATTTTTTCTATAAATTTTTAGATGGAAACTTTACACTTGCAGCATGCAAAAAAACACGTATTTTTCTTTTGAAATTTCACGATTCTAGTTGAAATTTTATTTTTTTCCGAGCAGATTTCATTTTCCCCGATTGCTCTCGATATTTCGAGTGCTTCGGTCGGAATTTCGAGTGTTTTGGTTGGAATTTTGAGTATTTCGAGCAGATTTCGACACCGTTTTGAAGATTTAAATTTAAATTTTGGTCTAGGAATATTGTTCGAAAAAATCTTGGATTTTGACCGAAATCCGTAGATTTCGGTGTTTCAAGAGGAAGCGAAAAATAGCCCTCATTCGGAACTTTGGCAAAAATGACTGTAACGCTGTCGGCGAAGCCAGCCAAATTAAGCATGATGGAGATCAGTGCACGCAATTCAATACATCTACTTCGACTTAAACATCGATCCCACGTAGTAGTACTTCATTTTTTTGTCGTAGTCATACAACAACTTTGGTGAATGTTCATTCCAAGCATTTGACGCTCTATATGAATTGTTCTACTAAAAAAAGACTTTGATTATAATTTCGTCATAGAGAATAGCTTCTACCGCAACAACTAGAATGTATAACGGATGCATGGAAACATGAACCGCAATATCCCAGAGCAAACAAATGCAGGTACTCATTTAGCGTATCATCAGCATTGTCAGGGATAAAGAGGAAATCTGCCTAAAAAAAGGATAAAGAGGAAATCTTGATACAGTATTCTAGTACATAAGAAATATGGAGCTCGAGTTATCACAGTTGGTCCTCTGAAAATGTTTAGATCCAGATTTCGCTTCCTTTTCTTTTAAGATATATCCACTTTAGTCACTATATAATCAGCCTGGCGCATTGAAAACTGAATTGTACCTCAAATACTATCAATTTGTAATGTAAATCTGAACCAATAAATGGTACTATAACTAAACCAGTACGTCATTAATGTCCAAGGAAAGAAAGGGTGGAACCAACAAATCAACTCCAAGTGGGCTTGGTAAACATGAGCATGTACTCAAAGGTCCGAAATCACCTTTTCTTTGGGCGGTCAGAAACCACCTGACAAGTATATATATCAGTGAAACATTCTAAATTGGCCATTATGGAATTCATTGAATCACTGTTGGAAGAAATTATTTTCCAAAGCTTTTGGCATCAACATTCGTTTCCAACCTAGCATATTGACAAAAAAAGGGTATATATATCTAATCATTTGCTGTCCCAAGTGTATATTTGAAATTTTCAATAGGTCAACTCTAGACTCTAGAAGCATCCTGATCATTTCTAAATGAAGTTACTGAACAGAACCACTAACAGTTGACCATAATGTCTTCTCATTCTTGAACTGACCAGATGAGAACCGACCATACTAAATTGTTCGTGAGTGGCAAACTGTTTTCTTTTTCTTATATGACTAGCAAACTGGAAACCAGAACTTACTCACCTCACCATGGTTATGTTTTCATTGCTTAAATTACTGTCCACTGAAATCAGAACATACAAATTGATTCTATGTACTTAAAATGTCAAACTGATGCCACTATAAATATCAGCTTCATAGGCTAACAGCAGTAAGTTCATAAAATGGGTGAAAGTTATTAAACTAACAAACTGAAAACACCAAACATCATCTCACAAAATTATGAACATGCTGAGGCACCAAGTATGAAATATTTCAAGATTAGATTGTGGATATGTGTACGTATCAGATTGGACACATAGGATACATAATTGAAATATTCTCAATCAGAGATATGATCCGATGAATCATTTTTGCAGTCTGACCAATAATTCTCAAATCACAGGTAAGCAATCAAATACTGCACGAGTATAGCCTGACCAGTGACCAATCATCCCAAATCACAAGTAAGCAATCGAATACTGCATTCTATGGGGAGAGAGGGATAGAGGGTTGGTACCGGGAGGTGTGTAGAAGCTCATGACAGTGTGTCAGTGATGGATATCTTCTGAGCAGTATGTCAGTACGGATATCTTCTGTCTTCCATGTACACCTTCTTGCCTTGTCGAGAACTCAGCTCAGTGGTGAAGACGTCAGGCCACTGATTTGGGCGAAGATGACGCGAACGCCGTCGAAGAATCAACCAGATTAGCCGTCTACGTGATGGAGTGGCCGTGAGGTCGCCGCGGCACGGCGAGCAGCAGAGGTTCCAGGTCGATGCCTATCCGTAGCGTCGACGCCGGTGGCCTCCCTCGCAGCGGCCGTCATGAGGAGGCCATTGTCCAGCCATCCCCGGCCAGCGACCGGCGAGTCGAACATCGCCACCGTCGAGCTCCACGATCCGATCGCTCCGGAGGCAGGGGAAGTATATCACAACCAGCGTCGAGCTCCACGATCCGGTCGCTCCAACCGTCGTCGTCGACGGCGCAGAGCAAGGCCGCGGAGAAATTGAAGTCGTCGAGGGAAGCCGGGAAAAGTCGATCCCCAACCGGCGCGCGGTCATGGGGTCCCAGAAGACGAGCTGGTGCTCCTCCGCCGCCGCCTCCGATGAGGCAGGCGGCGAATCAGTCGACGTCTGGGCCTTCCCCGAACTGGTTGAAGAGGAAGCCGACCAGGGAGGCGGAGGCGGCGCCCGGTTGGAGTGGAACTCGCGGCGGCGGCGGAGGAAGACGAGGCACGATGCGGTGGTCCTTGAGGTAGCCAAACTCCGCCACGGACGCGGCGTTCTCGGCGGAGTTGCGCTCGTGGAGCCAGATCTCGGCGGCGTAGAAGTCGATCCCCTCCCGGTCGCCCGGTCGGACTTGCCGGTGCCACGCACTCCTCTCAGACGAGGCGGAGCGCGACGCGACGGAGGCGAAGGGGCTCCGTTCCCAGAGGAGGGGAAACGAACGTCGGCGAGGGGGTTGGTTCTTCAGGTCGAGGAACGTCGCAGGTCGTCGTCTTCGGCCACCGGCCTCGTCGTGGCGGCCCTCGCGGTCCATCCGCATCGCCGCCACGGCCTACTTGCGCAGGATATCCGCCGACTCGGCCTCCTTCCGCTGGGTTGTTCTGCTGCCTCTGCCCATCGTGAAGCGACGCGGGCGAGGTGTTCGTGAAAATGCCGCGGCAACGCGACGGACGCGCGCGAGGTGTTCGTGAAAATGCCGCGGCAACGCGACGGACGCGCGCGAGGTGTTCGTGAAAATGCCGCGGCAACGCGACGGACGCGCGCAAGGTGTTCGTAGAAATGCGGTAGCTGCGAGCCTGCGATGGAGAGGATGGCGGAGTTGCGGCGGCGGTGATGACGGCAAATGCGGCTCGGCGCGGGGAAAGGGGTGTCTAGGAATTTACGAGTTTGTTGATGTACTAGTGGGAGGGGATATTTGTGGGAGGGAGGAAACGATCTAATCGAGAACTGATTTGCTGCTGAACATACGTATCCGGGCGGTTGATTGGACTGTTGCGACTTCTAGGTCGTTGATGTGGGCCTCGATGCGTGGCGGTCGGAGAAATTCGGGGGAGATGTTGTCACGGGCCCTTTAATGGCGTAGCGGTATGTCTGGCACCTGTGCCGACTTTGATCTCTTGCGGCTTCGGAGTTCGGGCGAGGCGCTAAGCGTCGATCCGATTGATACGGCCCGACGCGTGCATGCATGGGTGTGCGTCATATGATGTAGCGCATGCAGCTTGGAGCCTTGGATCGAGGATGCGGTGCACGGCGTGGCTTGGGCGACTCGGTCGAGTATCAGCGAATGAGAGAACGTCGCACCCTCCCTGTGCGCGGTTGCGGGTTAATATAGGGATGGAAAAGCCCCATCCGTGGCAAGTACAAGAATTCAGGAGTTAGTTTCATCTACTAACAACCTGATGAAGATTACAAGCATGCGCTACCTATTATCAAATATAAACAGCTATTTCTGTTACAATGTATCAAGATATTGTTTAACACCCTCTCTCAATCATAACTGTCTAAGGTTGAGATTGCTCTTAAAGTTTTCTAACAGTCGAACAGACAAAGATTTGGTAAATCCATCTGCAACTTAATCACCTGAAGAAACAAAATCAATTTCCAGCAATTTCTGACTTACCCGTTCTCTGACGAAGTGATAATCAACTTCTATATGCTTGGTTCTAGCATGAAAAACTGGATTTGCTGACAAATATTTGGCGCCAAGATTGTCACACCAAATTTTTGCTGCTCTAGGACTTTCAATACCCAATTCTGCCAACAGAGTCTGCACCCACATTATCTCTGCTGTTGCATTTGCAATAGCCTTATATCCTGACTCAGTGCTAGATCGTGAAATTGTAGCTTGTTTCCTAGCACTCCAAGATACTAGATTAGAGCCTATAAAAATAGCAAAACCTCCAGTAGATTTTCTATCATCTATACTTCCAGCCCAATCTGCATCTGAAAAACAACTAACAAGTGTAGACCCTGATCTGTGTATATTAAGTCCCATACTAGTACACTGATTAATATACCTTAGTATCCTTTTCACTGATGTCCGGTGAACTGTTGTGGGAGCATGAAAAAACTGACATACCTTATTAACTGAGAAGGCTATATCTGGTCTGGTAAGAGTTAAATATTGTAATGCACCAACTATACTCCTATATTGTGTTGCATCATTAGGTCCTAAGAGAGTACCCTCATGTAAAAACAATTTCTCACCAACAGTCAAAGGAGTAGTAGCACGCTTACAGTTCACCATTCTTACTTTCTGTAGCAAATCTGTAGCATACTTATCTTGGGTAAGAATTATACCATTATTGGTTTTACTTACCTCAATGCCAAGAAAGTAGTGTAGTTCACCAAGATCTTTTAGAGCAAAGTCAGTTTTAAGATCCTGTAACAGTGCTGTTGTTGCTCTCTCTGAAGAACTGGCTACAATTATATCATCCACATATACTAGAATAAACATAGCAGCAATGTCTCCTTTATGAAGAAAGAATAATGATGTGTCAGCTTTGGAAGCACGAAACCCAAGGTCTAACAACTTCTGACTTAGTCTAGCAAACCAAGCTCTTGGGGCCTGTTTTAGACCATATAAAGACTTGTCTAATTTGCATATATAGTTTGGCTTAGTGGGATCCTCAAATCCTGGTGGCTGGTCCATATATACCTCTTCTTCTAAATTTCCATGAAGAAAAGCATTCTGTACATCTAATTGTTTCAATCTCCATCCTCTGGAAACAGCTATGGACAAAATAATTCTTATTGTGGCATCTTTAACAACAGGACTAAAGGTATCCTCATAGTCTATTCCATACCTCTGTTTAAACCCTTTTGCTACCAAACGAGCTTTATATCTGTCTAATGAACCATCAGCCTTTCTTTTAATTTTATAGACCCACTTACAACCAATAACATTTTTCTCTCTCCGAGGAGGAACTAGGTGCCAGGTGTTATTTCTAATTAAAGCATCATACTCAGATTCCATAGCAAGTTTCCAATTTTTATCCCTAAGAGCCTCTACATCATTACTAGGTTCTCCAGCACTAGTAAAACAGCCATATTTAACTGTATCATCTGTATATACCTTCTCTTTTCGGATGCCACTTTGCAGCCTTGTCCTGGGACGAGTTTGAGATTGTTCCTCCTCCTGTATTATTTTTTGTCCAATTTCTATAGCAAGGTCATCATGAACAGGAGAACCATTAGCGTCAGCATCATCAGAAAAATCATTATTGTGAGACAACGACGCAGGCGGCGAC
The DNA here is from genome assembly GCA_000325765.3 of Leersia perrieri. NCBI lineage: Eukaryota > Viridiplantae > Streptophyta > Magnoliopsida > Poales > Poaceae > Leersia > Leersia perrieri. The sequence continues at coordinate 15,199,945 of CM002478.1, read as the reverse complement.
AGCGACGTTGACGCAGATGGCAGGTGTCCCCCGGTCTGCTACACTGCTGGAGCAATCACCAGCCGGTCTGCCGATGGACGCGCGACAACGTCGGATTGGCGCGGTGAAGAGCCCGGCTGCTGGGAAGGACGCGTGCTCAGCTGGGAGTGGCGCGGGGCAGTGCCAGCCATAGTGTGCGTTTGACTCGGATGGGACAGCCGAATCCATGTCATGCGCGTAGACGGCTGGATCTTCTGTGCATGCAGGATCAGCTGTAGCTGCTTCATTTTCTTCAGTAAAAACAACATTAGCAGCAGGGTTTATAGGATTAGTCAAATGGCAAAAATTATTGTCATCCCCACTAGTAAATAGAGATGGAAATAAGAGTATTTTAGATCGAAGTCGAGCACCAGCATTAGCATGGAGTTCAGAAAACGGGAAAACGGTTTCATCAAACACCACATCCCGTGAAATATAGATACGACCCGAGGAAGTGTCTAAACACTTGAATCCTTTGTGCATATTGCTGAAGCCAAGGAACACACACCGTTTAGACCTGAATTCTAACTTGTGTTTGTTGTAGGGACGAAGGTTGGGCCAACAGGCACATCCAAACACACGTAGAGATGAATAATCAGGTTTTTGTTGAAATAATTTTTCCAATGGACTGAGATTTTGTATAACTCTACTAGGAACTCTATTTATCAAGTAAATGGCTGCTTGGAAAGCTTCATCCCAAAATTTTAGTGGCATTTGCGCATGGGCTAACAATGAGAGACCAACTTCAACGATGTGTCTATGTTTACGTTCAGCAGACCCATTTTGTTGGTGAGTATGAGGACATGACACATGATGAATAATGCCAATTTTTGAGAAGAAGCTATTAAGTGTTTGGTACTCCCCTCCCCAGTCGGTTTGCATGGTTAGGATTTTTCTATCAAACAAGCGTTCTACCATAACTTGGAACTCTTTAAATTTCTCAAACACTTGAGATTTATATTGCAAGAGATAAATCCATGTAAACTTGCTAAAATCATCAATAAAACTAACATAATATTTCTTTCTCCCTACAGACTCTGGAGCTGGACCCCAAACATCGGAGAAGACAAGTTCCAAGGGATAATGAGAAACACTTGATGAAATAAGAAAAGGTAACTGATGACTCTTAGCTTGTTGACAAGCATTACAAACCGACTCATTAACAGTTTCTAAACAAGGAAGACTGTTTTTATTGACTACTTGCTTAACAACCGAAGGTGAAGGATGTCCAAGGCGACTATGCCATCTAGCCAAGGACAATTTGATGGCACTGTAGGCTTGCTTCAAGGATGACTTTGGAAGAGGATAGAGCCTGTGGTGGGATCTTCCTTTAAGAAGAGTTCTCTTGGTGAGCAGATCCTTAAGAAAGAAATAATCACGATGAAGTTCCAAGAAAGCAGAGTTATCATCAACTAAACGGTGTACAGATATAAGGTTCTTTTTGGCTTGTGGAACATATAGGACATTTTTAAGATGAATATCACGATTACTAGGGGTATGAACAACAGTATTGCCAATATGACTTATATCCATACCTTCACCGTTGGCGGTGTGAATCTGTTCTCCTCCATTGTACTTCTCCCGCACAGTGAGTTTTTCTAACTCTCCTATGATGTGATCCGTAGCTCCAGTGTCGATATACCAATTGGTATCAACACTGTAGGACGAGCTAGTCGCTGCTGCAGCAATATGTTTATTTTCTGGAATATACTCCTCGTCATACGTGTGCCAACAATCCATGGCAACGTGACCTCGCTTGAAGCAGACTTGGCAAGTCGGCACCGGTCCGGGAGTGCGCCCTCCTTGTGTGCGCCCTTGGCCACGGCCTCCTCCAGTGTTGCCACGACCGGAGAAGCCACGGCCACCACGCTGAGCACTGGCGCCGCCACGTAGATTGAAGGAGCCACGGCCTCCTCCATTGCCACCTCCTTTGTTGGTGAAGTTGGCGACATTTTCTTGCGTGCCGCAGTACAGCGCCATGCGAGCTTCAAAGTTGAGAACCTGGGAGTAAAGTTCTCCCACCGTCATTGCCTCCGGTCTTGCACAAATGGCAGAGATCACCTCGCTGTAGTCCTCCCCCAATCCAGTAATGATATACTGAATCAGGTCTTCTTCTTCAAGTGGTTTGTCGGTTGCAGTGGCCATCTCATCTGCAAGGGTTCTCATTTTTCCAAAATATTCCGGCAATGTGAGATTACCTTTCTTGGTGTTGGAGATTGCAATTCTTGTGTTGATGGAGCGTGCCCTAGTATGGGTGGAGTACATCTGATCGATGATAGCCCATGCTTCCGCCGTGGTCTCGCAGGACGCGACTTGCATGAGGATGTCACGTGAGAGAGATGACAGGAGATAGCCGAAGACCTGCTGATCAGCGGCCTCCCAATCATCAAACTCCGGATTGCTCTTCTTCTCCGTGGTCTTGCCATCGGAGCCGGTGACAACGATTTTCGCCGGAGGCTTCTTGGTCATGCTGGTGAGATGCCCCTGAAGGCGAGCACCTCGAACCGCCGCCGTGACTTGGGCTTTCCACAATGCGAAGTTGTTCTTCCCAAGCTTCTCGCTCACAGGATGTCCCTAGAAGGTGTTGCCAGCGTTGCTGTTGGAGGACGACGCCATGGCTGGAAGATGGTTTTGTTTTTCGGTAGATTGGATCAAGGCTCTGATACCATATTAGCGAATGAGAGAACGTCGCACTCTCCCTGTGCGCGGTTGCGTGTTAATATAGGGATGGAAAAGCCCCATCCGTGGCATGTACAAGAATTCAGGAGTTAGTTTCATCTACTAACAACCTGATGAAGATTACAAGCATGCGCTACCTATTATCACATATAAACAACTATTTCTGTTACAATGTATCAAGATATTGTTAAACATCGAGTACGTGCACGCGTGCAGCAGATCGAACGCATGGTCTGATGGTCGTGGCCAGGTTGTGGGCTTGCATGCGCGCGTCTTGGCTCAGCCGACTGCGGTGCGAGTTCTGGCGATCGCGGGCAAATACTTGGGTGCATGCTGCGTGGCTAGCGCGAGCGCCGCGTTCGCGGCGCACGGCGGTGCATAAGTCGTATCAACCCCTGCTCGCGCGATTAGAGTTCCGTCTCTCCGACGAGTTCTCCCTCTTCGAGATCTAGGTCGACACCGACGAAGAGCACCTCATGCATCAACCCCTCTCGAAGGAGGCGCAGATCACCATGGTCGCGCTCTCGTGCAACCCGGCCGCTGCTCCTCTATGAGATCCTCGACGGCCTCCTGATGGAGCATTACCGCCGTGCAGCTGCAGCGGTGTCAACGGCATTGACCAAGCGGCAGGACATCATCAACATTTTGCGTTTCTCGATGGCAGCGTCGCCCACCGCCTCCGCGCTCATAGACCGGCGATGGCCGCCGCCTCGTACACCACCTTGGCTGCCGCCTTCCTCGCCGCCCGCCTCGCCGGCGCCGGAATGCGTTAACAGCGCCGACGAGGTCTGCCGGCCGACCTCCACCCACCCCCTCTCCCTCCCCTCCTTCTTCCCCGCTTCCGACGGCGGCGGCGGCGCCGATAGAGTTGTTGTCAACGCCGGTCGCCCCTGCCGCCAACCCTGCCCACCCGCCGCCGACTCCGCGGTTCCGGCGGCGTCATCGCCGCCACGCTGCCCGCCCTCGTCCGCCGCTCACCGCCGGTCCGGTCGCCACCCCGGTCTCCCTCTAAGCCCTGGCGAACCGCTAGCTTCCCCCCTCCTCCCCAACCCCACATCTGAACCCTAAATAAGGGGTGGGTTTCTCCACCGTCGTTGCCAGAGTCGTCGTCACCGTCGCCCCCTGCGCGCCAGTCGCTATTGCCCTCCGAGCGCGTCGTCGCCGCATAATACTATCGCACGAGTAGTAGACAAATAGATATTGTGTATTTGAAGCTGGTTATAAAAGAAAAAAGTCACTAACCAGGGGCGGATCCAGGATTTTAAATCGATGGTGTCGCTTTTACCCATAGCTTCAATTACATCTCTATTGAATTTATAATAAAGTATTTAAGGTAAAGAAAAAAACTGATATATGACGGACAAAAATATATTTTTTGAAAAAAAAAATCATTCCCATTCAATATTTTTATATCCATGTGGTGAAATTTGAATTTTAAAGCACTAAATGGTGGTCTCTTATACAAATTTCAAATAATAATTAAATTATTTTTAAAAAATATGCGTATAATGTCATGCATATCATATTTTTATATAAAGTTAATTTTGCAGTTGTTGTTACTAAATTATAAATAAATAAGAGTATAATATTGGATACCGTGTAAAAATCTAATAAGTCTTATATTTCAAAGGAAGGGAGTAGGTTGAAACACAATTAAGATTCATATGATAAATTGGCCATTTTGATGGGGAAAGGGAAAACATCTATACTGTGACTTATGCCTGTTTCGACAAGCCACGTAAGATCAATTTTGTGCTGCTGTTCGCCTTGTCTGGTTGTATGTGAGTAAATTGTTTAGTCAAAGACCAAAGTAATTCATGGTCTGATGGTGTCAAATGGCCATGCGGCCATGCCTACTGGTGTCACTCACTGTAAAATATAATAATATAATGTATCAATGGAACAGGCCGAATTTCATTGGTGTCACCTGACACCAATGGTAGTATAGTAGATCCGCCCCTGTCACTAGCTCATCTGTTCATACATTCATGTTACGTTGTGACTTGTGAGTAACAATCTAATAAAAAAAAAGGACAAACAACGCCCTGGGGCACCTTCCTGGGCAGACGAGCGCAGTTACTGCATGGATGGATGAGATGACAGTAATGTCACCCGGGGACATTAGTCCTCAATTTCAGAGGATACAAACGCACACGGTGCATGCCCGGGTTGCTCGATCGACCACCTCGCGACGGTCATGCGACACAGGGGCAGTCGAACTGTTTAATTTGGGGGTGCGCGACGACGCGACCTATACACATGGCCAGATGGAAGAGGTTGCACACACGCGCGTGGAGGTCGTGCACGGTGATATATGATGATGCCGTGCATACCCGTTCCTGATGGGTGCCATGTGGACTGGAAAACCATCCGACAACGCGCGTCGCGGTACGCACCGGAACGAGAGCGCTCGGCGATGACGGGTGAAGAACAACGCACGTGGTGTGCGCCGTGGGTGCGGCAGCCAGTGACGACGCAAGACAAGGTAAGCGACCCGTCGGCTTTCGGGAGAAGGAGCGACGGGAACGGGGGAGGCGGCGACGGTGGTGGTAGATGCAACTCATTTTGGGCGTGTTTGGTTCGGCCCAAATCAGGCAATCGATCTCGTACACGACGTCGTCAGCGATCGAGGTCCGCCACCGCCGAAGAGCACGCACTGGCCGCCGGACCGTATTCCGGACAACTGGAACACAGGGAACTCCGATGCCGACAAGTCACCATCCCGCCGTGCTGTTGACCGTTGCAGAGCCATCCTCGCTGACACCAAGCGGTGGACCGCCCGCCGAACATGTTGCCTACCACCATGCTCGGCTGTTACATTGGAGAGGGAGGAGTATGATGGATGGGCGCTACACTTGAGGAATTAGTCAATATCATGCATAACATGGCCTAAGCCCTGGGCCATCCCCGCCTTAGAAATCTAATCAATACTACAGCATGTTTAAACTCTGGTTCACTGACTTGCGGGCCGATGGACATCACGTTCCACTGGGCCGATATTGACCTAGGTAAACTTGGACCGCGTCCCATGCACCTGCGGACCTGCCATTGATCGGGCCACTCTCCATCAGGAAATCAATTCAACGGAAAATATAACCAGCTGACCCCACTTGTCAGTAAGGCACGCCGATCAACTGCAGCTGCATGCGTCACAAGGCGCACGAGTCCGGTCCGGCCGGCCCGATCGCGAAAACCTGAAGGTCTCGTGCACCGACGTACGTGTTGTGATACGGTACGGTGTACGGGTTATAGCTAAGGTGATCGATCAGGCTCCCCTGTCTACAACTACACACAAGCCTCGTCGTGGCTGCGGCAAGACGTCGCGGGACGATCGATCGAGCGGCAACCGGCAAAACACCACCACGTACGGCGTTCGTCCGTCTTCCTCCCCGATCAACGGGCACGGCGGCGGCCTTGCACGCGTGCAACCATGATGAACGTGGTGATCACCGCGGCGGACGCAGGCGTACCTGTATGTGTACAGCGTCAGGTATATATATGTCGATCGTGCACTTGTGAGGAGAATGCGCGACGCGGCTGGCGCCAGATGTTTGGCCAAGCAGAGGACGGAGAAGCCACTGCGCCGGCCGGGGAAGTGGGGAACTAGCTAGCACCCTCGATCCATCAGCGTGCTTGACACTGGCCACAACCGCGGGGGTGTTGGCCGCCATATATGACTAAAGACCGGCCGTGAGCAACGAACTCCGGTTGTTGTCGCGTAACGTACGTACACATGGTATCGTCAAACGGCAAGTGTTCGACGGACGGGCGCCTTGGCGAAGACGCGCACATGCGCATCGGCGCCAGCCTCGTCCGGATGCAAGAAACTCATGGCAAAGCCGATTCGATCAGAATCTACCACAGAGTGAAGCACAATTTCACAACAAAGGACTGGACAAGGATTTTTAGAACTGAGGGGTATATACACCTATGTTTTGTATGCGGTCCAAATAGTTATATAAAAATTTAAAAAAATTTGGTTAGATGTGTAAAGATAATATAAGTTAGCTCACAAACATGCAACTTTAAATTTGACTTACATTTGGACATATAAAAATAACAAAATTTGACATTGCACAGTGTAGATATAATTTGTTATTTTAGTTTCTCCAAATAAAGGTCAAATTTGTAGTTGCATGTTTGTGAGCTAACTTATATTATCATAACATATCTAACCAATTTTTTTCAAATTTTTATATAACTATTTGGGCTGCATGCAAACATAGGTGTATATACCTCTAAGTTCTAAAATGACTTTCCCCAAAGGACTAGGTCTCACGGGACAGGTGTGTTTCCCTTGAATGGCCGGGCGTTCTCCTCGCAGATCGCCTCCAAGTCCGGTGAGGTCGTCGTCCTTTGCTCGATGTTGAAGGCCTCGCTTGATCTCCCTTGATCGTGTTAGCGACGAACTGGATGGTGAGGCGTGGATCTTGCTCATGAAGAAGGCCTTGCCGATCGAAGCTCTTGCACGCCTTTCTCTCCTCGCCGGTGTGGGACTTGTTGTTGCCGTGCTCGTAGCTGTGCGACCGACCGTCGTCGATCATGTTCCCGACGAGCACAGAGTGCCTCTCCCAAGTACGTCCTTGGCTTCCTCGCAGACAGCCAACGTCAACCTCAGTTTCCTGCAGCGCAAGTGCGCAACACCGAGAGAGCAATTTCGAATGCCTCACTAGTCAGAATTTCAGTTAAGGACCACATTTTCAGTTTCTACAAACCGAAATACACAACAAATGTTCAACGCACAAAGCTTGTCATGCTAGGTCAACCATTTCTGGATTCAGATTCATAGAGAATAAAAGGGTACAAGAAAGTAACATATACAGTTCAGAACAGTTTGCTAACAAAGGAGGATTCTTAAGCTTCAGGTAACATTACAGGTTCAGATTTCAGAAATGTTTAAAGATTACAGTCTGTAGTCACCAAAGTCCAAATAATCTGATTTCTGGTTTCTAAACAGGCGAGATGTGCACAGTTAGTTCAGAAAGGCATTCCATAACCAAGCATGCCAAAGAGCAGCAGGTAAATCACCATTCACCAATGGAGGTCCTTGCATTTGAACTAATTCAAACCTCATCATTATCACTTCCTTCAGTTATTTATCCCAGATCTCTGCATATAGCTAATCAATTCGAGCAAGATAACTGGAGCAACCTGTTCGGACGAACAGCATCCGACCTTGCAGCGTCGCGGATATCTCCTCCCAGTCCCAGGTGTACTGAACCTCGTCGTTGCCGGACAACTGGAACACCGGGAACGCCGATGCCGGCAAGTCACCGTGATGTGGCCCTGGACGATGAGGAGTCCTCTTCTCTCTCGTGCACCTGACGAGCCTGCTGTTGCTGTTGGTGTAGGATCGAGTCACCATGCGTGCACCTGCGCGCCGGCAGAGCGCAACGCGTGCGTGCGCACGGGCACGGTGAGCGCCACGCCACGGCGGCAGCTGCTTCCGCCGCCACGAGCGGGTACCGGGGTGGGACCCACATTGCAGGTGGGCCCGGCCCCAACCCAACCGACCCCGCGTCCACATCGTCTATATAATCCTCCTCGTCTCTCTGCGCCGAGCTCTCCCATTCCATTCCCCGACGACGACGACGTAGCCGTAGCCTTCCTCCGCCCAAATCCCCAATCCTCCACCCACCTCGGCAACCGACCTCGCCGCGCGGCTCCCACGCCGGCAACCACCTCCCCCTCGCCACGCCGCGCGGCGCCACCGTCCGGAAACCTCCCTCCTCGGCAACCGACCTCGCCGCGCGGCTCCCACGCCGGCAACCACCTCCCCCTCGCCACGCCGCGCGGCGCCCCCGTCCGGAAACCTCCCTCCACCTCGTCAACCAACCTCGCCGCGCAGCTCCCCCGCCGGCAACCAGCTCTCCCTCGCCACGCCGCGCGGCGCCACCGTCCGGTTCGGCGCCGAGAAGAGAAGCGGGAGGAGCGCCCGCGTCGTTCGCGGCCGAGAAGAGAATCCCGTTCGACTCCGGCGAACTTCGTCGGCGCGGAGCGGAAGCTGATTCCCTGCGAGCGAAATCACCTCCCGGCCGGCAATCACCTCCCCCTCGCAACGCCGCCGGCGGAAACCGAGCTCTCGGCGCGTCGCGTCCGTTCGATCGCTCGGCGCCGAGAAGACGAGAAGCTCGCGCGCCGCCTCCTAAGTTGATCCGGGAATCGGGATACCGATCCATCGCCGAGCGAAGCAACGGGCCTCGGTCCCTCGCCGCGTACACGCAGACATGACGCGGCTGTATGCTGATCACCTGCGAGGAGGAGGAGGTGGAGGAGCAGCAGCCAGGGCACTCACGTCCCTGTCTGCGTGGGTTGCGTGGGTGGCGCGTACCCATGGCTTGCGGATGCCGCTCACCGCCTCTGCCCCTGGGGTGGCGCTGGCGCCTCCGTCTCCAAGCCGCCTCCGAAGCCGCCCAAGCAGAAGGAGAAGTTGAAGCGGAATGGTGGCAACTTTCCGGTGGACGTTCGACCCCGGCGTGAGGATGACGACGACTTCGGCGGCAGCGGAGCCATCCAATCCTTCCGTTCCGCTGCGTTGCTCCGCAAGACCAAGGACGTTGCCGTCGACGAGGATGAAGAGCTGCATTTGGCCTTCAATCAAGAACTCTCTGCATGTCAGCCTGGGTTCTACGTTTGCCTCATCTGTTTCATCTCAAACTACTCTCCCAAGCTGACGGTTTCCCACAAACCGATCTGGAAGGATGATGTTCTTCCGCATTGCAATAAAATCCACGGCCGCACTGTGAAGTGCCCCAAGAAGGGATGTCTTGTTCGTGCCAAGACGCAGGGTGCTATCGGGCGCCACCGATTCCATGCCCACCGGAGCAGTGCCTGATTCGTCGGGTGTTCAGATAGTGTACAGATGGTTTCCGATTTTTTCTGTTTCCGCTGGTGTAGATTCGACGTGTTCCTGTTTTCTTACCCGTTCATGATCTGATCGATGTATTCAGTTCTGAAAATTTGGTAGAGGTAGAATATATTTTGGTTGCTGTTATGCACTTGTGGACTTTTGGTAACAGCATTAGTTTTTCCTTGATATATTCATGACTTCTTTAATCTGATGATGTGAGATTTGATTTCTCCCTGGATTGCTTGTAATTGTTCAGCTGCCATTGTGCCCAAAAGTACATAGTGTAACATAGCTTGTAATATCAAGATCCTGTCATGTTTGGGGATTTAGATTAGCAGGTTTTTCTTTATCAATTTGTTGGTTCAGAGTCTTCAGACAAGGCATTTTCACGAACACCTCGCCCGCGTCGCTTCACGATGGGGGCAGAGGCAGCAGAACCACCCAATGGAAGGAGGTCGTGGCGGCGAGGCGGATGGACCGCGAGGGCCGCCACGACGAGGCCGGTGGCCGAAGACGACCACCTGCGACGTTCCTCAACCTGAAGAAGAACCGCCCCCCCTCGCCGACGTTCGTCTCCCCTCCTCGGGGGACGGAGCCCCTTCGCCTCCGTCGCGTCGCGCTCCGCCTCGTCCGAGAGGAGTGTGTGGCACCGGCAAGTCCGACAGGGAGGGGATCGACTTCTGCGCCGCCGAGATCTGGCTCCACGAGCGCCACTCCGCCGAGAACGCCGCGTCCGTGGCGGAGTTTGGCTACCTCAAGGACCACCGCATCGTGCCTCGTCTTCCTCCGCCGCCGCCGCGAGTTCCACTCCAACCGGGCGCCGCCTCCGCCTCCCTGGTCGGTTTCCTCTTCAACCAGCTCGGGGAAGGCCCAGACGTCGACTGATTCGCCTCGACCTCGTCCCTCCGCCGCGCCGCCGCCTGCCCCATCGGCCATCGAGCGACTGGTACGTTCTCGACGCCCACCACGACGGCGTCGTCCTCTTCCACGCCATGCTCGAACGTAGCTTTGTTTTTGTTCCCTCCAGATCTAGCTAGTTTCCTTTTTTGGTGCGGCGCGCTTTGTTTTTGTTCTTCACACATGAACTCGAACGTAGCAATTTTTTTGGCACACTATGTACTTTTGGATAGCCATTTTTTATGTAGATTTGTGTGATTTGAGCAGGTAGCAAATGTTTGATGTTTTCCTGTGGCTAAATCAAAATCTGAATCAAAACATAGACAGCACCGAAGCACATTGTAGCGTTTTGAATATATTTGATGCTAAGGAGTGTGCCTTCGAGGCTGTTGTTTGTTAATTTGAAAATCTTGAACGATATACTGTAGTTCATTTTTGGTGGCTATCTAAACTGTGGGCATTGTGAGAATCAGTATAACTGATGGATTTGTCAGATTTTCTTCTTTTTGGCTATCTGAACTGAACGATAGTGGGAGGTGGATGGGTGTTGAACCATAATCTATCCCTTTTGTATGCTGATTCCTTTTTGTATGAATGCTTTTTTTCTTCTTCTGTTTTTCTCATATTCATGATCTGATTTTTTTTTTTTAGCTTTCGCATCTGTGGTTCATGGTGAAGTAAATGTTTGATGTGGCTGTGGTATGCACGGGAGGGGTGGTAGCGCCGATTCTGTACAAACACTAGGGTTGGCAGTGGATTTAATCTATTCAGCAGAGACGCTGATTTGCAGGTGTGCTCCTTTTCATTTTCTGCTGCCTTGTTTATGGTGTGGATTAAACCACGGAATCATATCAGAGCACACCTATACTATTTATATAGGAAGAGACCAGAATATGTAACAGGAGAGGATTCCGCACTTTATTTTGGGGGCATTTTCATTTTGATTTTGGAGTAAAACCGTTTTGATTAGGTGCCTACATGCACAACAGGCAAAATTGCATATCTCTACTCTACAGGGAAAGAGGTTTTTACTCCTTTTTTTTTTT
>CM002478.1:15127404-15188355 GCA_000325765.3 Leersia perrieri | reverse complement strand
GGGGGGGGGTCTAAGTGCACTATTAAGACTTGTTTGGTCAAATTAGACTTAGAACCCTTCATGTGTGTCGCCTTTCCTGTGTATCATTAAGATTCATGGTTATCGTGCTGTGTGTTTGAATTATAAAATTCCTGCATGTGTTCTGAAATCTGCTTGAAAACTATAATCTGCAAGTCAAATATCTGAAAACGTGGCTCCTGTCGTTTTTGTTGAAACTATGGGTTGTTTGGTTGCATTTTATTTGCTTTCTCTTCTGTTAATATGCGAGTTGGTGTTGTTTCTGTATTTTCCCAACTGTTAGATGGCACAAAATAAAGTCCACATGTTTATTTGTTACCATCTGTGACTAATTTTCATAAATGTTGAGGATAGTATTTTTATTAGTTCTTTTCGCAAAATTCTTCACTGGCAGCAGTAAGGAATTAGAGGTGCTGCAATGGACCGCTATGATGAGTGATCAGATATCAGGGGTAGCCGCTGACTTTTTGGTGTTTGATTGTGGGCTAATTTTAATATTTTTCATCTACAAATAGTATAAGCATGCAATAATTTCACCTATGTATTTTTGCACTACTTTTAACAAACAACTTTCTGCAATTTTTCAGTCATCAACTCGTTAGACAATATACGTGCACAATTTGTATAACATACTAAATCTTTGACTAGTTTTACAGCTTTAGTTATAATTATTGTTGCCAAGATCTGAGACCAGGGGCAGCCGCTGACATTGGCCTTTAATTGCTGGACAAATTCTGCGGAATTATGTATAAAATTGTTTTGTTAAATTACATTTGGAGGGAAAAGCCAGACCTATTCATCCGCATCAGGTTTCCAAGTGTGTCATTAGCTGCAGTATTCGTAGTGTGTTTGTTGGATTTGTAAAATTCATTGCGGTGTTTGTTTGATTTGTAAAATTTATGCACGTGTTCTACATTCTGATCCAATGAGCAATCTTCAAGTAAACATCTGAGTATGGCTCTTTTTTTGCTCTTGTTAATGATTCAATTAGTTTCGTTTCAGTATTTAACACTGGCATATTGATTTTTTCATGCAAAATGTGAAGTATACAAACACAGCACCTCAGAGGATGACTCCTCAACAGGGAACGAGCTTTCAAATTCTGACAATGTCAATTTGGGATCTGATCACGAAGAAACTGATGGGGGTGATGAAGTCATGGCAAACAAACACACCACTTCTAAACAAGACAGGGACAAAATTATTGACAATTTAGCATCCCTGGTAAATTTTTATTCTTTTTTGTTCTAATTTTGTTCGTTCATAATTCTCTGTTGTGTATTTAATAAATACTTTTTTCCCCACGCAGGTTGCTGCATCAGTAAAAAATAAGAGACATGCTAAGCACCCTTTGAGACAGCTGGGAAAAAGGTAAAATATATGTTTATCTGCTCTTTGCTCTCCTCTAATAGTTCTAGTTTGAGTTATTTTACTTTTTTTCTCGTGCTCTTTATGTATTTAAAGTTATAGTCTGAGAATTATTAAATTGATATCTTTTGGGCTTACACATCCATGAATTTTGATACACTACTTGCAGGTTTTTATTCCTGCAATTTCATAATTCTTCCTTTCACAACTCGTATGTTTTGAATTATGAAATTTTGAAATATCACTGTATACAACTTGTAGTTTTGATATCCGCAATTTCCTATATCGGCCTTCACAACTTGCACGTTTTGATTTCTGCAATTTCATATATTAGCACCCCCAATTTGTATTCCTAATTCCCACAATTCCTATATTGTCTTTACACAACATGTAATTTTGATTTCTGCAATTTCATAATTCTTCCTTTCACAACTGGTACTTTTCATCTCTGCAATGCCGACACATTAATATATCTGGAAAAGTTAACCAATGAAATTGCCAATTTTTTCAGTTTTGACAACTGTAATAGTAATACTGTAGGAGGGTCAGCAGAAATGCATAAAGTGTAAATATATAACATCTGCACTTATCCTATAGAAGTGAGATTCATGTTATCTTGTAGTTCCAATTTTTTTTCATGGATCAGTACTGATCTTTTTTATTGGCAAACATGCGTAGGCAGTGCTAGTTCATCAGCATAAGTTATTCATGTTTGCAACTATAATATATATGTGGTACTATGTGTTACTGATTTTTTTTGTCCAATGCAGTCGTATGTTTGCTTTTTCTTGAGCCAGGATTTGTCTTAAGAGTATCGCAGAAAATTATCCCAACAAATCAATGTGAATTTTGATTGATACAAAGTTTCTGTTGACATGCATATTTATTTCCTGATTTTCATTTTTCCGTGTTATTTCAGAATATATTGCCACACAAAAAAATTTGCAAGTCAAAAGGCACTGTTGATAAGAACACAAAAACATGTACTTCTTTTAGGAGCAAGGACAATGCCAACCTGTTTGCTAAAATCGTGGATGCTTTCAGTGATAAGCAAAAGGAAGCAATATCCCAATTGGATTTTGCATCAAAGGCTCCATACCCCTCCCATTAGTGACAAACTGACACAAAATGCTCAGACATTTATGTCAGTGGAAAGTTAATACCAATCTCTATAGTTGCTGGTTTTCTTTTTGGTATATGGAACAGCAGACAACCCCCTCTCATTTGAGACATGACAGACATCATCATCCTAGTAGCACCATGAACACTCCCTTGCAGGGCTAAAATTTGTTCATTTTCCAGGAAAACACTAATGTCTTCTACTGTTATAGCACTTACAGTGACTTCACCACACCCAGCTTATTCTGTATCTTGCTCAAAATCTGTGTCTTTCTCATTTGAGGTTCATTTTCATTAAACTGCTCAAAATGAGGTAGCGGCTCTTTTTCTGTTGCATGCTCAAAATGAATCTCAAACTGCTCATTAACAACACTCATTGATCCCTGCATTAACACGTGGCATATGTTCATCTAGCATGACTCTGTTTGAACCCAAGGCTTCACTTTGTTCAGATCTGACACCTTCCAGTGCCGAGGGAATAACCTGAGAGCCATGAACAAAATTCCGGTCCCAGAAGTTATCATCATACACATCCCCAGGAGCAAAGAATCCATCGACCTGCAATATCATTCAAAAAATGGTAAAAAGTTTATACAGATTTGCTCTTTTTGATTTGTCTGCACTGAGATCTGTCCATTTGATTGAACCATCCATCTGCAAAACCAACAAAGATTTTGCACATTATGCTTTTTTGCTGGGGCAGATTCTTCAGGGTAGACACACCAAAACGAACTACTACTTGGGAAACAAGGTCAATTGCGGGGTGGGCAAAGAGAAAATCGGCAGACCAAGACCTCTCTTCGACTCTTCGTACTGCTGCTCGACCAATTTGGAACCAGGAACTATCTCAAATGTGTGAAATGTGTGGTGTGGCCGTGTGGGTGTGGGTGGAGTTTGGAGAACCTGCTTACCTCTACTTCCTGCTGCTCGACCGAATCTAGATTGGTCTGTTGGTTTCAATTCACACGTACCGACTTGGTCTGTTCTTCAGAGAAGCAGCTTTCTCTCTCTATGACTCTGGCATGTGGCATCTCGTCTCTCGTATTTTTGGGTTTTATTTTTATCTGCACAAGCTCGGCGGAAAACCGAAAAGGGGGAAGGGATGAATCTACACGGAAATCACGTGACGTGCGGATGTGTGGGACCCACATAACAAAACAGGCATTTTGATTTCTGTCTCCCGGAGCCCAAATAACAAATTAACTGGCCCGTTTGCTAATTTACATGGACACAAAAAAGATCGGAAACAAACCCGCCACCTGAAAACCGCAACCCGCTAAAGAACAAGCGTGCGAGGAAGGGGCCTATTTTTTTGGTGCGAGCGGGGCCGCAAAAGGTGAGCGGGAGGCGGGGATTTTCCGGATCTGGCCGTTCAAGCGGAATCCGACGATGGAGAACAAAATCAACTGATGCAGCAAAACATTCAGTCAACTATCCAATAAGCGGTTCCAAGTTAATGGCACATAATGGATTTTCTCTTATCTCTTTGAGATGTTTGTGCCTTTCCCTTCTCCTTTTTATCCACATTCTCAGTTTTTTAATCAAATCATCAAATAACAGGCCGCCTAATGGAGTAATCCCTGCCAGTCCTAATCCCTTCTTGATGTTTTTGACGCAGCCTCCCGACGGCCCGAGCCGCCCCTCGCGGCTTTGGCACCAAGCCGGCGATAGGCTGTCCGTCAGCCTCCGACCTCCTTCTTTTAGGTCCAACCTCCGTCGTCTCGTCACTTGTGACTTGCGGTCTTCTGCCTTCATACTAATATATTTAACGCCATTAATTTTTTTGACATAAATTTGACCATTCGTCTTATTCAAAAAATTATGTAATTATAAATTATTTTGTTATTATTTGTTTCATTATTAAATATACTTTAAGCATAGCATATAATTTTATAAATTTTTTAAATAAAATAAACAGTCAAACATATCAGCGTCGAACATTTTGATATGGAGTTAAGGGTGTATTTAGTTGGTGAAAAATTTTGGATTTGGTTGTCACATAGAACGTTTGACCGAATGTCGGAAGGAGTTTTTAGATACGAATGAAAAAACTAATTTCATGGCTAGCCTGGAAACCGCAAAATGAATCTTTTGAGCCTAATTAAGCCGTTATTAGCATATGTGGGTTACTGTAGCACTTATGGCTGATTATGATCTAATTAGACTCAAAAAATTTGTCTTGCGGTTTCTGTCCAAACTATGTAATTAGTTTTTATTTTTATCTATATTTAATACTCTATTTATGTGTCTAAATATTCGATACGATTTTTTTGAAACGCTGAGCGGGCGACTGGGCAGGACGAACAGGCTTGCGACTGCAGAATAGCGACCGTTTTGTTTCAGTTCGTTAGACCAAAGTGACCAGCTGGGCCTGGGACACGTCATGGATTAATGGACTTAGGAAAAAGTTCGATTTAGGTCCCTCATATACAACAAATTTCAAAATCATCCCTCAACTCAAATACCAACAATGTTGGACCTCTAATTAACAAATACCGTTCAAGTTACATCCCATGGCAGTACGTAGAAGAGGTTTTGCTGACGTTGCATCTTACTCAGCAAAAAAGACTTAAAATATCATGGGACCCACCGTCAGATATATAAAAAATAAAATATTTTCACCCCGCTTTCTCTCTCTCGGCACCGACGGTCTGCCTCAGTCTCCCCGTCCTCCCTCGGCGCGGAGCATCCGGACAGGCATCCCGGGAAGCACGGCGTGGAGGTATTCCATCCACTTCACCTCCTCTGGCTGGAACACGAGTTCCTCCCAACCGCCGCCATTCACCGTCGTCTTCCTCCGCGCTATGACAATGGCATCGATCTTGTCAGGATGTTGGCCTCGACGGCGGGGTTCTTGGTGAGCCACGACCCGTGGAAAGTGAACGTGCCGACGAGCATGCCGACGAGCGGCCATGCCGGTCGAGGAGGCCAACGCTAGTGTGGTTGAGCAGCCCCGATGACGACTGCAGTGTTCCAGACCTCTCGGCCCTCTGCGCCGGTGGGCGGCGGACAACGAGAGGGTGACCAATAGGGCAGGGAGGTGTTGCGAGATCTTTGTCGCCGACAACAAGAAGGCGGCTCGTTGAGGAGCAGTTATGGAGGAGAATTGGAAGGACGCTATGTCCTTCTCCGTCAACTCGCCTTCGACCTCCGCCGCTCACGCTCGCCTCGAGGTCGATCTGCCCTTCTCCGGCAAGCTCTCCTTCGCCGTTCTCACTCCCCTCGACATCGAGCGCCACGCCACTGCCGCCCCGCGCTCACAGCTGTGGTCGTCGTCACTATCGTGCCCCACGTCGCAGCTCCCGTCGCCTCACGCTCGCAGCCGCCGCTGTCCATGCCGGCCACCGTTGTCCTGGTCTGCACGCATTCCCGCCGGCGTCGACGGAAAGAAAAGGAGAGGGGGGAGATAAGAGAAAAAGAGAGAGAAGGGTTTATTTTATTGATTTTTTACTTACATGTGGGTCCCATAATGCCACATCAGCGAAACCACCTCTTCATACTGCCTTGAGACCTATTTTGAACCGATTTTGCAACTTTAAAGACGAACATTTCTGGTATTATAGTTGGAGAACGATTTTCAGACTGCGTGTTAACATAAGGGACACAAAATGAACTTATTCCATGGACTTATTATGGTCAGCAGGCAACACATCACAGTCACGGGCTCCTGGCTGCAACCAGCAACAGAAAGAGGCCCATCAATCCACCATCCATCCATCGGCTTTGCCCCCTTGCCATCTTGAGGCCGCGTCGTCGTCGCGTCTGCCTGCCATGGCATCGATCCATCACAGCAGCCGCCGGCCGGGGGTTGAAAAATGGAACGAACAGGAGGTTTGGGGCCGGGAAGAAGGAGGGGGGCACTCGTGGCATGGCGAGTGCTAACCTCGCCATGCATGCCGGCCGGCTCCTCCACCACTGGGTGCATGGTGATGCCAGCGCTGGGTCACTGGGTGGCAGGGTGCTCGCCGGAATGCCCGAGCAGCAGCTGGGTGCCACCGCGCTCGACGGCGGGGTCAATTTCGCCGTCCACTCCGCCGGCGCATCGGATTCGGGGCGCTTAGGCCTGAGCGCGCGTGTGCCTCCTCCCTGCCCTCCACTCCAGTACTCCATCCGCTGACAGCAGCGCTCTGCTCCTCTTCATTGCAGCTGGTGCGCGGCCTGGCGGAGCCCATGTCGGATGGGATTGGGAGCAGCCGCCGGAAAAGAGCGAGATGAGAATATGGATCGAACTACTGATTGGATTAGGATTCTTCTGTCTCTTTTCGCGAGCTGCCGCTGAAGATTCCGGTTCGGATCCTGATTTGGATCAGGATTCGGATTCTCTCTCGTTACCAAAGGAGTATAATTGGAATTTGACGAGGGGCTGGAAAGTTTCTACCGAGGAATTGGCGACGACCAGAGAGGAGGAACATACACCATGGATTGCATGCCTGAGATTTCGATCATGCGTGATCTGACCAGACGTGCACACAGCCTTACCAAACTCTTCGCCTGCCCTCGTTTGCTACCACTTACTAATCCGCAGAAGAGATCAACGACGGCAATTTTGGATTTGCCAGAGGAGATGATCGTCAGCATACTCGCTAATCTGGATATCCCTGATCTTATTCGTGCAGGTTCCGTTTGCTCATCATGGCACTCTGCCTATGTTCAAATCTGCAAACTTGGGCTTTGGAAGGAGTCTCAGACACCATGCCTCATATACACGACTGAATCCGAACCTGACTACCCGGAAGGCATAGTTTTGTACAGCCTGGCAGAAAGAAAATCCTACATCTTGTCACTTCCGGACCCGCCTATCTACGATAGGCTTGTCATTGGCTCCTCCCATGGTTGGATAATAACCGTTGATGACATGTGTCAGTTGCATCTCCTCAACCCCATCACAGGTGACCAGATTGCCCTGCCTTCGATCACCACTATTGAGCAATTTGAGGCTATTTATGATGACAATGGTGTTGTTTGCCGCTACCGGTTATCGTTTTTCACTGGCTTCAGTGTCGACGAAAGGCCTATAGACCACATGTTCCTTAGTTGTGAAAACTTCCATGACTCATCCTTTCAGAAAGCATTTTTGTCAGGTGATCCGTCCACTGGAAACTACTATGTTGTGCTCATGCATGCCCCATTCGATCAACTTTCATTTGCAAGAGGTGGAGATGACAAATGGACATGGCTGCCACCACATTTTTATTTTTCAGATTGCGTTTTTAAGGATGGTCTGTTGTATGCCTCGATTCGCTCGGGAGGAATCCATGTTTTTGATCTCAATGGTCCTACAATAACACAGAAAATAATTATAAACCGGCCCATGGATGTGTACTATGACGACATATACCTTGTTCAAGATCGATTTGGTGATCTTTTGCAAGTTTGGACGAGTGGTGAACCCCTGGTGGGGCATTTAGAACCATATCAAGACGATGAAGGACCACTGCACGAAGATGAAGAACCACTGCACCAAGATGAAGAAGTACCGTTCGGGAATGAAGACCAACTGTACAAAGATGAAGAACCCCTACAACGGGATGATGAAGATGACACCCCTAGATACAAAGTTTATAAAGTGGATTTGGATGCAAAGAAACTCATCGACATAACTAGCTTGGGTGAAGATATGCTATTTCTAGGGCATAACCAATCACTTTGTCTATGCACCGAAGAACATCCCCAGCTGAAGGCAAATCATGTCTACTTTACGTTAACATATAAGGAGAGTGTTGTTGGAGTTTTTAACTTAGAAAATAGCATCACAGACGACGTTCTTCCCCATAAGCATTGGTCTTACTGGGGTGGACCTATTTGGACAATACTAAATCCTCGAAAGATGATTTCAGCATCACACAATAATTAGGTGCAGTAGTTTGTGTTATTTCTTTGATGTTTTAGTTATGTACTACCTCGTTTCTATTGTTCCGATATTGTCTTGCAATGGATTTTGTAATTACCATACTCCACACATTTCACATAAATTGATAGTGAAGATCGCGCAGAGCCCATATAGAAAGAACCAAGAAGACATGGGTTGCATTTGTGGGTGTGGGGAGGGAAAGGGAGGGGCTAACTGGAAATTAGGTCATCCACACATTTCACATGAATGGATAGTGAAAATCATACGAGATAAAATCACACGACAAGAAGACATGGAGTTTGCATGTGTGGATGTGGGGAGGATGGGCAGGGAGAGAGAGGGGGAGGGGAGAGAGAGGGGGGAGGGGAGGGAGGAAGAGAGAGCGCGATGGACAAGTGGCCAGACCTTAATAAAGTTTTAGATGAGATTATGAGAGAAAAACTGAAGCTCTCATCACGAGGAAAAGACCTAATGAGCGATTGTGAGTGCGGGTGGCCTCAAAGGGCCGTCGAATCGGCTCACCGGGTGGTGCAGTCGTGCTCGTACGTGTAGATCAATCTCGTGCCTCTTCCTCCAGTGCCTGGTCGAGCCACGAGCCCGCTGCCCTTGGCCCGCCTCAAGGCGCCCTTGCACCGTCATGTATCATCACGTACTTGTACTCGTCGGATGCATAATTTGCCGCGGATATGAGTCTGTCGTGTCGGTCCGCGGCCGCGTCGATCATTATATGCACATGCAGCTAGTGATATTATATTGTACTACCTCTGTTTTATAATATAAGGCGAAATAACTTTACGGAGTTAGTTCCAGCCCAGCCCATGGTCTGACTCTCAGCTTTCTATTCCGTCCATTACTTGCAATCCAAGTTGAATAACATTCCGATGACTATAAATTTGCACCCTACATTAAGTCTATTTTAGTCCCTCGTGTTCAAATCGACTTTTAAAATCATTCTTAGGCCTTGTTTGGTTCCTGAAAAGTTTTCACGAAAAAGATCACATCAGACGTTTGAACAGATGTCGGGATGTGTTTTTGGATACGAATAAAAAAACTAATTTCACGGCTAGCCTGGAAACCGCGAGACGAATTTTTTGAGCCTAATTAATCCATCATTAATACATGTGTGTTACTGTAGCACTTATGGTTAATCATGGCATAATTAGGCTCAAAATATTCGTCTCGTCGTTTACAGTCTAACGGTGTAATTAGTTTTATTTTTTTATCTATATTTAATACTTCATGCATGTGTCCAAAGATTCGATGTGATGTTTTTGGGTGAAAATTTTTGGGAACTAAACAGGGCCTTAAACAGAAATACCAAAGTGCGTGCGACTTTCCGACATGAAGGAACGATGGGCTGTGAGTTCGAGGCAACCTGGGGGAGAGAAGGGAACAGGAGGTGGCCCTGTTTCTCCTTTTATTCCTCACCGGCCACCGAGATCTCACCGTCACCGCCGTGTCTCAGGTCGTCTTCGTCGCGTTGATCTAGAGATCCCTATGTCCCTCCCCGTGCCCTAACTCCCATCCAAATCTCGTCGCATTTGGTGCAGGAAATCGTCGGGAACGCCGCGATGAACTAGCGGCCCGAGTTCACGCCCGGGCGCGCCGTCGCGTCGCCGCTGCCGGGCCGTCAACCATCGTGCCACCGTCTCCGGCAACCTCCTCACGCGCCAGCTCGC
The DNA here is from genome assembly GCA_000325765.3 of Leersia perrieri. Taxonomy (NCBI): domain Eukaryota; kingdom Viridiplantae; phylum Streptophyta; class Magnoliopsida; order Poales; family Poaceae; genus Leersia; species Leersia perrieri. Next base: position 15,178,320 of record CM002478.1, on the reverse strand, counting down.
AAGTGTTAAAGAATATAAAAATTTCATGAATATATAATATGCAAACATGAACCATGGCTAGCTAGTGTGGATCTGCAAGTTAGCTTATACAATTAAATTGAGCCCTAGGGTATAAGTCAAGTTTTCAGGTGACTTGTGAAATTTCATACATATCAAATTAAATTGACTTCATAACTGTCAGTTAGCACTAAAATACTGAATTTCATGCTTTAGTTCACCTTGCTTACTTCGATCTTTATTTTACTTGGCCATAGCTCTCAGCTTAAATGTGAAATGAAGTTAAATCAATAAGGTTGCACCCTTTTTGCTAAAATGTTCAGTACAAAATTGTAAACCTCATAAGGTTTAATATGGTAATAAGGCTGAATAATTTCAACATTTATACTCTTAACTTATACCCCTAACGTTACTTCCTTTTCAGTTTCTTACTTCTAGATGCACATTAGACATCAGACTAATACGATTTTTCTTTCCATGTACATAATCCCCCAAGGAAGGCTAAGCAAGCAGTCCAGCAAGAAAATATTACTGACAGTGGCAATAAAGATGAGTGTGAAATGTCAAAACCATATGGTGATTTTGATTTATTCAAGATGATCCCCTAGTCTCTCTTGCAAGACACTTAGTAGATATTTTGTTTTTTAGATAATTGAATGTGATCTGTTATTCATCAACTCATGAACTATGTACTTACAGCTACTGATTGGCTGTCCTATGAATGTATTGATGTTGATGTACAAATAACTGTTGATTGTTTGTCTTGAAACATGTATTAATTGATCTGGTATGGACTTCTGGACTAGAAAATGATATTTCTTTAAAAAAAAATCCAGATGCCAATTGGCATGTGGATTGAATTGTGGTTTAGTTTTTTTTTTTTTTGTCTTGAAGCCATTTTTTCTGTCGGCAAAACATGTTTTTTTCCGTGGGTTGCACGTTGGAATTTATATGACAAAAATCTGTGGTCAAATAATTTTTTCTGTGTTCCACCCACAGAAATAACCCGTCAGAATTTGTTTTTCCATGGGAAAACCTACAGAAAAAACTTTTTTTGGTTTTTTTCTGTCGAATATTTCTGTGGGCTGACCTACAGAAATAGTTTTTCTGACGAAAAAATCTATTTTTATGACAGTTTCGCGCCCACAGACATGGTTTCTGGTAGTGGCGCTGACCCGCGCGGGCACCGGCTTTGTCGCAGCGACTCCCCCTGCGCCCGCGCGGCTACAGTTCTCTCGCCCCGCTCGCGCCTATCACTGTGTTGCGTAATGCCGTAATCGCCACGTGCGCCAAACTCCCGAGCACGCGGATGGAACGGCCAGAAAAAAAACGCCCTCGTGAGGCGCTCGATCCCCGTACGTACGTAAAAAAAAGGGTGCATGCTGCTGTCACGTATGCACCCATCAACACAACAGATGAACCCAACCGGCTGGCTTGCTCGACTGCGGCTAGAGTGTTCGCGCGGTCGCACGCCTCCGCGCGCCGAATTAACTAACGATCGATCAAGCATGAAGCACGCACGTACGTGCTTAGGGTAGAGCTGGGACTTGGGCCGTGCTGGGCCGGCCCGGCCCAGCCCATCGTGCTTCGTGTCCAAATGGGCTGTGCCAGCACGGCCCAGTCTACTTATCGTGCCATGCCGTGCCAGCCCATCTGAGTGAGGGACAAGCCCAAGCCCAGCCCAAAGACACGATAGGCCCGTTCGTGCCGTGCCGGCCCAAGCACGGCCCAAAAAAGACTACTTCGGTGGTTAGACATGAGGTCACAAGATTAGAGAGAAATATCTCGATATAACTAGGGAACCTGATCGATTCTTTCTAGGCTAGCACATCTCGTAAGGCATCACATATATAGTATGTATAACTTAGTGGCATATAAACTATACATGTCATTTATAGATAATTGGGCCAAACCGTGTCGTGCCGGCCCAAGCACGGCCCATTGACTGTGCCGTGCCGTGCCGCCCATCGTGCCCAAGTTCTAGGCCCAAGCCCAACCCAACTATGAGCCGTGCCGGCCCAGCCCGGTTCGTGTCGTGCCGTGCCGTGCTTTCCACCGTGCCCGGCCATCGTGCTTTGGGCCGGCCCAGAAAAGCACGGCCCAAGTCCCAGCTCTACTCGGGGGCATGCAGCAGCGCCGCGCGACCGCCTTCCTCGATCCGTGCAGCATGAGCTAAATCGCACAAACGGGAACGATACATGGGGCCGTGCCGTATGTGCTGACCATGCTACGTATATACGAGCTCCGCCTGAATGACCATCCACTGTTGGACAAATTTTTTAAAATCTAGGTGTATATATACTTAGGCTTTGCATGCGGTCAAATAGTTATATAAATTTTTTAAAAAAATTTGGTTAGATGTGTTATCATATTATAAGTTAAGTTAATTTTGCATGATTTTTGGGATGGCTATGGTTGACGACGGCGGCAGCAACCAATCTTGGGGACAAAGGCGACGGCGGTGGCTGGGATTGGGGACGACGGCGGCTGGGATTGGGAAGGGCGGCGGCGGCTGCTTTGTGGTGGAACGGACGATGACGGTGCGGCTGCCGGACAGTCCGTTGGGCAGACGGTGGGGTACCAAAAGAAGGAAATTCACAATCTAGTGGTATATATCAGAAGATGAACGAATTAGCTGGCAAGTTCTGAAAGGAGTGCGTATTAAGTGGCATATAACCAAAATTCTCCTTGAACTTTGGCAGCCCGGCTAATCGTGACCTTGTCTTGATACTCCATATTCGCCAAGACGCTGTACTGTACAGATAACTCGGCGCGGACAATGCACGGAGACGATGGGGTCGATGAGGTTGTCAGCGCGTGCAACTGCCTCCGGCTTCACATGTCGAGCATCACATTAATTAACAGATAATCACTGGAACATATATACGCAGCCAGTAGGTTGGAGGTACACTAATTTCGAAGGTCGCATATGAAATCTGTCTGTATCTTGGCTTGGCGATAGTTGCACCTGTTTTGACCTCCATCTCGCCTTTGAACACGGTACGTACGATAGTTTGGGGGAAATGGATTAATTGGAAATACACCACTATTCAATTAACATAATTAGCTAGAGCACCCAAATGTAATTGTTTGTTTTAATTTAGAAATGTGGAGCGCTTACAGAGAGAGACTGAACAAAACTGCAACTTGTCGTATATATGCCCGCCTCTCATCCATTGTGCACGCTGATGACGGGAAAACGTATCACCAGCGCAGTCATGCACGCGGCTGGTGGGTTGGTGCGTCGTCGTTGATCCGCTACATGGCTCGGTCACGAGATGCAGCTAGCGCGCGCCCCGACTGACCGACCGATGGATCGAGCGGGAGGAACCATCCGTGCGTGGCTAATGCGTCATGACGCTGGCGCTTAACCGACACGTGAAGTTGGGAGCCATGTTTGAGGCCTTTCGATTTTTGCATGGTTCAATATAAAAATCAAAATTCCAGTTCAACAGAAGAAATGAGGTTGTTCACGAGAATCACGAGTTCGTTACCAGCTGACAATCAAATAGCTCAAAAATGTCGCAAGAACAGAAACAAATTAAGCTAGTGGTAATGAGCAGGAACAAAAACGATAAAAGCAACTAATGATGATTGATCACTTGGTAGCTAGGATGAAAGACGTGGCCGGCGAACAAGATCACGCGCCGCCGTCCCGACCTCGTTCACCTTGACGTGGGCAACCTTGCAACGTCGGCCGCTCGTCGTCGCCGTCATCATCATCCTCGTACACACGCAGGTCAGACACCTCCGGCGAGGACGGCAGCGCGAGTGCCCAAGCTTCTTGACCTGACCACCTTGGCGAAGCTGACGGTTGTCGCCTCGGAGTTGTAGGACTCGGCGGCGACGTCACGGAACTCTCCGGCGATCACGCGGCGGGAGCCGTCGGACCATGCACGCGCCGCCGCCGAAGAGGACGCGCGGGCCGCCGGACGCGGACCGGTCGGAGAGGACGAGGTAGGTGACTCAACGACCGAGAACGAGGCGATCGAGGCCACCAGCGCCAGCGCAGCGTGCACGGAGCCACGGACAGCGGCGAGAGTGCCACGTTCTCGCCAACCACGACGTCGCCGGGCGGTGCCAGCCTGCCAGGTGCTTGGCGAGGCGCAGCGCTAGCGCCGTCTGCCCGTCGCGGGACTCGTCACAGATGCGGCTGAGGCGCGCGCGTGCGCGCGGCGCCATGTGCGCGTGCGTGTTCACGAGCAGATCAACCAGCAGACGGGGGGAAAGAAAGGAGTGTGTGATCGATATGTGTGCAGTGGTTTGATTTGGTGCCAAGATCGATTTAGACGTACTAGACACATCATGGGCTTGAGGATGGGGTATGTGCGTGCATGCGGTCGATGCGGCCGGGGTGCACATACGTACGTACGGTGGAGATGACGGCCGGATTGACGGGAAAACGTACACCATGGCGCGGCCGGTATCCGGCTGTGTCAATCCGCGCGTCCGGCTCTGTCACGTACGTCACGATGCGACCCCCTGCGCCAAACGTACGTCTCGCTCGATCGATCTCTTCACTAAAGCTGACGGTTCTCGGGTGACGGAACCAGGATTTATGTACGCCTAGAGCTCATATGGAAGATTAAAACCATCCATACCAATTTATACGCCAAAGCATGGTAAAAGTAAAAATAAAATGCAAGATGGAACTAAAGTTTATTAGTGTACCAAGTTGTGATTATATTGTATTACGTTTCACTTAAGAAAAAAAGACGTGTAGGATCAACTATCAAACAGCACTGCTCTTGTGCCTCTAGTTACTTGTAGGCTCTGGATGGCAGGGCAAATGGAAAAAAGAGTGGGATGTGTCTTGATCCAACAATTTTGGAGAAATTGCAGAAATTTATCAGTCTTTGCTCAGAGAAATTAGAGCAAGGTTAATAATATAGCTCACTTGTTGGCTATAAGTCCTTATAGAGCTTACATATATACTAAACAGGCTATAAGGTTGGCTGCAATTTTTCTCTCCCACTCTCTATGCATTCAATACACGTCTATAGGAGCACATGCAAAGCGGGCTGTTAGATAAGAGCCAACTCCTCTCTTTTTCATTTGTCTCTCTCCTCCACATAAGCATATAGCCAGCTTATAGCTCACTATTATACTTGCTCTTAGAGCAATGTAAAGCTACTAAGTAATTCACTACTAGGAGAGGAGTGGGATACCGACCAATTGCAGCAAGGAAGCACTAATAAATGATCATCTTTTATATATTTACAAACAAAATTATTCACCCAATGTCTGTCTGCCACCACGTGCCTGCCGGCAGCCACGCCCTGTGCCTCCGCCGAATGCCGATTCGCCGAGCGCTTGCACACCTACTGGCCGCAGCGCCTTGCGCCGCTGCCGGACGTAGCGGCGCTCCCACCGGCAGCCGGCCCTGCGCCTCCGCCGAACGCCGAGTAGTCGTGCTCCAGCTGGCTGGCTTGTTCTCTGCTCACTCGTGTGCCGCGCCCTGCGGCCTGTGCAACTGGCTGTCGCCGCCGCGCCGCCCTGCGTGACGCCACCACCTGCCATCGAGCCGGACTGTGCGCTCGCTCCCTTGCGCAGCCTCGCCGCGCCCTGCCCCGTCACCGGCCCGCTCCCGTGCGGCCGTGCGCTGCGCCGCCGCCTGCGAGTTGCGAGAATCAGAGAGAGGGGTTCACTCTGGTGAGAGAGAGCTAGGGTTTGTCAATTCTCAATTGGGCTGACAGGCTGAGGGAGGCTAATGGGCCGAGTTGGCGTGCTTGCTGGGCTGAGGACTGCGCGTGGCTGATGGGCCTCGGAGGTTGAAGCCCAGCTAGCCAAGGAGCTGGTGGGCCAAATAAGTGGGGCTGGACCTAAATATTTAGGAAATATATATGAACTCCTCCCCTGTTAGCAGGCCCACGAGTAGGGCTTGGGCCCTATGTGCCCCAAGCCTGGTTCCACCCCTTGGTTCTCGCCGCCCTCGGACTTGTACTAGGATTTTGCAGCGATGTGGACGTGCGGTTTCGGAAGGGTCGGCGAGCTACGCGCGCGGTAGGCAGCATGGACCGTGATAGAGGGTGTTCCGAACCGAGGAAGGAGAGAAGCTGGGCGTGAGCGTGGCTCAGCCCGCACCCGCAACCATCAGCTCAAGCGCCGCGTGCACGGACACCGGCGAGAACGTACGCCACGTTCCGGCCCACGCGCGCCGAGGTGATCGGGAGATGTCGCCGTCGGTTTCACCAGGAGCCTGGCGAGGCCGTCTGCTCGCCGCGGGCGGCAGTGGAGGAGGCGTTGATCGAGTGGCCCATGGCGTACACCATTGCGTGCGCCTGGGCTTTGGCGTGACGTACGTGCTGAAGGTGATTCTAGTTAGTTATTTAGTTACCGTTGCATGCATGCGTTGCGTTGCACACCGATGGAGACACGTATACGTACGTTCCAATGCGATGAAGGTGAAATTACCATGGAGGAAAACAACGTCGTACATGCTGGCAATCAACGATCTTCAACTGAAAGTAATTAAAAAAATTCTAATTTAAAAGTAATTTACAATCCTCAACTGAAAGTAATTAACTAATTAAAAATTTCACTTCAGAACTAACTAAGTTTTTACATGCTACTACCTCCATCCCATAATATAAACAACCTCTGTCCCATAATATAAACAGTTTTTGACTTTTCATGGTCTTCGAGATGCTACTTTGACCAATAATATTTGTAAAACTATGTTATTTCAAATTAAAATAGTTGCATATTATAATAGTTTGTTTATTGATGAATCTAATAACGTTGTTTTTACGTGATAGTTTATTTTAAATTTTTCACTATTAATAGTCAAAGTTTAAAATGTTTGATTTTGACTTTTCTAAAACTTGTTATATTTTGGGACGGAGGGAGTAGTAACTAGCAGGGTGACCCGCACAACTGTGCGGCTAGCACCGAAATAAATTTTTATTATGATGCAAAATTCAAAAAAATGATTATATTATGATGCAAAATTATCTATATTTTTTCTACATGATTTACTTAAATGAATGGGAGCAATCGTATAGTTGGCTATGTCTCTTATCAACGGTATTAGATGCATATATCTGGGATAAGGAGAGCCTATAAATCAAGCCACACCCATACTTCTAAATTTTCTTATGCTTTAATTCTTATTTATTTGATCGATTCATATAGTTTTATAATCACCATTCTTTGATTTCTCAAGTTGTATTATTCATTATTTGAAAAGCTATAAATCGGTTCTTACTAATCATGATTTGAGATATATAGCTCCATTTTCTTCTTATGCATGACACTCCAAATTATGTTAGTTTCCATTTTTTTAGTTTTCTTCCACAAATTACCACACATTACATATTTTTATTTGTGTTTTTCTCTTCCTCTTCCTCATCATGTTTCTTTCTCATCCATGTTAAAAAGCCAAGCCTACTGTAATGTCTACCCGCGCGCGAGAGCTTGTCACCGCCATGACAACTACCCTTACGCTTGCCCACTGTCATGCTAAAGCTATCCTGCTATCATTGTTTTCTTTGAGCTCTCTTTACCACTACACATCACTGTCCCTAAGCTTGTCTGCTATACCATTTTCTTATCATTGGCTGCTGCACCCGCGAGCTTAGTTGTGGTTACTGTATCTTGTGATTTCCTCCAATGCCACTGTTACAACTGCCCTCAAACCTGTGGTCATTGTGTCCTTTGATCTCGCTTGAAATAACCATTGTTGGCACAGTTAGGCTCATCATGCAAGGCCTAGTCCCAACTCTGCCACACCCATTGGAGAGCCCGTAGTTTTATCGTTTAAGACACTATATTTAATCAATCTATGCTCGAACTTTCTCTTTCTTCAAAACTTACATGAACGAAGGACTTCAAAACCTATTTTAGTCTGTGGCCCATCTCATTCTCTCGCAAATTCTTTTGGACTCTGTGCTGCAGCCGATTGCAAATCTGTAGCTCGTTTCTCATCTCTCTCCTTTTTCTTTATCCCTCATCCATATGGCTTTATAGCAGGCTTATAGTCTGCTATTGTACCCGCTCTAAGCAGATCCCTAACGTGCATATGTGGTTTCTTCGACATCCTGAGAAGCGATTAGGAGCTCTTTGGAGGAACGTGGGGCAAGTCGTCAAGTCGGACAGGACTGCAAGGCCTACTTCATGGACTCTGCCACACATTGAAGAGCCCCAAGTTACTGTTTAAGACTCTAGATATAATCAATATATATTTGTTTATTTTAGTCCTTTGAAAGTTACACGGAAGGACGTCAAAGCCCATTATAATTCTACTTCAATTTTCAAAAATGGTACAATTAATCTCGGCCACTATAATTTAGCCCCTCTATGATCTAATGTAAATGTTAATATCTTTATCTTTACAAATTTTATCTTTTATAAAAACTAACAAATGTGCCCGTGCGTTGCAACGGGTAAAATCAATGGTAGAAATTAACACATTCAATAAACATGAATTTCAAACGCTTCTGAAGAATAAAAGACTAAAATTAAACTTGTTTCCTTCGGCCGAGGGACCTAAAATAGACTTATCTTCTTCCTGCCCGATAGGCCCATTGTCTTTTTCATTTGCTTGCGGTCGCTCCCGTGCTCCCAGGGCGCAACCTGGGCCTGGCCGCGAAAGTCGGTGTCGCACCCTTCCTCTTGGGCTTATTCTTGGTTTGGTCAATCCTTCTACCACAAGCCGCGCTTTGCCCCCACTGCCAATGGCAGCTCACCACCCTCCATCCATGTGGTTTTGGCTTCTCACACCCCACGTGTCCACCACCCACCGTCAGGCCGTCGTCTACATCGCCCATTCTGCCCTACCCCGCCAACACTTCCTCACCCTCGAAACCTGGCCCGCCGTAGGTCACCGAAGTTGGAGGAGAAGGAGCCATCGTCGGAGCTAAAAGGAGAAGGAGTTGGGATCATGGGAGCATGAATTGCAAAGCAATCCTAAAGTCAAAAATCCGCATTATTTAAATCCCAAATTTCTGTAGTATATGTAGTATGTTACTGCCTCCGTCCTAAAATAGATAACCTTTTTTATTTTCATTTCATAACGTTTGACTACTCGTCTTATTCAAAAAATTATAAAATTATAATTTATTTTATTTGTGATTTGTTTTATTATTAAAAGTACTTTAGGTGTGTCTTATTATTTTTTATATTTGCAATAATTTTTTGAATAAGACGGATGGTCAAACGTTATAAAACCAAAACCTAAAACGTCATCTATTTTGGGACGGAGATAGTATATAGCAATTTCTTTTTCTCAAATGGATGTTTGGTTGATAAAAAAATGATCATCGTTATCCTTTTCTGCTTCCACATATAAAAAGAAGTATCTCAATCCCATTACAATGATTTAGGCTATGTAAGTTACAATAATCAAGCTAAAGGAAATCCTATTATGATAGTCTTCCAGCCTTGCATAAACAATGAAAACCAATCAAGATCAAACAGCTTGCAGGCCCCACCCTTTGTACAGGCAGAAAAGGAAAGCTCCTCTCTATCAAGTGAAACAATTGTGTGCATGGAGCAACATCCACTTCCTAGGCAAACAGTGAGCGATCGGTCATAAAAATATAAACGCAGAAACTTCGCATCTAATCCAAACACCCAAAGTCATACCCACACAAAGATTAACGTCACTAAAACAATGGACCCCAGAAAATGGACCCACCATTCAGTGACTCCATCATCAGCCGCTGAAGTCATTCTCCTATTCCTTCAAGTCTTCAACCCACCCACGCAGCCACCCGCCTTGCATAACTTCTTACTACTTACAAACCGGGCCCACCGAAATGTACACTTGGGCCAACACGTGGAGCCTTCCACCGAAGCACCACGTTTCCACACCCGCCGAGCCACGCCCTCGCTGACGCGTGGGTCCGATGCTTCCTCCGCATGTGCACGCGTGGGGTACGGGTAGCGAAGCGAGGAGCCGACCTTCTTCCCCGTCTCTCTCCCCACGAAATAAAATCTGCAACCAAGAGGAGGAAGACGCGGAGGAGGCCCCGTCCCGCCGCCACGCCCTTCCCCGACCTCTAATGCGGTGGCGGAGGATGCGGGAGAGCCACATGAGGAGGAGGACGACGACGACGAGGGCCCCTGCATCCGCGGCCGCGCGCCCCTTATGGCTGGCTCCCGCCCTCGACTCCCGCGGGCCCTACGAGCCGCTTCTCCTCTGAGTCCTCTCGCCGCCCGAAGAACGGGAAGCGGTGGATTCGATTCGTCGTCGATTTCGAGCTCAGGTGAGATGCTTGCTCTGCTAGATTGATGGATCCCGACGACGACGCTCGCGTGGGACGCCTCTGTTGAAACGAGTGGTGACGTCATCATGACATCAGCGAAATGGACAGTGATGTTATGATGACATCAGCGACGGACGAAAAAGCCTCAGCAGAAAGAAAAATGACAGATTCACCTTGAACATAGATATAGATATGGATATCTAGATCAATTGATGGGGTGTGGCTTTTGGTGTGGCCGTAGGATATGTGTATGTTAAAACGTGAGCTTGATATCCTTCTCTGGCTGTGTTTTCACGTTGTATAGGCTCAAAACGTATTTGCGACCTTTTTTTTCTAATCGGACACACCCAAGAGGCCAAGACCCAAGCCAAAACGGATTGACTATATATTCGTTTCTTACTATTTTACTATTTAAAGTTACTTTTTCTGTATGGGCTCTATTTTATTCAATTGCTATCTCAAAGTTGTGTTTTCATATGGACTCTATCTTTTTCTCTTTCTCAACTTTTCTTTCAATATTCCATATTTTTAATTTTGAATTTCAGTTTTATAAAAATTGTATTTCCATATGGACTCTAAATTGTCCTTTAAAATTTTCATATTTTATAATTCCGAAATTACATTTTATTTCTATATGTACTCTATTATTTCTTTCTACACCTTTCATTCAATGTTACATATTTTTAATTCCGAATTTTAGTTTTATAAAAATTGTATTTCTATATGGACTCTAAATGTCCTTTCAAAATTCCATATTTTATAATTATGAAATTAGGTTTTATTTCTATATGAACTCTATTTTTCACTCTTTCTATACTTGTCTTTCAATATTCCATATTTTTAATTCCAAAATTCTTTTTTAATTGTATTTATATGGTGTCCTTTCAAAATTCCATAATTTATAAATCTGAAATTAGATTTTATTTCTATACTTTTCTTTCAATATTCCATATTTTTAGTTCCGAATTTCTATTTTATAACTGTATTTCTATATGGATGTCCTTTTAAAAATCCATAATTTATAAATTCGCTTTTCTACGATTAATGTCGGAATTTCTAGGCCGTGGGAGTGAACGTGAAGGCTTGTTTTTCTATTAAAGATAATAGATTAGTAAGGCTAATTGCGATTACAACAAATAAGGCTCAAACCGACCGTGGAGTACGTGCAGTGCAGCCCACACGCCGCGTGGAGTATGTGCACGTGCACCGTGCACGGTACGTCTTTCCTGTGCCGCGCATGCACGGTGACGACGGAAAAAAAAGAGCACCATCGCATCGCACATGGGCCTTGGCCTGCGTTTGGTGGGTGTGCGACTGTCGTTCGGCCGTCGAATTCGAGCCTCATATGGTGGATGGAGGCACTGCGCTGCGGGACGGCAGTTTTAGTCCCACCTCGCCTTCCTAGGCGCATTCTCACTGATTTATAATCTCAGGTGGCGTCCCTCATTACACGAAACACCTTAGGTCTTGGAATTACTTGAGCATATGTTCTGTCCGCGCACGCCGTTGGACCAAGCTATAAACTCTGGGCTAAGTTTGAACTCGACCTAGATATATTTTTTAAAATAATTTTATTTTCTATAATCTATTTTAATGCTGGTATGCTACTAATGTTTTATTATTCTTCTTTTTCACTTAATTTTGTTTTCTTTGACTACAAAGTAACCTTTCATTTATTTTTCTATCATTCTATGCAAGTTTAGTGTTCCTTTGGAACAAAGGAAACATAGCGGCGAACATGACGTGCCGGGGTCGGAAGAACGAACGACACGTAGATGGTGGCGTCAGTGAACAACGTCTCCCGTCGAGTGTGCTGAGCTGCTGCAGTCGTGCAGGCTGGGCTGACGCTGAACTATCATCGCTGCACTCATCCAGGTGCGGACGGTGACACGACGCGCGTGCTCGGCATCGAGGAGGAGAGGGCCACACCCGGGGCATCACGTTCGCCTACAAGGAAATCAACGGTATCGGCGACGGGTGAGTACTCCAAGATGGACGACGAGGGGCTGACATTGTTGGGCTTCGTAGATCGGCGAGGGACACCAAAGCCGTCAAGGAATGCGGCATCATCACCAACGACTCCGATGTTGTTATCGAGGGACCAGTACGTACGTGTGTGGTCACCGCGCCCATCGCGGCGTCGCGGACCATGAACGCCTCGACGCGCGCGCGACACATAATTTGCACCTCCGCTTCAGCGCGTCGGTGTCCATGGCGAGCTCCTACTATAGGAAATATATGGCAGGAAAAACCCCGTGCGGTGGTTTACAGGAAGGTCCGAACTACTCCCACATATCCAGGAGTTCATTCATGTTGAATAACACGTTGTCGACGATCGATAAGCACACACGCGAACACAGGGACTAAACACACAGGAGTAGAGGGGCAATCAACTTTATTGATCTATTTCTCTGGTTACAAGTCTCTCTTTTTCCGGAGAGAGGAAGGAAAGGACACCGTGATCTTTACGATCACGGCACTTTGGTCTTCCGAGCCGAAGTGGAGTCCGATCCCTTCCGGGAATCGGTTTCACAACACTCTCCCTTGGGCGAATACCACGCTATACCTATGCCTCGTTAAAACTCCGTCCAAAAACCCAGTGGGAGAAAAGGAACAGGAGAAAGAGTACAAAGTATGCGCTACTTATATTGCACTGTTGCCTCATTAAAAAACCTAATGTGAGAAACTTCGAAGAAAACTCACTAAAGGGGAAAAAAGTACAACTATGAGCTAATCTACTGGATAACCCTATCAGTCTTCAAGAATGATATACTGACCTTCATGATCAATATTAACGGGACAAATTCAGGGAAGTGCTCCCCTGATTTGTGCACATCTCTCAACCTTCTCATTCCGATGCCATGCACAAGTTTTTCAAAAACACTGGTTGGCAATGACTTAGTAAATAAATCTGCCAGATTTTCACTAGTCTTGGTGAGAGTCACCATGATCTCTTCTTTCTTTTGCAGTTCATGCATATAGAAGAACTTAGGCGATATATGCTTCGTAAGACTTGTCTTAACATAACCCGATTGTATTTGTGCAACACAAGCTGAATTATCTTCATAAATAATGGTTGGAGTAGGTATGATATTCAGTCCACATGCATTCTGTACATGTTGTATTACCCTTCTCAACCACATGCACTCTTTGCTTGCTTCAAATAATGCTATTATCTCTGAGTGGTTTGCTGATGTCGCGACCATCGTCTGCTTCGCCGACTTCCATGAGATGGCTGTACCACCACAGAGATACACATACCTAGTCTGTGACAATGCTTTGTGAGGATCCGACAGATATCCAGCATCTGCATATCCTACCATGGTCAAATCCTGATTTTTTCTAAAGAATAAACCAAGATCTTGAGTGCCATGTAAATAACGAAATATTTGCTTAACGCCGTTCCAATGCCGTTTAGTAGGAGCTGAACTGAACCTTGCTAGGAGGTTAACAGCAAATGCAATATTAGGCCTGGTACCATTCGCGAGGTACATTAGTGCTCCAATGGCGCTTAAGTATGGACATTCGGGTCCTAATAATTCTTCGTTATCTTCCCGTGGTCTAAATGGGCCAGTCTCTACTGCAAGAGATCTTACTACCATGGGAGTTCTCGTTGGATATGAATCTTTCATATTAAACTTCTCCAATATCTTCTTGATATATGTCGACTGGTGTAATAGTAACCCTTCTGGAGTATGTTCAAGCTGCAAGCCTAAACAATATTTAGTTTTACCTAATTCTTTCATTTCGAACTCCGTCTTTAGGTAAGAACTACAGAGACAATACAAAAACCTTGCTCTGATTTTCTAATGAACACATAGGGATAATCATCATTCTTGATGAATCCTTTTTCTTCTAGAAAATCACTCAACCGGTTGTACCACATTCTACCGAATTGCTTTAACTCATATAGTGATCTTTGCAATTTCACACTATATATGTTGCGATTTGTTTCTTCTGGAACTTAAATCCCATCTGGGACTTGAATATAAATTTCAATATCCAATGACCCATATAAATATGCGGTCACTATATCCATCAACTGCATTTCTAAATTCAAATTGACTGCCATAGATATCAAAAACCGAAATGTAATTCCATCCATTACAGGTGAATAAGTTTCATCGAAATCGATGCCGGGTCTCTACGTAAACCCTTGTGCTACTAATATCGCTTTATACCGAACCACCTGGTTGTTCTCATCTCGTTTTCGAACGAACACCCATTTATATCCTACTGGGAATATCCCTACAGGGGTACGGCCTACGGGACCGAATACTTTTCTTTTATTAAGCGAGATTAACTCTGCCTTTATTGCTTCTTTCCATTTGACCCAGTCTGAACGCTTCTTGCTTTCTGCCATGGACTTTGGTTCTGGATCCAGATCAATGATCTTAGCGATCTTTTTGGCAAAGTATATGTCGACAATAGTAGTCTCTCTATTGTATATTTCACCTGTATCCACATAACTGGTGGATATTTTTTCTATTTGTTCACATTCCTGATCTTCATTGTTTCCCTCAATGTTTAAGTCAGGAATTTCCGGTCTCCTAGTGCTAGTAACAATTGCACGCGCATTATCACTGGGTTTGTCGCCATCTGGGCGAATCACTACGGGTGGCTCAACTTCATGTTGTGCTCCTTCACTATTCTGTGGTGCTGTGGTATTTTGCCCAACCTTTTGTTTCGTAGGACGTCTCCTAGAAACCTTAGTTTGAGTATCTGCAGCCGGTGGTCTCCCCCTCTTCCTAGGAACTAGGGTAGTAGTAGAAATTAATTTGAAAACCGGTTCCTCTGCATTATGAGGTATTTCTACTCTTTCCGGTGCATTCACAGCTGGTATATGGGATTGCATGATCCCTTTATGATTAGTGAAGGCTTCTAGCAGATTATTCGCAATTCTTTGCAAATCAATTATGGTCTGAACTTCTTGGTCAGATTCCTTAGTACGTGGATCAAGGTGTAGGAGATTTTTAGTTTCCCACTCGATTTCTCGGCATTGACCCTTCTGTAGGTACTTTCCTCCCCCTAATGCCGGGAAATTATCCTCCTGGAATATACAATCAGCATATCGACCTTTCTGTAGGTCTCCCGTCAATGGTTCTAAATATTTAATTATAGACGGAGATTCAAATCCAACATAGATGCCCAATTTTCTATGCGGACCCATTGACGTACGCTTAGGTGGCGGTATAGGGACGTATACAGCACATCCAAATTTTCGCAGATGGGAAATATTCGGTTTTTTTCCACGTGTAAGCTGCATAGGGGATACAACGTTGTATGCAGTAGGTCTGATTTGGATTAACACCGCTGCATGCAAAACAGCGTGTCCCCAACATGTAGTTGGTAAATTGCTATTCAGTAGCAAAGGCCTAGCAATAAGCTTAATCCTCTTAATTAATGATTCCGCGAGACCATTTTGAGTGTGGATGTGTGGGACAGAATGTTCCACTTTTATTCCCAAAGCCATACAATAATCATTGAATACCTTCGAGGTAAATTCCCCGGCATTGTCCATTCTAATGGATTGAATGTGGTTATCCGGGAAACTGGCTCTCAACTGGATTATTTGGGAAATTAGCCGCGCAAACGCGTGGTTTCTAGTAGATAGTAAGCAAACAGTGCTCCATCTAGATGATGCATCAATCATTACCATAAAGTACCGGAAAGGTCCGGACATTGGATTTATTGGTCCACATATGTCTCCTTGTATTCTTTCTAAGAATACTGGTGATTCTGCTTTCACCTTTAAATAAGAGGGTCTAACGATTAATTTCCCTTTAGCGCAATCAGTGCACACAATATCTTCTTGATTTGGGAAATCGTTAGTTTTCAAATTATGGACATTTGAATGTGAGATGATTCTTCGCATCATCCCCAGACCTGGATGTCCTAACCTGTCATGCCATATTCTGTATGACTCAGGATTTTTAAATATTGTTTTCAATGCAACATGTTCAGGTTTTATATTAGTGTAGTACATGCCAGATTTCAAGGAAGGGAGCTTCTCGACAACAGTCTTGCAATTTCCGTCTAATTTCGTTATGAGAAGAAATTCTAGTTTATTCTCACTTTTGGTTTCTACATGATAACCATTAGAACGGATATCTTTAAAGCTTAATAGAGTGCGACTGGACTCCGGATAGAGTAGAGCATCTTCTATGATGATCTTAGTACCTTGTGGTAGAACTACTGTTGCTCTTCCCACACCAACGAAGTTTGCATTGCTTCCTGCAATGGTAGTAATATGACCAGTCTTTTTCTTTAAAGTCTGGAAATATGTAGTATCTCTAAAGATAGTATTTGTGGTACAACAGTCTACTAGACACATCTCCTCCTCCATTGCCATAGTACAAAACACTATTCTATCATAAAGCATACATAAATAATCAATACATGATCATACAGCAAAGATAGCTTTAAGATAGAAAAAATCATGAGAATATATTAAGCAAAATAGAATTCACTCTATTATTAAGATAACCATGCTCTGCAAGGAGCTTACAAAAATGACCATAGTTCTGCTAAGGACTTTAACTAAATGCACACTCTAATTTATTACACAACTTTAGTCTAATACTGAGCCTAAAATAAATGTAACATTACTGTAGGAAGCTAAATTACAATTTGGAAGACTTATCAAGGTCCCCATATAACTGTTCAGTGTCATCAAGATCCTTAGAGAGCTTCATCTCAGTGTCTGCTGCCTTTTCTTCAATCTTCTCATTAACCTTCTTGTCGATGTACATGGCAGCCATCTTCTCCTCTGAGTTCTGGATCTCAATGGTGAAGTGTGACTCATGCTCTTTAGGATTCTTCTTCCTCCCATGCTTCTCTTGATACATTTCAATAAGATGCTTGGGCGTGCGGCAAATGCGAGACCAATGTCCCCTAGTGCCACACTTGAAACATACCTGATCATGTTTTCCATATTCACCACTACTAGAGCCCTTCTTAGACTTACTATATTGTTTTCCTTTCTGCTTGAAAGAAGCCTTGTTAACTTTTCCACCATTTTTCCAAGAATTCTTTCCTTTGTGTTGATTCTGGTTTTTCCCCTTCTTAAAGGAACTAGCATGAGCTTCAGGTGAGCTAAGCTTCCAGTGGAGCGAGACGTATGATTTTCAACAAGTGTCTCATCTTCTCCTTGCGCTTCCATGAGCACAGAGACCAGTTTAGAATACTTCTCGTATTTAGCCTGGCGATACTGCCTTTGAATGTTAACATTGTTGGCATGAAAGGTGGACAAAGTTTTGTCTATCATGTCAGCATCAGTGATTTTCTCTCCACATAGCTTAAGACATGTGACAATGCGGTGAAGGACTGAGTTATATTGTTCCACAGATTTGTAGTCTTGGAAACGCAAATGAAGCCATTCTCGTTTTGCCTTCGGGAGCAAAGCTTTGATTTGATGGCCATAACGATCCTTCAGTGAGTCCCAAAGGACCTTTGGATCTTGGTCATGTACTCATTCTTGAGAGTAGGATTCAAGTGGTGCCTCAGGAAATGCAGTGCCTGATTTTTCTCTGCTGTAGTTGGTAAGTTAGTAACTCCAGCTGAACCCCCAATAGTGGGACCCCGAATGTAGTTCAGGAGGTTCTTAGCACCAAGCATGATTTTGGCATCCAGTGCTCAGGTCAGGTAGTTCTTGCCAATGACAGCAAGCTCAGCAAACTCTCTTTCCGCGAGGTCAGCCATTGTTCCTACATTATCCATGCATTATTTAGTAAGTTCACTTTAGGTAAAAGCATGGTAAGTGTGCAAATAGTAAATTTCAGGTTATCTAAGCTTAGTTAGATTTTAATATATTCCCAGAATTTTTCTAGTATTTTTCAGGATTTTTTAGCTATTTATTAAGGTACCAAAGTAATTATCAGAATTACTAACCCATTAAATAATATCCCGAAAATAAAAATAACCAGGAAAATAAACCATAAAATATGATACTCTCAGATGTGTACTAACACTGAATTTTTCAAATTTATGAGAGCTCATAGCCTAAAAATCATGTTTCTAGGATTATTTATGATCATTCAAAAATTAACAAAACAGTTAACGTAAATATATAGAAATCAGCGGACTAATGCATAAAACATCTACTGTTTCGGTAAAAAACCCCATAACCGAAGGGCTAAAGTGCAGAATAACCGAAATCCCCATAATTTCTATAATCCCGAAGGATATTTCCGCTAAAATTCCGAGTCCTCATAGTATCCTGGAAAACCAAGGACTAAAACGAAAAAGTGCCGTTTTCGGGCCAAATTTCGAGCCCGACTCCTTTAATGGGTCGAATTCTATTTCGGCCCACCTCCGTATGCCGGAAAAACCGGCCCGTCAACGCAAATAGCCTGTGGGCTATATGTGGGATTCGGCCCACGGTGCGGCCTAGCAAGGGGTACCGCACCTTATCTGAATCGGGTGGCTAGGGTTTCAATCCTAGCCCCCAATTCCACCCGATTCGGCGGTGGCGGCGGATTTTCCGATGACTCATGCGGGTGAGGCGGCGGGGTCGACGGAGCTCGTCGGCGGGAGGCCGATGGCGGAGGCGGAGCGGCGGTACGGCTGCGGGCTTCACCGACGCCGGCGTTTTGGCGGCGGGCCATATCCGGCGTCCGACGGCGCAGCTCCTTGTTGCGCGCCGGCGGAGCTCGGCTCGGCGTGCGGGCCGGCAAGGCGGACTGCTATCGGCGGCGGGAGGCCGCAGCGGCTTCAACCCCCATCCCGGTCGCGTGCGGTAGCGCGGGAGGCATGCCGTGCGTGCCGGCGGCGAGAGGATGCGGGCGCGGTCTCCACGGCGTCTCTTCGGGCGGCGGTCGTCGACGGCGATTTCAGGCGGTCGAGGAGGACCCGTTGGCCGGCATTTCGGATGGCGGGCCAACGATGGCGACCGGTGGCTCGATTCGGCGGCCATCGGTCGGGTGGACTACGGGCGGCGTCCAGTCGGCGCGTGCCGGCGGCTGCAAGGGGGTGACGCATTCAGGCGGCGGCAAGAAATCGGCGGTGCGTGCGGGCGTTGTCAACTCGGCTTCGTCATCGTCGACTTCTGGAAGATGATGGCGCTGGCGTGATGACGACATGCGGGACGTCAATTACTTGTGATGTTCTCGACGGGAGAATCGATCTGCCAGGTATGTGATGCTTCTGATTTGCATCACAAATTTGCCGATGTGTGTGTGGCATCGTCCTTCGAGATGGTGCCAATTGAATCGTGCATACTTCTAGGATGCATGATACCCGTGTAGATTTTTCCAAAACAAACCCAGCTAGAAGGCTGGGTATCGATCTAACCGAGCAATAGCGAGAAAACAGCCAAGCAATTCGATAGATCGGTTATACAGGGGACAACCCCATATGCATGTCGCGCATGGGATGGAGAGCCGCTGGTATCTCCTGGTATGTGCGCCGTTAGGGACAAATCCACGTAGTACAACCCATCGATCAAAATGAAAACTGAAAACTAGAAGAACAGATCTAGATTAATCTCGCTACAGCAGGGGGTTTGGAATAGATCGATCGTGACAACGAACCTTTGGCCGGAGAGCAACTCGTGCTGATAACGTGTTGAATAACACGTTGTCGACGATCGATCAGCACACAAGTACACACGCGAACACAGGGACTAAACACATGGGAGGAGAGGGGCAATCAACTTTATTGATCTATTTCTCTGGTTACAAGTCTCTCTTTCTCTCAACCTAGAGGTATTTATACTCCTACTAGGTAGAGTCCTATTAGGAGAAGTGCATGTTTATTTGGTATAAGCCCATCCTACCTCTAAGGAAACCGGAGAGAGGAAGGGAAGGACACCGTGATCTTTACGATCACGGCGCTTCGGTCTTCCGGGCCGAAGTGGAGTCCGATCCCTTCCAGGAATCGGTTTCACAATAGTTCAATCAGATTTACACCATATTAGTTACATGTGATAATAAACCGGTAAGCTAGATATCATATAATCTAACACCCCCTCACAATCAAAACTTTCCGAAGTTTAGATTGTACTTAAAAATTCTCCAATTGTCTTGCCGGCAATGCCTTTGTGAATCCATCAGCAACTTGATCATCAGTAGAAACATAATTAACCTTCAAGAGTTTTCTAGAAACTTGTTCTCTAACAAAATGATAATCAACCTCTATATATTTTGTTCTAGCATGAAAAACAGGATTAAAGAATAGATACTTAGCTCCCATGTTATCACACCATAACTTTGTTGTAGCAGGACTTTTTATCCCAATTTCATGCAACAAGGTCTGTACCCACATAATCTCAGCAGTAGCATTTGCTAGAGCCTTGTATTCTGCTTCAGTACTTGACCTTGAAACTGTCTCTTGTTTCCTAGCATTCCAGGATATCAAAGTATCTCCCAAAAACACAGCAAAGCCTCTAGTTGATCTTCTATCATCCAAACAATCAGCCCAGTCTGCATCTGAATATCCACTAGCAAGAACAGAGTTTGACTTGCATATTTGTAAACCAAGCTTTGTACACTGTTTAAGATATCTTAGTATACGTTTAACAGCTGCCCAATGAACAGTAGTTGGTGAATGTAAGATCTGACACACCTTATTAACTGGAAAGGATATATCAGGCCTAGTCAAGGTTAAATATTGCAAAGCACCAACTATACTCCTGTACTGAGTAGCATCATTAGGTCCCAACAAAGACCCTTCATGAATAGATAATTTCTCACTAGTATATAGAGGTGTACTAGTTGGCTTACAATTTGACATTCCCACCTTATCAAGCAAGACACATATATATTTCTCCTGAGTTAGCAATATACCATTTGGAATCTTGGTTACCTCAATGCCCAAAAAATAATGGAGATCTCCCAAATCCTTGAGAGCAAAATCCTTTTCAAATCATGCAACAGTACTGGGACTACCTCCTTGTGTGAACTGGCCACTATTATATCATCAACATAAATGAGTACGAATATAGTAACATTAGCCTTGTTATAGAAAAATAAGGAGGTATCTGCTTTTGAACTCTGAAAACCAAAATCACATAATTTGCTACTGAGCCTAGAGTACCAAGCTCTAGGGGCCTGTTTTAGACCATATAAAGCCTTGTCTAACTTATACACATACTCATGCTTTGATCTATCTTCATATCCAGGTGGTTGCTTCATGTATACCTCTTCCTCAAGTATACCATGAAGAAAGGCATTTTGCACATCCAACTGCCTCAAACTCCATCCCCTGGAAACAGCAATAGACAGGACAATTATGATAGTAGCAGGTTTTACAACTGGACTAAAAGTGTCCTCATAATCTATACCATATCATATCTTTGTTTGAAACCTTTTGCTACCAAACGAGCTTTATATCTATCCAAACTCCCATCTTGTTTCCTTTTAATTTTATAGACCCATTTACAGTCAATAATATTCTTCCCTTTTTAGGAGGAACAAGATGCCATGTCTTATTATTAATAAGAGCCAAGTATTCTAAATCCATTGCCTTCTTCCAATTTTCATTCCCCAAAGCATCATATAAATTTTGTGGTTCACCAAAAATAGTTAACATACCACATTTATACCTGACCGTGCCATCTGATGCCGCTTTGTAGACGAGTTCGGGGACGCGTAGCCTCAGCCGCATTCTACTGTGTCACATCACCAGCAGCAGCAGAGGACAATGTCCCGTCAGCTTGCTTCAGCAGCGTCATCAGGCGTCCCATCATTGGCAGCAGCAGTGTGGTGTCGGGTGAGTGCCCCCCGGCGAATGATGACGCTGATGATTGTTGGCTCGGTGGAGAAGGCGACGTGGCAACCTGTGGTGGGCTGGACATCACGTTGCGCGTGGGTGACGAGGAGGCGGTAGCGCCATCAGACACAGGCACAGACATCGAGGGAGATTCGGCGGCAGGGTTGGCGCCTGCACCCGGTGTGGTAGTCCCGCCGGAATTTATTTGCTGCATATCATCTTGAGCACCCGGATTAGTATTTTCAGGAGGAAAATTAACCATATGATCAGCAGAATTAAAACTGCCAGAAATAAAGGACTGTGATGGCAGTAAATCAGGGGATAATAGGAGAATTTCGGAGCACAACTTGGCGCCAGCATTTGAGTGAAGCTTAGTAAAAGGGAAAATACCTTCATCAAAGATAACATCACGAGAAATATATACTCTCCCTGTAGAAGGATCAAGGCACTTGTAGCCTTTGTGAGATGCACTATAACCAAGAAAAGTGCATTGTTTTGAGCGGAATTGTAATTTGTGATAGTTATATGGACGAAGATGTGGCCAACACGCACATCCAAAAACTTTTAAGAAATTATAATCCGGTTTTTGCTCAAACAAATATTCTAAGGGAGAGATATAATCAAGAAGTTTAGTGGGGGTCCTATTGATGAGGTAGACAGCAGATAGGAAAGCTTCATCCCAAAATTTCAATGGCATAGAGGAATGAGCAAGAAGAGCCAATCCAACTTCTACAATATGCCTATGTTTTCTTTCTGCGGAGCCATTCTGTTGGTGTGTATGAGGGCATGAAACATGATGGGTAATGCCTATTTTGGTGAAAAAGGAGTTAAGTTTTTGGTATTCGTCTCCCCCCGTCAGTCTGCATAGTTATAATTTTTCTATTAAAGAGTCTTTCAACTAGACTTTGGAACTCATGAAATTTCTGAAACACCTCAGACTTGTACTTTATTAAATAAATCCAAGTAAACTTGCTAAAGTCATCAATAAAACTAACATAATATTTCTTCCCTCCAACAGAAGAGGGAGCAGGACCCCATACATCTGAGAAAATAAGTTCTAAAGGATACTTAGATACACTCTCAGAAGTATAATAAGGTAATTGATGACTTTTAGCTTGTTGGCAAGCATCACATACTGACTGTCTAGGACTCACAGACTCACAAAGTAAACTAAAACTCTTAATAACTTTTGCAACGACTGCTGGAGAGGCATGACCAAGACGATTGTGCCACTTATCAAAGGATGGCTTGCTGACTCCACAGGCTTGCTTTATTGATGACTGCCGAGGCGACGTTGGAGAGATGGGATAGAGTCCCCGACGGCAGCGGCCTCTAAGAAGAGTTCTTCGGGTTGGTTGATCCTTAATGGAAAAGATTTTTCGATTGAGTTCAATAGAAGCATTATTATCATATGCAAGCTTATTAGCAGAAACAAGATTTTTACTAGCTTCAGGAACATAAAGAACATTCTTAAGATGAAGATTAAGAATAGGAGTTTTAACTATAGCATGACCAATATGGCTAATTTTCATACCTGCTCCATTGGCAGCTTGGATCTGCTCATTGCCCTTGTATTTTTCCCAGATTGCAAGTTTCTCCAGGTCTCCTGTCACATGGTCAGTGGCACCAGTATCCAGGTACCAGTTGGTGTCCACCCCATATGCAGAATTGATATTCCCAGCAAACTTCTCATCGGGTACAAAATTTTCTTCAAAACGATGCCAACAATCCATTACCGTATGTCATCATTGTAGCAGAGCTGGCACTTGGGTCTATCATCATTGTTGTTGTTGACGCCATTGGAGTTGTTGTAGCTGCCGTAGCCGCCACCTCGTCCTCTGGTGTTTCCGCACCCGCGGCCTCTGTTGAAGCCACGACCGCCACCACCAACGCCTCGATTGAAGCCGCCGCCATGGCCTCGCGTCTGGTAACCACGCTCCCGGCTAGCCGAGTTAGCCGAGGTCTGGTATTCTCCTGCTCGACGCAGCTCAAGCCTCTGGTCGAAGCTAAGCAGTTGCACATAGGCTTCACTCACCATGATTGCATCTGGTCGGCCGACCAGAGATGAAACCACAGGGTCGTATTCTTTGTCAAGTCCGGCGATGATGTACAAGATCAAGTCTTCATCATCAATCTTCTTGCCAGAGAGTGTCATCTCATCTGCTAGGGCACACAGTTTGCCCACGTAGCTTGTCACGGAAAGATCTCCTTTCTTGAGAGTGGCCAACAAAATTCTGGTGTTGATGGAGCGTGCTCGCGTCATGGAGGAAAACATCCCTTCAATCATACTCCATGCCGATGTCGCAGTACTGCAAGTTGCCACTTGGACGAGAATGTCTTTAGTCATAGATGAAAACAGATAACCTAGTACCTGTTGATCCATCGCAACCCAGTTTTGGAAATCTGGATTGTCAGAGATCACCTCCTTTTCTCCGGATTTGGTGATCACGGTGGCGTCAGGTGCCTTCGCTGCGCCCGTTAGATGTCCTTCGAGACCTGCCCCGCGGATTACCGCGAGAACTTGCGCACGCCATAGAGTGTGATTCGTCTTCCCTAGCTTTTCAAAGACGGCGTGGCCAACGAAAGGGTTGGCGTTGCCAGCGCTGGAGGAGCTACTCGCCATAGCGACGATTGGAGCGTAGATGTATCTACGATGGCTCTAATACCATATAGGAAATCAGAGGGGAAGCGATACCCTTTACCTCGGGCCGCCTACGCGTTAATATATGGCAGGAAAAACCCCGTGCCGTGGTTTACAAGAAGGTCCGAACTACTCCCACATATCCAGGAGTTCGTTCAATCAGATATACACCATATTAGTTACATGTGATAATAAACCGGTAAGCTAGATATCATATAATCTAACGTAAGCAGCGCCTTCTCCGTCGGGCTTCCAATGATCTCCGGCGGCGACAAGTTGTCCTACAAAGCTGACGGTGCCTCCGGCGACGGAGCATGGTCGTCGCTCGCCGACCCAGAACTCCGTCCTTGTCGGTGCAGATGGTCTCGCACGCCGACAGCCGGCGAACAAGCGCGTTCTCCCTCACCATCGATCCGCTTCATGGAGAACGCCAACGTCAGCATCACTGCGCGACGGACATGTGTACAAGTTGGCGGGGAATTAATTTGTCACAGCGAGATCACCAGTGCGCGACGGGCTTGACGTACACGTCAACCTGTCATTGGGGAGATACCCATTCATTACCCATATCCATTGGGGATGGATAAAACGGGTATTATCCAATGGATAAGGGTAAAAATGGGTAATACATATGTGGGTCATATATTTAAAAGTTATACAAAGTTGCTTCTCTATAAGATAAATCAACCCTATAAAATTTATTTGAATTTGACAAAATTTTATAGTGTGAACGCGAGTTTAAAAATTTTAGGGTTCGAGTTTAACACTATACTAAGTATAAAATAAGTATGGGCA
Source organism: Leersia perrieri (assembly GCA_000325765.3). NCBI lineage: Eukaryota > Viridiplantae > Streptophyta > Magnoliopsida > Poales > Poaceae > Leersia > Leersia perrieri. Next base: position 15,152,970 of record CM002478.1, on the reverse strand, counting down.
AAACGGTGGGTCCCACATTTAAAATTTGCTCAAAAATTATACAAAGTTTCTTCTCTATAAGACAAATCAACCCTATAAAATTTATTTGAATTTGGCAAAAATTTATAGTGTGAACGTGAGTTTAAAAATTTAGTGTCCGAGTTTAACGCTATACAAAAGTATGAAATGAGTATGGGTAAAGCGGGTAATTATGGGTATTACCCTCTTGTACCTAAAACTGAAATGGATGATTTTTTTCTACCCATACCCTCCCCAAATAATATGGGTAGGGGTGGGTATGGATGATGGGTACCCGGTGGCAGGTTTACGTACACGGCGTCGACCTCGACGTACGTACTGTGGTTCGCGACGGTGGCTTTGACTAGGGGCGCGCAGCATGTACGTTTCCCTGGGTAATTTCACCTTCAGCAAACTGGAACGTACGCGTCTGTATCGGTGCGCAACGCATGCATGCAAGTATGATCAGCTCGCCATCGTCGAGGATATCCCCGTCATGGCGCGTTCCAGTCATCATGGAAGGCGCCGACTGCTACGATGATCCGCGTCGCGGTCGTCAGAACACCGACTTCCCGATGGACGACTACTTCGCCGCCCCCGGCACGCCGTTCCGTTCGTCCGCGCCTGCACCTGGCCGTGCCTTGCCTTGCCAAGCTTCAGCAGAGACCACGCTGTCCTCGTTTGAACATGCCCGTACCGAGTCATCGGTCCGGTCCCGTACGCGCCTGCCTGGCTGCCTGTGTCATCTGCAGCGTCGCGAGAACAGCGACCACGTCGTCCTTGCCGCGAATCGCGACGACGCCGATCGAGGTCGACGACCGCGACCACGTCCTCTAGCTTCTCCCCCAAGCCTCGCCGGCAAGCCCTATAAATCCCCTCGAACCTTGCCCTGCCTTCCCTTTTTCTCTCCGGCACGCCCTCGCTCTGCAACACCGACGCCGCTCGCCAGACGCTCCCTAGTACGGGTAGAACTGCGTCGCAGATGCTGCCTGTGCCTGGGGACCACGCGCCGTCGCCGTTTGCGAGTTCGTTCCACGGTTGGGAACGAACTGCGACACCGACGCCGCGCCGACGAGAACCCGACGAAGAACCGCGACACGAACCACACGACCCCGCCGTGCACAAGACGTACACGACGCTGTGAATGAATCAATGAACCGCGAGCTCGAGCTTGCGCGGGACCACGAGGACGACCCGCACGCCGCCGTGCCGAGGACCGTGACCTGCTTCCGTTCACGGACGCCCTGGACGAACACGACGACGCCTACTCAGCTGCCGTGAACCGTACCGCTTCACCGCGCCGAACATCGTCGCCCGCACTGTCCGTGCCGGTGTGCCGCGCCCGGCTGCCACAATGGTGAGAGACCTCACCAGCCGCAGCCCTTCCCTTCCCCCCTTCACCCTGTCTGAGATGTCACTCACGCTTGCCTCCGGCGAGGCCGTAATCGTCCCCTCGCCGTGCCACCCACGGTTTTAAGTCAGTAGCCGCCACCCACGTCGCCGGCGACGCCGTCCCTGCGCCACTGCCACACCTTGCCATGTTGCACATGCACACACGCCCGCCGTAATTCCCGTAGACCACCACCTGCCGTGCCGGACTCGACGCCCAGCGTCGTGCGCCGCGCCACTAATCCGACGCCGCCGGCCTCGCTCAACCGTACGTTGCGACTCGGCCACACCGCCTTGCCAGAGCATGTCCCAGAAGTGTGATGTTGTACGACCGCCAACATCTCGCCAACCACACCATTGTTCCGGCGGGAATCGCCACGCCGCCCGCGCATCTCCGCCGCAGCCGCCGTCGCCGGACGGCCTCAGGCCGTTTCGGACCCAAAAGGGAATCGATTGGTGAACCCTCCGACGAGGCGGTGCTCCCCGGCCCGTCTGTTAGCCCTGACAAGCACCTCCATCACGGCCGCGTTGTGCCCCTGTTCGCCGCCTCTCATCGATCCTCAAGGACGCGACGCAGTGCCGGGCTGAATCGGACGCTGCGCAGGACCTCCACATCCTTCGCGAGCCAGTCGAATTCCTGGTGCGCTCCTCCGCCGGCTAGCGCTGTCCCAGTGCCGCCGCGCTGATGCTCGCAATGCATCGCCACGCCAGCTTGTCTGGCCGCCGCTCCGGCCGCGCGTGCGCCGCCGCGTGCCTGTGCTCGATCTGGCCTCCCGGACCTGCTTCCACCGGCTCTGGCCGTCTCCACCGCTGCCGCCGTGATATGCGCCGCGACCTGCCTCCGCGAGCGAGCGCGAGAGAGAGAGAGAGCAGAGAGAACGAAGCAGAGCGTGGACGCATGACTGGTCAGTTTTGACCTGGTCAGCCTTGGCTTGGACCCTACCAGTCATCGAGGGCCTTTTTTTGGTTCAGTGACCTACCAAAATATTGATATGTCAAAATTTGGATAAATTTTGGCACTACCAATATTTTGGTAGAGTAGTATTGGAAGGGGGTGTGTTTGGATTGATGTCAATTAGTTGCCAAATTTTACAATATAGTGAAGAAAGTTCTAGAAAAAGCCAAATTAAATATGGACATTACCAATTATTTAGCTCTAAACCAAACAAGCAAATTTACTATTTAAGTAACCAAATAATTGGTTGGGCATGTTTTGGTATCAAACCAAAACAGCCCTGAATCAGGACTCTCAATTGAAAATTAATGTTTCAGCTAATAAAATGGTGTAGAAACGTCCGTAATTTAAACTATTACCTGCACTTAGATAATATTAGGAGCAGCTTAAAATGACTACAGCGTACACTGCGTTGATATAAAAGAGTTAGAAAATGAATTTGTGCCTTGGGAATTCGTAAGTACTTCAAATGGAGTCCAAATAATGAAACTACGCTCTAACATTTTGTAAATTCAGCTCTCTGTATTAACAAAGAATTAATAGCTGTCACAAACACATATTTTGCACAATAGGTGGACTAAACAAACATTTGCTAACTACTCATTAGGGTAATTATCTTTAACTAAGGTTTTAGTCAAAACAATAAAGTAAACTTGGTTCTAAAATATACCAACACACGTTTTAACCCCTAAACATGTTATAGGTTTACTGCCTAAATTCAATCTGTGATGAAAACACTAGTTTACCCAAAGGGCAAAGACTACTAATAAAGTTAACTTGGGTATGGCTATAACCTTTACAAGCCTCTACGAGCATGATATGTGGGCCTATGGCCAGCTCTAGTGAACTGAACATTGACAGATTCAAAAATTGGCCGTGGCCCTACCTGCCATTCACAGAAGGCATTTCGAATGTAAAAATGATTGTGTTAAAAGAAAAACTCTATGGGACCCACATGGTTCCAGGATTTTGCATTATGAAAACAATGTTTTCAAAAAGGAAATGTCGTGGGAACCACTAGTCAGTGACTAACCCTATTTCCTTAGGAAAAAATAATTTTAACAGAAAGGAAAATGGTTGCACGTTAGGTTTTCAGAATTAATTTGATTTAATTCAAATTTGATTCATAGCTGATTGATTACCCAACCTTGATACTGGCCCTGAGAGTGTTGTGATGATAGTCACACCAATCAGTGACATGGCACAATTAGCTCCTGCATAGTGGGCTCACTTTCTAGCTTGAATTCCTTCTATATGTATAAAACAACACCTGAAGAAGGTAACAATTTTGGCTTGGTTAACATTTTTTCCCTCAAACAGAGCAATCTTTATATACAGAACAAATAATATAAAACAGTAATGATTGGACAGGACAGTATGTGATAACTAATAATAGGATTACTACAGATGTAGCAGGATCAAGAAACAATCAATGATATAAATAAGGGGAAAATTAGAGTAATGTCATTACTATTTCTCAAAAATAAAGATATACCATCCTGGCCCATATGTCATTGACTCATATGGGCCCTACATGTCATTGACTAACGGATGACATATCTTCAACTTTAAAAAATTGCAATGGCATGGATCCAATTAGCCCAAAAATAAGACCCAGTTGTTGATTAAACAATTACAATAATAACTCTCAAAATTAAGAAACTATCAATATCACGGGGGGATATTTTTGTTCTTGTCTCTATTATGATGCCCAATATTTATTTTGCTCATATTTTTTAAGGTTTTTATGTTTGCCCTGTTTGTTTCAATCGAAGCAGCCGTTTACCCCTAGTTTCAACGGAACTGAGTGGAGTTAGAGATTTTACGGTAAAAAAAGATTGAACATATGGATTGACCCTTCTACCCTTTGCAGATACTAATTCATTCCCCACTACACATCTGTTGCCGCCATTCTCGCAAGCGGCGGCCACGGCTCGGCCGGGCTCAACGATAAGGAGGGACTGCTCAGTCAAGCGCGGCGATGAGCAGACTTGGCAGCAGCGGTGACGGCTCGGTCGGATGCTGAGATGGGGAGTAGGCTTGGTGCCGATGACGGACGTAGGCGGCGCAATTATTATTGTCTATTTTAGTTGTTTACATCTGATCTAAAGTGATCTAATAATATGAAACATATACAACACTAAAGAGGTAAACGAAGACTGACAATTAACAAATGTTGATAGCTAAATCAAAATCAAAATAAATTTTATTCTGCAATGGTGACACCGTGGCGTGGCGTACGACCTCTATGATACCTGCATTGAGAGGGAGAGGACCTTGGGAGGTACCCGGCCGTCATCAGCCTCTATGATACCTCTATGCAGCTACACATGGTATCTCAGGGCTAAAAACGGGCCAACGAATCTTAAGGCCGTAAAGATTCGAACTGATCTAAGACGGTAAGAATCTAGCAGACTTTCCGGGCCCATCGGGCTCTACGATTAGATGATGACAGAACTCGAGCTCAATTCAGGACAACTAGGTGTTTCGTGGCTGGCAGGTCCCAGGCGGAGTTTATAAACCAGTGAAACTCCCGTTAGTCTAACGAGGTGGGATTAAACTAGCACTAGAGCGGTGGCTGCGCCGCCTCCAGCTTATGGGCCTCGAAATTCGGCCCGCAGATCAGATGCTTGTGCAGCACTTGCTATGCTAGGCAACGACGGACGAAAAATAAGTTCAGTTTAGGCCCTCAAAATCGGATCGTTACATTACATTTTGAAATTGTTTGTCCATGTTTCGGGCTGAAGGTGCACTACTGGAGTACTAGTACTAACTAGCTAGCTGAGTTACCCGTGCGTTATGGGAGAAAAAGATTTTGAACCTACTAGTAGCACTAAGATATCATTGCATATACGAAAGAGCATGTAGACTAATAGTTACAAGAGCCTCAGTGGTACGTGATGTCCTGGGTTTGACTTCCCATAGGAGCGAATTTTATAGGATTTAACGGTGTTGTGTTTTCAGTGATAGGCGACGTACCCGTTGACAGCAATGCGTCTGTGGTGACTTTATCAATCTTAAAGATTTGCCGGTCCAGTCTTTGAAGATGTTTATAGGGTAGTGTTTACGTGCGTGTGTTTATAGGGGTGAGTGCATATGTATTGTGAGTGTCTGCGTTATACTGTGTAATTAAAAAAAAGGGTTATCATTGCATATTTCTAAGGCAGGGATGGTCCGCAGGCCTGTGTAACAGGTCGTGCATGCTATTAACTTAATTACCCCCCCTTATTCTTAACTAATTCCTCAAGTGTACAGTTATACTCCCTCTCTCCCTTCTCTTTCTCAACTCTCACGTGTAACAGCCGAGCCCGAGCGTGGTGGGTGGCACCTGGCCGCGGCGACCTATGGACGGGCACAGCGGCGTGATCAGCAGCAGGAGATGATGCCGTTCGCCGGCGCGACGGGGACGGAGAAGCAGGTGATGAGCTTCGACGACCGGAGGCTGACGCAGGTGTTCCTCAAGGACCAGATCCCGACGTCGATCGCGGCAGCGTCGTGCGTGCTCCTCGCCGCCATCTCGATGGTTGCCATCCTGCACATCTCGGCGGTGTGGGCGTACGTGGTGGCGCCGCTCTTGGCATTGTGCAACGCCAACGGCAAACTCGCCATCTTCATCTTCGGCGCAAACATCGGCGCCAAGGACGGCGCGTCGCTGGCCTCGCCGCCTGTGGCCTCGTGATGGGCATCGTCTCAACCGCCTCTGATCTCGTACAAGACTTCTATGCGCCGAGGCGTGCCTCGCCGGCCGAAATCGATGGCCTCGTCCTCGCCGATCGCTGTGGATGCAGCCGTGGTCGCGGTTGCTTCCACGGCGGCTTTCGCAGCGCACGCGACCGGAAGCATCCGTGCGGCGCCGCGGCGTGGGTTCGGCGGACGGAAGGAACGCGGCGAGCCTGGAGCACGACGGGAGCCTGTCGGCGAATGCGGCGGCGGGCGGAGGCGTTACAGCCGCGAGAAGACATGCGCAATCTCGCCTCCGCGAGGGGATCGCACTAGAACTGCCGCGCTCGCGAGCGCGAGGTGTACGTCTCGGTGCGCGTGTTGGTGGGACTTGTGGGAGTCGGTGGTGTACACGCGCGCGTCGCGTCCGTGGTGATGAAGAGTACTAGTTGTATTGTACAAGGACCCTCTTCGCCAAGCACGACGTCAAGTCCGGCCCGGAAAGAAGAAGATCGCTGCGGGCGCGCTGCTCCAGTGCTCCCTCGGCAAGATCTGCAAGTGCAACTGACTCGCCGTGTGCGACGTCTTCGACGGCATGTCGATCTGGCCTCGCCATGGACATCTGCGCCGCGCCGCGCTCGGCCACCTAGTCTCCGAGCTAAGCGACGATCCATGGCCAACTTCGGCCAGAACCCACCAGCTCCACCGGTGAGACCGAGTTCATCCGCGACATGGACTGGAGCATGAACACCGACTTCCTGGCGGTGCTCGACAAGATCCTCGATCGATAGTGCGCAAGTCTGGTGATCGATGGTGCGTACATCGAGAGCAAGACGGGTAGCTGGTACTATAAAATTATTGGCAAGGATTAATAGCGCATTGAAATGTCTTCATCATCAAATCTATCAGGCATCATAACAGTGACTGGCTAACTGACATTCCCCAATCCAACAATTCCGTCGGGAACTTAACCCAAGCATTCAGGTTCTTAGTAACAAGCACTGATCATCATAACAGTAAAGACTTTCAGATGTTCAGATTTCAGAATACACATATGAGTCACAACAACTGACCTCAAACTAATGCCCAATTACAATTAATGCTCTACTTCTCAAGCTCTAACTAAACAGCTGGAAACATTAGAAAGTAACAATCTGAAATTTAGCTGTTAATCTGACAAAACGTGGCAAGAAAATCTAGGGTCCACTTCATTGAAGGAGCTCAATATCTTTCAGTTTGTCAGAACATTCAACACAACTGCAAACTAAATTATTAGTAGCATTGTGAATTGTCTCATGAACTGAAATTCATCACCAAATCTATCAGGAGCAGAACAGAAACTGATTGACTTAATGATTTGCACCAATACAACAATTCCTTCAGGAACTAACCCAAACATTGAGGTTTTCAGTAACAGGAAATGACCATCATAATAGTAAAGATATCCAGGAATTCAGAATATTCAGATAATTAAAGTAACCACAAGAACTGACAATAAAAGTTAACTGGCATTCCATATTGTTCAGATATTCAGATATCATAGGAATCACAAGAACTGACAAAAATGGTTGCCTGGCATTGCAGATTTATTCAGATATTCAGAATTCAGATAGCCTCATCAAAATGCCACGAAAACCTACTAACTGACTACGAACGGTTTCACCTAAGCAAGAATCTAGCAAGGCTGCCAAGAAATCTACCAACAGAAACAGACAATAATCATTTCGAGAACTAATCCAAACCAGACAAAGATGCGCACCGCCTGTGCCCTGTGGCCTGTTCCCGTCAAACCTCGATCATGGCGATGCAGAGGACGGCAGAAATGGCTCCCCCAAACCCGAGGCGTCAGACGAGCTCGACGGCGTCGATGGCGGCGGTGGAAGGTTCTGCACCTCCGAACCAGAGGTGTGGGCCAAACTCGACTGCGTCGATGGCGGCGGCGGAAGGTGCTGCACCTCCGGGCCCGGGGCAGATGGCAACCGGCCTTGACGCTCCTCCACGAACGCCGCCGACCATCGTCTTCCGGCACACGAAAAGGACGTCGTCGTCGTCGCCGTAGCCGCCGTGCGCCCACGCCCGTAGCCTCCGCATCCCCACCGTCCACGCGTCCCACACCCCGCGGGACTGGGCGATCAGGGCGTTGACGCCCTCCCATGGCGATGCTGACGCTTTCGCCGGCGGTGACGACGAGCACGAACGGGTCGACGCCCTGGGGATTCTCCTCGCCCATGTTCCCCGCGCTCGCCTCTCCTTCCCCCTCCGATCCCCTCCTCGCCGCCCTTCCTCCTCCCCCCGATTCCCTCCTCCTCCTCGCCTTCTACTCTGGCGAAGCAGTTGTGTGCCACCAGCGAATTGGATCTCTCTCTCTCTCTCTCTCCTCTCCTCGTTTTCTTCTCCGGCGAAACGGTTGTGTCTCCGGCGAAGCGGTTGCGTCTCCGGCGAAGTGGGGCTTGCGAAAAGTAACCGTTTGCTTAGCTGGCACCTCGCTCGCCCACTTGGCTGCTGCATAGAAAGCGTGGGTTCGGGAGCACTGAGCCACCGACACCGTCGATCGCTGATCGGACGGTGGGAAGGCATCAAAGGATGAAAAAAACGGAAGAAAGCGATGTGATCGCGTGGCATGCTATCCACCGTCCAATCTCCAATCAGCCTTCCACAGCCGTCAGATCTCCGACTTCTGGGACCCACCCGCTATATAACCAATTGGCCGCCTTCACCTTCGCCTTCCTCCATCCTCTCCGCGCCATTGCCATCCTTTCGAAACAGAGTAGAGAGAGAAAAAGCGAGAGAAGAAGCAAAAGCAAAATCGATCGCCGGCGAGAGGAGAGAGAGAGAGAGAGAGATGTCGGGGGAGTCGGGGAGGAACAACGCCGGCGGCAACCTGCAGCCGGTGGCCGGCCACCTGCGAGGAGGAGGCGGAGGCGGAGGAGGAGGCGGCGGCGGAGGAGGCGCGTACGCGTGGATAGCGGCGGTGCTACGCCACCTGCGAGGAGGAGGCGGAGGCGGAGGCGCGTACGCGTGGATTGCGGCTGCGGCGCTCCGCCTCTGGCCCTGGGGTGGCGTGGGCGATGAAGCCCCGCCGAAGCAGCAGCAGAAGAAGAAGCAGCCGCCGCAGCAGAAGAAGAAGACCGGCAGCTCCAACTTCCCGATTGATGAGCGTCCACGCCACGACGACTACTTCTCCGCCCCCGGTGCGCCGTTCCGTTCATCCACGCCCTCTCGCAAGACGAACGGAGTCGCAGAAGACAGGGATAAAGCCCTACACGTCGCCTTCAACGAGGAGCTGTCCAGATGCCGGCCGGGGTACTTGCTGTGCCTCATCTGCTTCGCGTCAAAGTTCTCCAACAAGCAGAGCAGGTCGCACACCCCGATCTGGCATGACGACATGGTCGACCACTGCGACCAACACCATGGACGCACGCTAAAGTGCAACGAGACGGGGTGCCTCGTCCGCGGGAGGACACCGGGACAGATCGGGCTTCACCGATGCTACGGCCACCGCCACGGCCGCAGCGGTGCTTGAGCAACCGACGAGCAACACCACGGCTGCGACGGCCCTATCGACCCGCCGCCGAATCCCAGGTCGTGGCCGCCGCTTGACTCATCTTCTTCGAGTTTCACCTAAGTTCTTCTTCTGGTAGCTTTTTGGTGCAGCATTGGGGATGTGTTCTTCAGTTTGATATTAGTTGCAGCAGTTCTGCTGCTTCATAGAGTTTGTACCTTGGGTTGCTTGGCATTTTGATGGGGCTATTTGAATTCTGAATATCTGAATAAATCTGCAATGTCAGGCACCCATTTTTGTCAGTTCTTGTGATTCCTATGATATCTGAATATCTGAACAAATATGGAATGGAATGGCAGTCAAACTTTTATTGTCAGTTCTTCTGGTTACTATGATATCTGAATATTCTGAATTCCTGGATGTCGTTACTGTTATGATGATCATTTCTTGTTACTGAAAACCTGAATGTTTGGGTTAGTTCCTTAAGGAATTGTTGGATTGGTGCTAATCATTAAGTCAATCAGTCTCTGTTCTGCTCCTGATAGATTTGGTGATGAATTTCAGTTCATGAGACAATTCACAATGCTACTAATAATTTAGTTTGTAGTTGTTTTGAATGTTCTGACAAACTGACAGATATTGAGCTCCTTCAATGTAACGGACCCTAGATTTTCTTGGCACGTTTTGTCAGATTAACAGCTAAATTTCAGATTGTTACTTTCTAATGTTTCCAGCTGTTTAGTAAGATCTTGAGAAGTAGAGCATTAATATTAATTGCGCATTAGTTTGAGGTCAGTTGTTGTGAGTTGTGACTCCTATGTGTATTCAGAACATATGAAAGTCTTTACTGTTATGATGATCAGTGCTTGTTACTAAGAACCTGAATGCTTGGGTTAAGTTCCCGACGGAATTGTTGAATTGGGGAATGTCAGTTAGCCAGTCACTGTTATGATGCCTGATAGATTTGATGATGAATTCTCTGTTCTTGCGACATTTCAATGCGCTATTAATCCTTGCCAATGATTGTATTCGTAGTTTCAGTTTAATTTCTTCAGATTGATTAACACTGACCCAGTGAGTTCATGAACATCACTTTATACATGTGAGATTTTGTAAGAAACAATGCGGCTGGGTAGCTTAGTTTTTCTTTTTTTTCTTCAACTCTTGCAGTTGCAGTATGGTTCAGTCTTTGGGTATTGTGATGTTTCTTGTTAGTAATTTTGCTGTGTTTCATGGACAGCTTCTTCTTTTTTTTTTTTTGGGAACTTTCATGGACAGCTTCGGATGGACAGTTTCGGATGTAATTATGATTTGGGAACAATTTGTCAGACTGTAAAATGTAATTAGGGCCAACAATGATAATGACCAATTAGAATGATTCTTCATTAAAACCTTTTGGGGTCATGGCCCCAGATTTACTTGTCAGGTGATTTTCCAATCAGAGATCACCGGACTTGCGCACCATCGATCGAGGATCTTGTCGAACACCGCCAGGAAGTCGGTGTTCATGCCCCAGTCCATGTCGCGGACGAACACGGCGAGTCAGTTGCACTTGCAGAGCTTGCCGATGGCGCTCATGTCGCGGACCATGCGCTGCCACTAGAGCTTTATCTTCATTCTCAGAAAGGGAGCAGCGCGCCCGCAGCGATCTTCTTCTTGGCGGGCCGGACTTGACGTCGTGCTTGGCGAAGAGGGTCCTTGTACAATACAGCTAGTTCTCTTCATCACCAAGGACGCGACGCGCGCGTGTACACCACCGAGTCCCACAAGTCCCATCAACCCGTGCACCGAGACGAACACCTCGGGCGGGGAGCTTGACCCCCGCGGCGGCGCGGTTGCGGAGTCGCACGCGGGCGCGGCAGGCCTAGTGGGAGGCCACCGGCGGCGACGGCGCCATGGAGTGGACACCACGGAGAGGCATCAACCTGGAGCAGCTGTTGCTTACCGTGCCCCGGCGACATCACAAACGTACAATCCATCACGCAGGCGCCCAATCTGGTTGGCTTCGCTGACGGCGTCCGCGTCATCTTCGCCGAGGTCTCGACGGCGTCCGTGTCATCCCGCCCCGTTCTGCTGCACGCCCCATTCTCCCCGCGCGTGCACCATAACACGTCACCACCGCGCACACGCATATAGCCGGAGACCGACCGAGGAGGTAGCACCTGCCCCGCCGCTTAGGAGCAAGTCTGCAAGGAGGAGGCAGGCCGGGGAACCGTGCGCGCGCCATGCCGTCCGCGAGTGGACGCCGGATCAGCACAGGCGCACGACACGAACCGCGCGGGCGCCGACGCATGCCGTCGTGAACATGGGGAGGACGCCGGCCGCGAGAGGACGCCGACGCCGTCGCAAAGCCGTCGTGGCGCATGTATGTTACGTACAACCGCGCGTACGTGCACCCACACGGGCCACACGTACGCCGCTGTGCCCGTCCATAGGTCGCTGCGGCACCGTTGCAGCTCGAACGCGTTGCGTGCCAGGTGCCACCCACCACGCTCGGGCTGTTACCCTTGAGAGTTGAGAAAGAGAAGGGAGAGAGGGAGTATGACTGTACACTTGAGGAATTAGTTATGAATAATGGGAGTAATTAAGTTAAATATCATGCACAACCTGTTAGACTGGCCTGCGGGCCATCCCTGCCTTAGAAATATGCAACGATATCTTAGTACTACTAGTAGGTTTAAAATCTTTTTCTCCCATAAAGCATGGGCAACTCAGCTAGTTAGTTATTACTAGTACTTTAGTAGTACTCCAGTTGTGTACCCTCAACCCGAAACATGGACAAACGATTTCAAAATGCAACGTAACGATCCGATTTTGAGAGCCTAAACTGAACTTAATTTCTGTCCGTCGTTGCCTAGCATAGCAAGTGCAGCACAAGCGTCTGGTCTGCGGGCCGAATTTCGAGGCCCATACGCGGGAGGCGATGCAGCCGCCGCTCTAGTGCTAGTTTAATCCCACCTCGTTAGTCTAGCGGGAGTTTCACTGGTTTATAAGATGCGGCTGGGACTTTTTCGCCACGAAACGCCTAGTTGTCCTGACTTGAGCTTGAGCAATCTTTGAATAATAGAGCCCGATGGTTCTGGAAAGTTTGCTTGGGACACAGTGCAGAGTATACTTACACTACGGGCTTAGACCCCGTTGTGACCTCTGAACCACCTAGATGTAGGTATATCCAATCTTTTGGGGAGGTCCTCTCCCTCAATGACAGGTATACAGTGCCCCACTGCCCCACCGTTGCAGACAAAAATTAATAACGGCCGTCGCCGTGACCGAGTTTACTCCCCGTCTCTGCCGTTTCCATCGTCGTCGTCAGTCTTGTCCGTCAGTGTTTAGTGTTGTACTCCTAAACTTCATGTAAACGACTAAAACTAAAATAGATCATAATAGCTGCCGCCGTCGTCCGTCACCGAAAGTAGATCATAATATGCTGCCGCCGTCGTCCGTCACCGTCACCGAACTATAGCTGCCGCCGTCGCCGTCATCCGTCACCGTCACCGTCACCGAACTACTCCCCGTCTCAGCACCCGACCGAGTTGTCACTGCTGCCGTGCTGCCGTTCCGTCGCTGAGCCGGTGTAGTATATTGCACTAGCCCTTACAAGACAAATTGGAGAAAATTTATCTCTAAATATTTTATCTCGATAGAGGGGTAAGATACATAGGAGTGACCTTATATTTTATCTCGATAGAGGGGTAAGATACATAGGAGAGACCTTGTAGTACAAGACAAATTAGCGAAAATTTATCTCTAAATATTTTATCTCGATCTCTAGATATTCTATCTCTAATCTATATCTCTAACATCCCCCTCAGTTGTAACGGGAGCGAAGTTGATGAGTGCAACTAAATTTGGAAATTTTGTTTCACCATCTTCTCTCTTCACCATCATCGATTGCATCTCTGATTGTTGACGTTTCTCCATATAGTGTGGTTCCTGCGTCTTCTTCTAGTGTCGTCTCTTACTCTCCTCTATTCCTTCTCGCAGTCATACCGGAAGTGTCGAGGACGTAGCAATGACACGGACGCTTGTGACTAGAGTTGTCGATGATGACTTGATGACTTGCTGTAGACGTAGTGATCTTATAGTAGTCATGGTCGTGGTAGTCATGGTAGTTGATGTAGCTGCGAATTGTTGAAGGTGAAAAAAAATCACCATGTTACAGTCGCATCTTGTAGATGTTAGAGGATGCTATATAGGACGTGGACGTCTCGTAGAATGCAGATGTCAGAGGACGTGTCGTCGTAGATGATGCGGTTGATCCCGTCGTTGTAGTTGTAGAGGACTCGGTCGATCGATGTCGTCGTCGATGAAGCGTCTTGCAGATATATCTGTCAGAGGACGCGGTGATGTCCATCCTTGTGACTAAGTGGTGGCGGTGTGCTACATTGTTGACGAAGACCTTTGGTGATAAAGTCGTCGTTCACGATCGTGTTGCATATGTAGTCATACAGCTAGATGAAGAGGATTGTCGGTGTATGGTGGTAGTGGTCGACTCGTAGTCTGTCATAGTCGTGCGTGCAGAAGCGATCTTCTCATGTGGAGCGCTCGGCGGTCGCATGCGGCTTGTAGATGCTGAGATCGATCTAGTGATGAGCACACATGGAGCCAAAATTGAAACGATCTCGTCGTTACTTGCGTGCATGTACTACTACAGAAAAGGTCATAGGTGATGGCTTGTAACCCTCCATAGGTGGTGGTTTTCCGAGCCATCACCTATCTAGCATCACCAATGGGCGGTCGCATAGGTGACGGTTAAAATGTCATTATAGGTGATGGTTCTAAAACCGCCACCTTTAACGTATACAAAACCGCCACCTTTAACGTATAAAAACCGCCACCTATATTCAACTATAGGTGACAGTTCCTTCGTCTATAACCACCACCTATATTCAAGTATAGGTGACGGCTCCACTATAAACCGCTACCTATAGTTGACTATAGGTGGCGGTTTTTAGAACAATTCGTCAGCTATGTCCAGTTATAGGTGACGGTTTTATTGTAAAAAATCGTCACCTATAATCTACCAATTTGGAAAAAAATGCTGAATGAATTATAGGTGACGGTTTTATTCTTAAAAACCGCGACCTAGAATCTGCCAATTTGGGGAAAAAAATGCTGAACGAGTTATAGGTGACGGTTTTATTCTTAAAAACCACCACCTATAATCTGCCAATTTGAAAAAAAAAATGATGAAATATGGCAGATTTCACACAAATGACAACAAAAAATCACAGATAATTCAGAGATTCACATCCACATCCATCACAGATTCACATCCACATCCACATGCATCAATCTACAAAATTCACAAGTTTCATCCATATCCAAATCCATCCACAAATTCACAAGTATTAAGAGTTCACAAGAATACAAGTTTCATCAACAAATACATTCATAAGTACTATCCACATTCACATCCGTCCACAAAATTCACAAGTATTAAGAATTCAAAACTATTTAGAATGTCACAAGTAGTTGGAGTCCACAGCCACATCCATCCATCCATCCACAAATTTGCATATAATTATACAAGTTTGAAAGTCACAAGAATAAAAAGTGTTGCTGAAAATAATACAATAGTTGCAAACGAAAATGGACGAACACCGAAAATAATACAACTGTGCACTGCTTATCGGGTTGACTATCCGGAGGAAGTTGCGCTATCGGAGCTTTGGTGTGATTCTGTGATTTGCTCAAGTGGTGGTGGCCCGATTCATGTGCAACATGCTGACGGACGAATCCCGATACCACTTCTATGAGAAAAAAATTTGGTGTGATTCTGTGATTTGCTCAAGTGGTGGTGGCCCGATTCATCTGCAACATGCTGACGGACGAATCCCGATACCACTTCTATGAGGCCCTCGGCGATGTGTCCCAACAACTGGCTTTTTTATCAAATCCCAATGTCTAGGAAAGAAAGAAGTGTTTAATGGTCTATTGCAAAGAAAAGTGTTAAAGGTCGAGCTAGCACTACTAAAGTATTATACCTCGGCATCGGGGTTATCGACTTCTTCAACGAATAATTGCATCCACCGTATGACATAAAATTCACACTCGTTGTTGCCAGGGGATTGTCACAAGATATGTTCGTGCAAGGTAACACAGAACGTAGATGCGCCAGGCGCGAAAAACCCTTTGGATTTACCTAAAGTGATGTACCTTTTGTACGCCTTGTTGAGTACGGTCATGACGGATTCGTACTCTTCACGAGGCTTCCTCAGGCTATCATAGACAAGAAGCCTACTATTGTTTATGTTGATTACAATGAGGATCCAATGTACACCACTTGCTCCTCTGCACATAGATAATGGTGTTTTTGTAAGTTAAGTTTGATCAACGAGATATTTCTTTCCATGTAATAGACGTAGTATGAAAGAACACATGTCGAAAGAGATACGGCAAAAGAATCGACCTCATTCCCTTCAATTTGATCAATACCTTGTAAAGGTAGTTTTCCACTCCTGCTGGATCTGATTTGATATTATCGGAGTCACTACAGATGAGTTAAGGCATGCAAAACTCTTAGCCACTAACTAGTGATTCCCACGGCATTTTCTTTTTCAAAACTTGTTTTCATAATGCAAAATCCTGGAGCCATTGACAGGTCGGTCTCATAGAGTTTTTCCTGTTAACACAATCATTTTTACATTCGAAATGCCTCGTGAGAATGGTAGGTAGGGCCACGGTCAATTTTTGAATCTGTCGATGTTCACTAGAGCTGGCCATGGCCCACATACCATGCTCGCAGCTGCAGAGGATTGTAAAGGTTATAGCCATTCACAAGTTAACTTTATTATGAGTCTTTGGGTCAACTAGTGTTTTCATCACAGATTGAATTTAGCCAGTAAACCTATCACATGTTTATAGGTTAAAACGTGTGTTGGTACATTTTAGAACCAGGTTAACTTTATTGTTTTGACTAAAACCTTAGTTAAGGACAATTTTACCCTAATGAGTAGTTAGCAAATTTTAGTTTAGTCCACATATTGTGTAAAAATATATGTTTGTGAAAGATATTAATTCTTTCTTAGTACAGAGAGCTGAATTTACAAAATGTTAGAGCATAGTTTCATTATTTGGACTCCATTTGAAATACTTACGAATTCCCAAGGCACAAATTCATTTTCTAACTCTTTTATATCAACGCATGTGTGTACGCTGTAGTCATTTTAAGTTGCTCCTATATTATCTAAGTGCAGGTAATACAACAATTTTACGGACAGTTGGGTTGTACCCCATTTTATTAGCTTAAACATTATTTTTTAATGGAGAAAGTCCTGACTCAATGACTGGTGGGATCCAAGCCAAGGCTGACCAGGTCAAAACTGACCAGTCACGCCTCCACGATCTGCTTTCCTTTCTCACTTGCTCTGCCTCTCCCTCTGCTTCGTTCTCTCTGCTCTCTCTCTCTCTCACTTGCATATCACGACGGCAGCGGTGGAGACGGTGGAAGCAAGTCCGGGAGGCCAGATCGAGCGCAGGCACGCGGCGGCGGTGGCCGGAGCGGAGGCCAGACACGCTGGCGTGGCGATGCGAGCATCAGTGCGGCGGCGCTGGGACAGCGCTAGTCGGCGGAGGAGCGCACCAGGAGTTTGACTGGCTCGCGAAGGATGTGGAGGTCCTGCGCAGCGGCCGATTCAGCCGGCACCGCGTCGTGTCCTGGACGATCGTTGAGAGGCGGCGAACAGGGGCACGACGCGGCCGTGATGGACGCCGGAGAGGTGGTGCTTGTCGGGGCTAACAGACGGGCCGGGGAGCACCGCCTCAAGGGGTTCACCAATCGATGCCCTTCTGGGTCCTAAACTGCCTGAGGCCATCCGGCGACGACGATCTAATGCTGGCGGTGGCGGTGCGCAAGTCACGGCGGCGTGGCGATTCCCGCCGGAACATCACGCTTTTGGGACATGCTCTGGCAAGCGGTGTGGCTGGCTTCGGCCGGGTCGCAACGTACGCTGGGCGTCGAGTCCGGCACGACAGGTGGTGGTCTACGGGAGTTACGGCGACGATGATGTGCAGTTACGGCGGGAGTGTGTGCATGTGCAACATGGCAAGGTGTGGCAGTGGCGCGCGACGGTGCGGCGTCGCCGGCGACGGCGCGTGGTCCCAGACAGCGGCTGCGATGCAGTTCAACCCGTACTCGATCGGGTGGGTGCCTACGACGTTCCGGACTTGAGGGCGGTGCTGCAGAGCGAGGGCGTGGCAGAGTGAAAAAGGGAAGGCAGGGCAAGGTTTGGGGGGGATTTATATGGCTTGCCGGCGAGGCCGAGGCGAGAATTGGGGGAGAAGCTAGAGGACGTGGTCGTGGTCTTCGACCTCGATCGGCGTCGTCGCGATTCGCGGCAAGGACAACGTGGTCGCTGTTGTCGCGACGCTGTAGATGACGCAGGCAGGCGCGTACCGGACCGGGCCGACGAATCGGTATGGGCGGTGTGCTGTGCCGAGGCCGGGCGCCCGGGCCTACGCGGGCATGTTCAAACGAGGACAGCGTGGTCTCTGCTGAAGCTTGGCAAGGCACGGCCAGGTGCGGGCAGCTGGGCGCGGTCGCGATCGAGCGCATGCAGCGAACGGCTGCGGACGTGGTGTGCCGTGCGCGCGCGTGTCAGCGTGTGCTACAGCAAGGTGACGCGCGCGGTGGTTGGCTTGGAGAGGGAAGGAGGCGTCTCGCGGTTGCGGTTCGGCACGGCACAGCGATGGCGCGGTCGATGGCACAGGGTCGCGTGCGTGCGGGCACGCTAGCAGCGGCTCTGGCTCGCGCGGAGCACCGTCGGTGGCAACAACGTCTCGAGTCCGGTGCGACGCGTCTGTGCAGCGTCCAGTGCTGCTTGGCCGGCTAGTGCACTGCCGAGCTAAGGCAAGCCGAGATGGGCCGGTGGAAGACTTGAATGGAGAGAAGGCCTGTTCTGTTACTGGACTGGGCCGCGTGCTCTAGTGGTTGGACTGCAAAGGAATAAGTTCACCCGAGGTCCCTCCAACTTAACAGCGAGATTTTTTGAGGTCCCTTAACCACAAAACCAGAAATCTCCTACCATAAACTCACTCAAACCGTTCACCGGAGGTCCCTCGGCTGTATTTTTGCCTAGTTTTGCTAACGTGGCATCCCAATCAGCCAAAAAATATTAAAAAAATCATGAGACCCACATGTCAGCTACACACCTCAGTTTTCTTCTCTTTTTTATTCTCTTTTTCCTTTCTCTTCTCCATCCAGTCAGCAGCGAGGTAGGCGGCACGGCGCGTGTTGCCGTACCGACGGTGGTCGGCGAGAGGCTAAGCTGGGTATGGGGAGCCATGTGGTAGCACCGAGTTCTATAGCTGGGCGCGGCACGCACGCGGGGCTGTGGAGATGGTGAGCAGCGGCGACGGTGGTTAGCTGCGTGCCTGTGTCGGTAGAGAGGGATACCAGCTATGTGGTGCTTGCCGGAGTCCAGCAAGGGTCCGGTGAGCACCGTCTCACCTTGGGGGTCTGCAATAAAGCCCAGCCCGGCCACGATTTGGCCCAAGGCGGCCCGGCATCATGTGGATGGCGTCGGCCGTGATATGGCGAGGTGGTGAAGCGGGGCGCCGGCGGTGTGGGCCCCATGGAACTCAAAGCTCGGCTCCATGAGCATGGCCTCGCCTAGGGGGTCACTAATTGACCCCCGGTCGGGTCCAATTGGGTTCGAGGCGTGTTGGCAGCACACGGGTGGGGAAGGGGAAGTCCGGCGCGGTGGCAAGACGAGGCGCCAGCAATGGCGGGCTCGCCGAGGTAATACGTGTGCAAGGTGAGCATCGCCTCGTCCGGTAGGTCGCTATTTGACCCCTGGCGAGGCTCGGTATGGCCTGATGTCTGCCAGCCATGGCGGCCTACAACGTGCGCGCGGCGGTGCGCCGGTATGACGTCTCCGGCAATGGAATGGTGTAACATGGCAGGCAAGGTATAGAGGGGGAGAGGCGGTGCACCGGTATGGCATCACGGGCAGTAGAATGGTGTGACACAGCAGGCAAGGTGTAGATGGGGAGAGGGTCTACGGGACTAACAGGAAAAGCTCACTGGAGCGGCAGCCAGGCGCCGCGCGGCATGGGCGGCAGCGACCACCGCACTCGCCTGCCGCCCTGTCCCGCCTGCCGCCGTCGCTCTTGCCTGCTCCGCCCGCCGCCGCCTCACCCGTCGCTCCTGCCTGCTCTGCCTGCCATCACCCTCGCACGTCGCTCCTGCCTATTCTCCCCGTCTGCCGCCTCGCTCGCCGCCCGTCCCACCCGCCGTCGTCATTCCTGCCTGCTCGGCCCGCCGCCGTCTCCTCTCAGTCTCAGGCTTGGAAGAAGAGAAGAGGAGAAGAGAGAACAAATAAAAGAGAAGAAGAAAAAAAAAGAAAATAGGAGAAGATAGGACGCTGACATGTGGGTCCCACCATATGCCACATCAGTCAAACCAGGGAAAAATTAGATCAATATTGCCTAGGGACCTTTTTTTGCACTGTTTTGTATAGTTTAGGAAGGGGGGGAGATTTCTGGTTTTGTGATTAAGGGACCTTAAAAATTTCGCTGTTAAGTTGGGGGACCTCCGGTGAACTTATTCCAACTGCAAATAAAGGTATTGGAATGGCTGGCTTGGGTTGACAGGCTTTCTCGACTGGATGGCCTTGGCGGATGGATTTCCTTTGGGTTGGGGCGAACCGAGAGGGTCCTGATGAGGTGGTCCTTCAGTGAGACTTGGGCAAGTGTAGAGGTGACATAGGAACAAACTAACAGGAAGAGAGGTGGTCGAGCAAGTGTAGAGGTGACATAGTAGTAACCTATTGGCAGTATAGATAATTTTAGATAATTATATAAATTTGTATCGACGTAATTGTTCAGATAGAAAAACGTTGGGCATGTTTAATGAGCTGCTTAGATGGGCGCTTAGAGGCTACCGGTTTTTACTGTCACATTGTCATTCTGCGTGGGAGCCTATGCCTGCCGAGATGCTTCCTCAAAAGAGATGTCAAGGCAACGAAAAAAATTAGGGCATGTTTAGTTCGCAAAAAAAAATAATTTTAGGTGCCATATCGGACGTTTGACCGGATATCAGAAGGGGATTTCGGATATAAATGATAAAACTAATTTCATGACTCGTTTGAAAACCGCAAGACAAATTTATTAAGTCTAATTAGTTCGTCATTGGCACATGTGAATTACTATAGCACACATGACTAATCATTGACTAATTAAACTTAAAAGATTTTTCTCGTGATTTTCATACAAACTGTATAATTAATTTTTTTAATCTATATTTATTACTTTATGCATGTGTAATATTTTTGGCAAAACTTCTTTTGAAAAACTAAACAACGCCTTAGTTTTTCATGTACGTGTACCTATCTTATCGAACGCAAATGGTTGGAGGCAACAGCTCTTACGAACGATGCTATCCATGCATTGTACATGACCTTAACAGAAATCTCACGGGTGGCTGGTGTTGAATTCGAATTTTCCGTATCCATTGGACCGGCCCCACATGGTAGTGACCCGCAAATTGGTCATATACTCATATGACCCTTTCGTCCCCATCTGGATCCGCAATCGCAACGCAACAACCAAAAGCAGCGATGAGGACGCCGGCGAAGCGCCACCGCCGCTCGCCGCCGGAGCTGATCTCCGACTTCACCGGAGATGTATTCCTCCGCCTGGCGCCATACGACCGGCGCTCCTCGCCTGCAAGTCTTTGCGGCTGCTCCTCACCTCGACTCCGAGTCTCCGATCCCGTCTTCCTCCGCCGCCGCCGCGAGTTCCACACTTCCACTCCAACCGGACACCGCCTCCCCGGTCGGTGTCCTCTTCAACCAGCTCGGGGAAGGCCCATCCGTCGATTGATTCGCCCCGACCTCGTCCCTCCGCCGCGGCGCCGCCTGCCCCATCGGGCATCCCCCCACAACGACGGCGTCGTCCTCTTCCACGCCATGCTCTCGTATGACGCCGAGGCGGCGGCGGAGGAGCACCAGCTCGTCTTCTGGGACCCCATGACCGCACGCCGGTGGGGGATCGACTTTTCCCGCCTTCCCTCGACGACTTCAATTTCTCCGCGGCCTTGCCCTGCGCCGTCGCCGACGACGGTTGTGATATACTTCCCCTGCCTCCGGAGCGATCGGATCGTGGAGCTCGACGGTGGCGATGTTCGACTCGCCGATCGCTGGCCGGGGATGGCTGGACAATGGCCTCCTCATGACGGCCGCGGCGAGGGAGGCCACCGGCGGCGTCGAGGGAACCATGGAATGGACGCCACAGATAGGCATCGACCTGGAACCGCTGCTGCTCACCGTGCCGCGGCGACCTCACGGCCACTTCTCCATCACGTAGACGGCTAATCTGGTTGCTTCTTCGACGGCGTCCGCGTCATCTTCGCCGAAATCCATACAGGATTTTTTACTCTTCACCACTGAGCTGTGGACAAGGCAAGAAGGTGTACAGGAAGGCAGATGATATCCCATACTGACATGAGATTTTTTACCGTCCAACATGGCCACATGGGAGGCGGTACCAAACACTATGTTTAAAACAGAATTGATTGGTACAATGCCACCTTCTACTTGGAGATCAGCTAAAATTCTTGCTGATGTTCATTTTACACGTTACTCCGTACTTAATTTGCTGAGAATCTTTGGTTCGATATAGTGGCCAATGCTGAGAAGTATTATTTCTGACTTGTTCAGTGTTTTTCTGTTCAGAAAAATGGAAGGTATGTGACGAATTCATTGTGGCGCAGCTGATCCTAGACAATCAAAATCAAGCGGCATGTTCTCACGGGATTTAATCAGTTCTACCGTCAGTGATCCTACTGATTACCGCAGCTTGGCTGGTGCTCTCCAGTATCTGACGTTCACCAGACCCGACATCGCCTATGTTGTTCAACAGATTTGTTTACACATGCATGATCCACGAGAACCCCACCTGGTGGCTCTCAAGCGCATCCTTCGCTATGTCAGAGGCACCTTATAGTTTGGACTTCACATTTGGCGATCAACTGCTCATGATCCCGTTGCCTACTCTGATGCTGACTGGACGGGTTGCCCTGACACCCGCAAGTCCACTTCCGGTTATGCGGTTTTTCTTGGTGACAACCTTGTGTCTTGGTCCTCCAAACGCCAGAATACGGTTTCTCGCTCTAGTGCCGAAGCGGAATATCGGGCGGTCGCCAATGCTGTCGCCGAAACTACATGGCTTCGCCAACTACATCATGAGCTTCACTCACCACCTTCTCGGGCCACCCTTGTATACTGCGACAACGTCAGCGCCGTCTACCTCACAACAAACCCCGTGCAACACCAGCGCACGAAACATGTTAAGATCGACCTCCACTTTGTTCAAGAGAAGGTCGCCATCGGCACTCTTCGGGTTCTCCACGTCCCGACCACTTCGCAGTACGCCGACATCTTCACCAAGGGTCTGCCGACACCAGTCTTCACCGAATTTCGCTCCAGCCTGAACGTCCGTTCCACCGACGTTCCTACTGCGGGGGCGTGTTAGCGATATATTTCCGTTTCTATCGCATATCTGTTTTCCCGGTGATTATCTCTTTCATAAACCTCCCGATATCTACTTCTATAAATCGGATGTTGGTTATGGAAGGGAGAACACCTATATGTATGCTTGATTGGCAATCTATCAATGCATTGCGTGAGTCTTCGGCTATCAAGAAAAATGGAAGGCATGTGACGAATTCATTGTGGCGCAGCTGATCCTAGACAATCAAAATCAAGCGGCATGTTCTCACGGGATTTAATCAGTTCTGTTTATCTCAGGCCTAGGCTTGTCACTGTGTAACCTGATGTAATCGATACTTCTTTTACTCTATCAGTTAATTAGAAACTGAAGAAAACTGAAAACAAGACCTGGGTAGAAGCAATGATGCAGTTCATCTAGCCTTAGCCTCAAACTGCATAGTTTTTGGCTTATACCTTCGTTTGTGTAAAATGTGGATGAGAAAAATGTGGTTCAGACGTTCAGTTGCATGAATCATAGAGAAAATGTTGTCGATGTCTGTAAATACAGGGGATTCCATGTCGAAATCTTTAATATATTATGGACTAGTGTAATTTCTACATTGACCGACATTCTCTCTTATACAGATAATTTCCTACATCGATAGTAGAGTATATCGACATGTACAAAATCTGGAAGAGTACGTTTGCATCTGTTACACAACTTGATCAATTCTTCAGAACATATATACATGTTGAACCGAAAACTGTTTAAAGACTCTGCCTCCTGGTCTCCTGATTTAAGACTATCTTAGGGGAGGTAGTGGCGGCGGTTTCACCTGTGGAGTCGGAGTACACATGGTCGCCGCCGGCGACTTAGCTCATTGCACTGCGGCCGCCTGGCACCAGTGGCGACAATGGCAGCAAGAAAGAGAAAAGTGCAGTCGGGGTCACCGTCCCGCCATAGATATATGTTCGGCGAGAGGTGGATCCCACAGTCTTAACGGATTATTCACCCCGGCGCCATCGGCTGCCGCAGTGAAAAACTGTACACACTCCTGTTAAGGCTTCCTAAAATTTTTTCCTTAAAAACATCGTATCGAATCTATAGACACATAAATAAAGCATTAAATATAGATGAAAAAAGAAACTAATTGCACATTTTGGATAAAAATCTCGGGACGAATCTTTTGAGTGTAATTAGGTCACGATTAGCCACAAGTGCTACAATAACCCATATGTGTTAATGTCGGCTTAATTAGGCTCAAAAGATTCGTCTCGTGGTTTCCAGACTAACCATAAAATTAGTTTTTTCATTCGTGTCTAAAAAACCGCTCCGACATTTGGTCAAACGTTGATGTGACACCTAAAAGCAAAAATTTTTTTTTAGCTAAACACACTCTAAGAATTTGAAACCGCATGAGAAAGACGGTAATTTCCCGCTGTCAGTGAAACAGAGAGACAGTAATTAAATTTGGTTGGTTGTAGTAGGAAACTGACACCGATGTGGCACTCATCAGTACAGGTTTTAGCCATGAATCAGCACAGTCCAATATCACTAGTGCTTCTTAATTAAATTTAGTTTATATTGTGACACACGCTTAATATTTTATATCGGTGCTTAGATCTATAATATGGTTAAACCTTGTTTAATTAGTGGTTTGGTTACTTAGTCTATTATGCCATCGCTAGTTTGTTTGACTTAATTCATTTACTAACTTAAATAATTTGTCTTTCTTTTGACACACACTCGCTTAATTAATACTCCCTCGTTCTGTAAATATTTGACGTCGTTAATTTTTTTATACACATTTAACCGCTTGTCTTATTAAAAAAATTTACGAAATTATTAATTCCTTTTATATCATTTGATTCATTGCTATATGTACTTTTAATCACATATATAACTTTACATATTTCATAAATTTTTTGAATAAGACGAGCGGTCAAACTTATGCCAAAAAGTCAACGGTGTCAAATATTTAGGGAAGGAGGGAGTACTAGCTCTGTTTCATAATGTTAGGGTTTTGATTTTTTTTTTACTTGCAACGTTTGAACATTCGTCTTATTAAAAAAACTATAAATTTTTTGTGGTTTTCTTAATTATCACAACTTATTATTTTTTATATTTGCATAAAATTTTTGAATAAGACAAATGATCAAAACGTTGCATGCAAAAAGTCAAAACCCTTACATTATGAAACAGAGGAGTAATATACCACTCATTACATGTTGTTTAGCTAATGATTTGGAGACTAAATTCATTATTTATCCCCACGTTAATCAGAATTAATCTTGCGAAGACATTTAACATTTGTTATGGCATTATTTATCAGAAAGAGTAATATACCGCTCATTAAGTGTTGTTTAGCTAATGATTTGGAGACTGAATTCATTATTTATCCCCACGTTAATCAGAATTAATCTTGCAAAGACATTTAAGATTTGTTACGGCATTACTTATCGGAACAAGTAATATACCGCTCATTACGTGTTATTTAACATTTGTTATGACATTATTTATCGGTAAGAGTAATATACCGCTCATTACGTGTTGTTTAGCTAATGATTTGAAGACTAAATTCATTATTTATCCCCACGTTAATCAGAATTAATCTTGCGAAGACATTTAA
>CM002478.1:15105571-15127304 GCA_000325765.3 Leersia perrieri | reverse complement strand
AATTCATTATTTATCCCCACGTTAATCAGAATTAATCTTGCGAAGACATTTAAAATTTGTTACGTCATTATTTATCGGAACATAATAAAATTTTGGATACAGACGTATGCAAATTAAATTTTAGGGAATTAATAAATTTAGAAACAGTACTTAGTCTTCGATGAAATAATAATTTCTTGTCGATTTACTAAACCCATTTTTCAAATGCCTGCAAGATCCATATAATTTTTAGACGTAAATTAAATTTTTGAAAAATAAAAATTTACTAAACCAATTTTTCAAATGCCGGTAAGATCCATATAATTTTTAGACGTAAATAAAATTTTTGAAAAATAATTTTAGGGAATTAATAAATTTAGAAACGGTACTTAGGGAATTAATAAATTTAGATCCATATAAATTTATTGGAACATAATAAAATTTTGGATACAGACGTATGCAAATTTTGGATACAGGCATAATAAACCCATTTTTCAAATGCTGGCAAGATCCATATAATTTTTAGATGTAAATAAAATTTTTGAAAAATAAAAATTTACTAAACCAATTTTTCAAATGCCGGCAAGATCCATATAATTTTTAGACGTAAATAAAATTTTTGAAAAATAAATTTAGGGAATTAATAAATTTAGAAACGGTACTTAGTCTTCGATGAAATAATAATTTCTTGTCGATTTACTAAACCTAATTTTCAAATGCCTGCAAGATTTACTAAACCCATTTTTCAAATGCCGGCAAGATCCATATAATTTTTAGACGTAAATAAAATTTTTGAAAAATAAAAATAAGATTGTAAATAAAATTTTTGAAAAATAAAAATAAGATCCATATAATTTTTAGACGTAAATAAAATTTTTGAAAAATAAAAATAAGATTGTAAATAAATTTTTGAAACATAAAAATAAGATTTTTGTGAGGTGCTGTCCCTTCACACATAGTGAATGAATGCTCTTGCTCCGGACCAGGAACTTCCCATCACCCGTCTGCCCATCAGCATATATAACTGGATGCTGGTCAATCTTAACAACCGAGGTGGGACTAAACTTGAGTAGCACTATGCTGCAAGCTACGAATAATTGGGCTTTTCACCTCAGGCCCAAAGTCTTTTGCGGCGGCTCCTCACCTCCGAGTCTCCGATCCCGTGTTCCTCCGCCGCCGCCGCGAGTTCCACTCCAACCGGGCGCCGCCTCCGCCTCCCTGGTCGGTTTCCTCTTCAACCAGCTCGGGGAAGGCCCAGACGTCGACTGATTCGCCGCCTGCCCCATCGGAGGCGGCGGCGGAGGAGCACCAGCTCGTCTTCTGGGACCCCATGACCGCGCGCCGGTTGGGGATCGACTTTTCCCGCCTTGCTCTGCGCCGTCGCCGACGACGGTTGGAGCGACCGGATCGTGGAGCTCGACGCTGGCGATGTTCGACTCGCCTGTCGCTGGCCGGGGATGGCCTCCTCATGACGGCCGCGGGCGAGGGAGTGAAGAGAACAATTTTCTCCTCCACAGATGCTGTGAAGAGAACAAGAACAGGGCGACTTCAAGGGGGTGAGTCGGAGAACAAGAGAACAGGGGCGATTTGAAGGTGTGAGAGGAAGGTATGGTCGTCAGCGGCGATGCTGCTGCGGCACACAACTCGCGATGACCTCAGTTCGGCGCAGTTGCAGGGGGGAGTGCCGATTTGTTCTGCTGGCAAGGTTCGTGCTCTGGTATTTGCTGTCACCGGCAAGGTTTGTAAGGAGTTATTCATGGGTTCGGCGACGCTGGCACGACGGTCTTGCGCCGGCGCGTAAGGGAGCAAAACATCCTCCGGTGGATCTCAGCATGAAGCCCTCTAGCGGTGGAGGCAGAGCGGACAACAAGGGTGAGCTAGGTGAAATTTTCCATAATCCCACTTGATGTGTTTTGATAGAGTTTAATTTGAGATCTGTTCCATCCACTCTTCGTGGGGATCACCATCTTAGTTTGTTGTTTAGGGGTTCAGATCTGTTGACTCGAGTCACTGTATGTGTTTTAGCATCAGTGCCTGTTTGTATATACTATATAGCAGCAGACCTATTTTTTTGATTTTTTCTGTAATTCATGAAACCTCTACAGCAGCAGCCTGTTAGTATACAGCTAGATTATTGCTATATGTCTTAAGAGAGTTTTTATGCTTGGTGTTTGTATTAGGACATATGCATAGGACATGATGTCAGAGCTAATAGGTGAATGCACGGAACTAATTGGTGATGCATGATACTTAATATGTTCAGATTTCTTATTCTCCTTTTCAGCTTACTAGGCGATGCATGATCTGTTTGTAACAGTTCATGTCAGCATCATATTTCAGTAGGGGAACCATTTTGAGCAACTACTAGTATCTAGGTTTATTTGTTCTTTTGTAATAGGTACCACAACCAACAACTTCTGAGAGATCAACATCGTGTGAATATTTTGTCAGCAACTATCAGCAGATAGTTAAAATATGTTCAAAAATGGCCTTATTCTTTTGTTAGGTACTATAATCTGTTTTGTTTAGCAAGAGCTATAGCTGTTTGATATATGGCCACTTGTTCTCCCTCTTTTCCATATCTTTTAGGTTAAAAGTAATACATCAGACACCAATTGATTACATTAAGCATTTTATAACATCTTGGTTTTATTCCAGATCATGGATACCGAAAAGTGCAGCGGGACTTGTTCTTGAGTTCGCTCTTTTTGTGGTCTATGGGTACCTACTAGTTTTTGAATTTCTGTCAGTTCTATCAATGTTCTGATGTTTGTGTCTTTCTGCAATTGTGGGAGCCCTAATAATTTTTCCTGCAACTTTTGTGCTCTGTGCGTTATTGGCTAAAATGCATGATTTTTCAATGATACTTTTGAGCCAAAATGCCAAATGAAACTACTTGTTCGGAAACAGCTGCATGATTAAAATAGAAAAGTTGGGCTAAATTTTGCCAACTTGAACTAACTAAAAGATATTTGTGTGCGGAAAATGGGGTTGTCAGTTCTAATTCAAAGGCGACATTTTCACTCTCATTAGCTTTACTAACAAGAAGCTTATTCATTTTTTTAGCAGCGGGGTCATGCGGGGACCCTGATGGGGCTGATCAGGAAGCAGGTGGGCTGATGTGTTACACGCAATGCTTTTTCCTCAGGGAGGCCAAAGGCGTCACTTTGCCAAGGTATTTTTTTGTTTGCCATTGTACTCCTCATGGCTGATCAACACGGTTTTTGTTTTTAGCTAATAAATATACTTACTTCTTCTTGCTACTGATTTGTGTAGAAACCACTAATCCAATCATTACTAGTACTAATTTAGTTTTTCAACCGATTTTGAGTGTAATAATGTAGTTTTGGTTTGTTATTTGTGTACTTAATTTGCCGGTTACTTTTTTCCCTGTAGAACCCAATATGTTTGTAATGATAAGTTTTACAGCTGAAATGTGGGAGTAAAGCAGTTGTTTAATGTAATGATGTATATGCTTAGGAGATCAATGATCTGTTTGGGTGGCAATGGTGCTAGCTTTTTTGGCCTTTGAGAATCTGGCAGCTTTGTCTACTCGGTGGCAAGGTCTCAGCTAGGAGAACAGTTGGTGAGGAATTATCTCTGTATTATTATTTTTTTCTTAAAAGGAAATCATTTGCATTTGTTTGTAGATTGGCAGCTTGTTTAGATTTTTTTGTGATTAGTGTGGGAAGTTTTGTCAAACCATCTGTAGTATTTTGTTAGCAAGAAAACATAATATTTTTGTAAGTTTGGTGACCATTGTGCTATTTCTGAATGATAATACTAGTACAATGTTAACTCCACGCACACTATGCTATATCTTCTGAATAATGCTATACTAGTACGATCTAACTCTGAAGTTTGTTTGACCTGAAGTGGTAGGAAACGATCAAAGTTGTTTTTAGCCCTAACTTTGTCATTTTCACAATATAAGGTTCTGTTTTTGAGTTTTAGCTCTGTCAGGGAATGCAGTATCTAATTAAGTTTTGTGTGAAACATCTACACTTTTAAGTACTGAAAAATGAGGCCTATTTATCTGGTGATTTGGCTACTTCTGCTTCAAAGACATTTTTAGATATGTAGCATGAAGCTCTTTTGAGCATGAAGTGCCTTTCAGTGAATTTATATGGAGTTTTAATGTGTCTGCACCACCTTTTACCGCAGAATGGATGAGATGTTGAAATGGGAGAACTTGCTGAGTTGGGAGACAAGGAGCTTAAGTTTGTTGGCATGTTAGAAGGCATAATATGGTCCCGAAACCTGGAGATTTAGATAACTTTAGGACAGCTGAACTTGAAGTGGTAGGAACAATCAAAGGTATTTTTTGCCCTTTGTATCAAAAAGGTGGTTTTAGCACTAATTTTTTCATTGTCAAAATATAAGGTTTCTGCTTTTGAGTTTTGGTCTATCATGGAGGTTATTTCTTCTAACTTCGTTTTGATTTGAGCAGAAGACCATGGATGGAGCTGATTGAGAGGTACAAGAGGTGGAAGTTCCTATAGGCTAAATGGCTGCTGTGAACAAACCAAAGGAACACTATACAACACCTACTAGTACATTTTTGCAGGTCAGTAGATAAGAAAAATCCCACGCTCCACCTCTTTCTTTATGTCATAGGTTTGTTAATTTTGTCATCTACTAGTCACGCATAGGTTTGTTAATTTTGTCATCTACTAGCCATACCTAGTTTGTTAGCTAGTAAAAGTAGTTATGTCTCTGTTTTGCTGTTTCTGAATTTCTCAAACCTATTTGTTTCTGTTGGTGTCTATCTTTTCGCCTATCGAGTTTTGTCAAATTTTTGTCATGTTACTTGTGTCTGTCTATATATTGCTAAATCATGGGCTTTTTTATAACAAGTTTTGGTTCCGTAAGATTCCAATTTGTCTGTCTCTGTGCTGGTTCCGTGGTAAATTTTTCATTTTGTCATTTTGTTCGGATTCTGTTAGTTCCTTCTTGATGATGTAGTACTGAACTGCAACTGAATGTGTGTGGCTTGGATTAGCTGATTAATATCACATTTTGGCTTTTGATCAACTTCATCGATAGTGTGTTGTCTGATGGAAACTGGAATGGTGAGCTCATTTGCACCGTCTGCTTTGTATAGGTTAATATTTGAACGACGCGCGCGGGAGGCTCTCGCCTATAGTTGATCCAACGGCAGAGGACTCCGGCTGAAATCATACAAAATTTCAGCCGGCAACTAGACACAGACAGTCCCTTCTTTTTTCATCGAAACAAATTAAGCACCAGACTCGGACTAGTACGTATACGTGATAAACGCACACATGTAAAACGGACGGCTGGTATCTTCTTTTTCCTTTTTTTCTTGCTATGTGCAAGCTGTTTTCTATACATGTGGTCTTTTTCTTTCGATCTATGGACCCACCTTTTTTTAATCAATGGTCTATTATTTTTTTTCCTTTTTTTAATTAATGCGAGAATTTTTAGACACCAAGAGCGAACGTGGAGGCTCATTTTTCTATTACTTTATTAAGATAATAGATGTTCGGTTATGATCCTTTGTAAATTATTGTGAAACAAATGTTGCTTTATGCTGAAAATTTAATTTACTACTTAGCCTTCCCTTGTTTTAAGCACCATGTATGGTAGGCTTGCATATACTTGACAGATGTACTGAACCTTGCCTTGTATTTATTTTATCACAAAATAGAGATTGAGGCTGGTGCAGAATACTTTTAAAGAGGATGAATATTTTGAGGGCTATGCCGATGTTCAAGATGGCTCGAAGGGTTTACTTCAAGTCGGTTTCTGTTGTGGTTTCATCTTTGGGGGTTTCACCTTCCGCTAGAAACTTGGCCTTACGTTAAGTAGTGTACGTTAAGTAGTGTATGTGTAAATTAAAGGACTACTTGTATCCGTTTGCCCCATACTTTGATACCTATGCTTATGACGAAAGTGCATGGTTAGCTCGTGTATTCCCGGGAGAGAATGAGTTCTGAACATTTGAGATGTTTGCAAGATAATGCGCGCGGCGACCCTCCCCCACCTAACACGTGTCCCTCCCTCTTTCCCTTCATTTTTCTGATTTCCTCCTCCTTTTTCTTCTTTTTAGGTAAGTTTGCATCCATAAAAGTTTGTGGTGTAAAGTTTGTATTTCAAGTGGTATAAAATTTTACATATCTATTTTTACATAGTATTTTATATCTAGAAATATTTACGTGGCATAAAGTATTTTATACATAAATATTTAGAAGTATACTTTACGCTGTTTATTTTTTTCAGGTGGGGTCCACCCATATGGGCATGGATGGCAACAATGCACGGAGGCGTGACACATGGGGGGCGGGGTCCCCGCGCGCCCGAGCCCCCATGCATCTGGCAGCGTAAGAGTCGTGCCTAAGCAACTATGTAGATGACTTGTTTGGATAGTATGAAATATTAAAAGGATAAACTAAGGCTTCAATAATAATTTAGGAACCGAATTGGGTATCTGACCAAAAGAAAATAAAGAAAACCAACATATGAGCATACGAGAAAATTAGAAAATGTAGTATTTCTTTAATATCAATATAGATAAAATACTTCTTCTAAACGGGACTAAAGATTTTGACCCAATCGAGCTTGCTCCGCTTTGGGCCTTCAAATTCAGCCCATTCCAGCAATATGGCGATCTAGCATCAATAAGAAGTTGGACGGCGTAGCTGCCTGCAGCCCTGCAAACACCGGGCCACAAGTCAACCACCACGAAAGCGAATCCCCAACTATAAACCCGAAACCCACAGGTGAATTTCTTGATCGAGGATTCGAGTTTGTGAATTTCTCCCGATGGGGAGGCCCCTGGGCGGGCGGGGCGAGGTGGCCGGGTGGGGGTTCGGGGTGTCGTCAGGTACTCAGGTCGGCGGAGGTTGAGGGTGAAGAGGCGCTGGTGATGCCGGCGCTGGGTGGCGCGTGCAGGGTGCTCGCCGGAATGCCCGAGCAGCAGCTGGGTGCCACCGCGCTCGACGGCGGGGTCAATTTCGCCGTCCACTCCGCCGGCGCATCGGGGCGCTTAGGCCTTCTGCCGCAGCTGCTAAAGCTGAGCGCGCGTGTGCCTCCTCTCTGCCCTCCACTCCAGCACTCCATCCGCCGGCAGCAGCGCTCTGCTCCTCTTCATTGCAGCTGGTGCGCGCAGCCTGCCGGAAAAGCGAGAGATGAGGATATGTATCGAACTGCTGATCGGATTCGGATTCTTCCGTCTCTTTCCGCGCGCTGCTGCTGAAGATTCAGGTTCGGATCCTGATTTGGATCAGGATTCGGATTCTCTCTTGTTACCAAAGGAGTATAATTGGAATTTGACGATGGCTGGAAAGTTTCTAAGGAATTGGCGACGACTAGGGAGGAGGAACACACCGAGCTCTCAAGTATCAAGATACCATGGATTGCATGCCTGAGATTTCGATCATGCGTGATCTGACCAGACGTGCACACAGCATTACCAAACTCTTCGCCCGCCCTCGTTTTCTACCACCTACTAAGCCGCAGGAGAGATCAATGACAACAATTTCGGATTTGCCAGAGGAGATGATCATCAGCATACTCGCTAATCTCGAGATCCCTGATCTTATTCGTGCAGGTTCCGTTTGCTCATCATGGCACTCTGCCTATGTTCAGATCCGCAAACTTGGGCTTTGGAAGGAGTCTCAGACACCATACCTCATATACACGACTGAATCCGAACCTGACTATCCGGAAGGCATAGTTTTGTACAGCCTGGCAGAAAGAAAATCCTACATCTTGTCACTGCCGGACCCGCCTATCTATGATAGGCTTGTCATTGGCTCCTCCCATGGTTGGATAATAACAGTTGATGACATGTGTCAGTTGCATCTCCTCAACCCTATCACAGGTGACCAGATTGCCCTGCCTTCGATCACCACTATTGAGCAATTTGAGGCTATTTATGATGACAATGGTGTTGTTTGCTGCTACCGGTTATCGTTTTTCACTGGCGACAATGTCAACGAAACGCCTAGGGTTGGGACATTTCTTAGTTGTGAAGAATTGCAAGACACATGCTTCCAGAAAGCATTTTTGTCAGATGATCCATCCACTGGAAACTACTATGTTGTACTCATCCATGAGTCATTCCGTCAAATTTCATTTGCAAGAGGTGGAGATGATAAATGGACATGGCTGCCACCACATTTTTGTTTTTCAGATTGCGTTTTTAAGGATGGTTTGTTGTATGCCTCGATTCGCTCGGGAGGAATCCATGTTTTTGATCTCAGTGGTCCTACAATAACACAGAAAATAATTATTGACCGGCCCATGAATTCGTACTATGACGACATATACCTTGTTCAAGATCGATTTGGTGATCTTTTGCAAGTTTGGACGAGTGGTGAACCCCCGGTTGGGCATTTAGAACCACATCAAGACGATGAAGGACCACTGCACGAAGATGAAGAACAACTGCACCAAGATGAAGAAGTACCGTTCGAAATTGAAGACCAACTGTACGAAGATGAAGAACCCCTACAAGGGGATCATGAAGATGGTGCCCGTAGGTACAAAGTTTATAAAGTGGATTTGGATGCAAAGAAGCTCATCGACATAACTAGCTTGGGTGAGGACATGCTATTTTTAGGGCATAACCAATCACTTTGTCTATGCACCGAAGAACATCCCCAGTTGAAGGCAAATCATGTCTACTTTACGTTAACATATAAGGAGAGTGTTGTTGGAGTTCTTAACTTAGAAAATAGCATCACAGACGACGTTCTTCCCCATAAGCATTGGTCTTATTGGGGTGGACCTATTTGGACAGTACTAAATCCTCGAAAGATGATTTCAGCATCACACGATAATTAGGTGCAATTGTATGTGTTATTTCTTTGATATTTTAGTTATGTACTACCTCGTTTCTATTGTTCCAATATTGTCTTGCAATGGATTTTGTAATTACCATACTCCACGCATTTCACATGAATTGATAGTGAAAATCGCGCAGAGCACATATAGAAAGAACCAAGAAGACATGGGGTTGCATTTGTGGGTGTGGGGAGGGAAAGAGAGGGGCTAAGTGGAAATTAGATCGTCCACACATTTCACATGAATGGATAGTGAAAATCACACGAGATAAAATCACATGACAAGGTGTAACACCCCTCTCCGGCTGACCGTATAGATCAACAGGAGAGGACGTCCATACCTGTGTATTTGTACCAGTCCTAGGAATCCAAGCTGGTACATACAGAACATTGGTGGATCACAAACCAACTTGCTTTATTTATTCTAGATAGAGTTCTTACATAGGTTGTAGACGGACAGAACCCGGGCTTACAACAATACTCAAACAGAAAACGGCAGCGGAACGGCGAGACCCGCCTCACAGGCAACGACTTGGGAACCTAGACCGAAACCCTAAACCCTTCGATCTTCAGCTTCCCACTTGGATCTTCGGCTTCTCGCGGTCCTACTAGTATTATAAATATATCAAGGGTGAGTACACGAGGTATTCCGCAAGTCACGGGAAATACGTGGTGTATGCAAGGCTGAGAAAGGATGGGTGAGGTTGTTTTCGCAAAGAGGGGAGAGGAAAACTCTTTTGAACAACTAAGTGAGAGGAGACCAAGCTTTCCAAGAAATTCATTTTCTCAACTAACTTCTCTTCTCAACCTTCGTCTTTCTAATCCTCCAGTTTGGAGCGTACTGTCCCGTACAGCACCTCCGCCCTGGCTCAACACTTTTCCCAACTCTTTCTCATTCTCTTTTCTCATCTCTTGCTCAACTCTTCCTCTTCCTAACTTCTCTATGGTGCCAATGACACCCCGGGTCACAAAGACCCGTTTCAGACCACACAGGTCTTCTACTGGCCACACAGACCAGTTATGGGTAACGCTTCCCAAACTTCACCCACGTTTCACAAACAGTTTTCCAAACAAATCTATGCTAGAGAAATCACTAACACATTCGCCCATGACCGTGGGCACGGCTGTTCGAATAGTTTAGACAATCCTCTACAAAGGGGGCATGCTTTACCCACACGACGTGAGCTTACTCCCACACGGGCCAAGCGGGGAGGTTCACGACAAGGCCTTTCCAAGGCTTTCTTAAGGTAGTCGGCAGTCTACTGAACGGGTCCCCGTCCAAGCACAGATAAGTCCTCGACTTCCTTGCTCAGGAGCCCATAGTATCTCTCTATACTATGGCGCCTCCATGTCCAGCAACTCCGCACTCACCCTAAGTCCACCAATTACTTAGCCAAGAGTGCCCCATTTCACTCGTGTGGCCGTACTATGGCACGTGTGGTCGCACTATCTCTAGGTATCGGTCCTTATGGGTCACGGGAAGTCCGGCCAAACAGGCGAAGACAACCCGCAACTTCTCTTTTCTCCGAAAACCATTTATTTCGCAAAGCTTCCGACCCGAGGATCGGTTTTCCAAACCTTTTCAAAAACCCGGTTTATCCCAACGTTTTCATTTTATTTGTAAAAGTTGTATCTAAACGGTCTAGAGGGGGGGTGAATAGACGCAACCTAAAAAATCCTGCAAACACTTAACAACGGAAGTCAGATCTCCGGACAGTCCGGTCCAATGGTCTAGACAGTCCGGTGCGTCCGGACACTCCAGCAAAAGTGACCGGAGCCTTCGGACCTGGAAGCACGAAATTCCCCGAGGGGAATTTCCAGAGAGAGAGCAGGAACTAGAGGAAGCAATACAGAAAGGAGACAAAGACAATGAGTTTTTACCGTGGTTCGGACCTAAAGATCTTATCCACGTTGAGGCGCTCCGGAGAGCGAGATCAAACGATCTCAAACCTCACCCAGCTATCTCACATAAGTTGGTCTCGATCTCTAAGGAGCTCTCAAACTAACTACTCCCGGACGATCCCATGATCAAGTCCCACGCCAGGAGTCCTATAAGCTAGTAACGTCCTTGCTCAGTTTTATACTCACTCACCTCGTTAGGAAGAGGAAATCCCGTACAAACTTCTCCCGGGCAACCACACGTCGATCGGCGCTCCGGGCGATACCTAGCCATCTAGGAGATGAAATCTCCAAGAGTAACAAATCCAACCAGCTAGATCTTGACCAAGCTCCAAGTGCTCTTCAAGGATCAAATCCACACACTCTCACAACTCACCCTCTCTTCTCACCTAATCCCTAGATCAAACTAAGTCTAAGTGAGGAGAAATAGGTGCTTTAGAACCGTAAGAGTGGTAGAAAGTGAATGTGGCAGCCAATCTACCTCAGTGGGAGAGGATGGGCTTAAATAGCCCACGCATCTACCCACTAGCCGTTGGAAACAGGGTGTTTGGACACTCCGGACACTTTGTCCAGACAGTCCGGTCCTCCTAGCCGTTATAGCGTGACGTGTAACGGTGACGTCCACTAGCCGTTTGAATGGTGGTCCCCCTGTCCGGACACTCCGGTAAAAGTAGCCGGAGGCTCCGGACAGCCCATGTCCGGACACTCCGAACCCACTGTACTGAACCAAAACGTGCAAGTGTTGTGCATTACAAGTGTGTCTCGTGTAGACTTGATCCTTTAGAGCATTCAGAGGTTGATTCGAGTTTTAACTAGCCGATCCCCCTTGATAGTACGGCTTTTCCTACGACTCAAAAATAAAAGCATTCCTATTTCTAATCCTTTGAGCCGCTCCGCCATCCTAATCATCTTCATTTAGATTCAAGCACAATTGGGGGGGTCACTTGTCTTCTTGCAAAGCTTCACTACTCATTAACAAACATTAGTCCCTTAATAATTGTCAATTATCACCAAAACCCACTAGGGGTCGATTAGTGCATTTTCAGTATCGTCGGCGCTCGTATTGGGAATACGAGCATCACGGCGACGGGGTGACAAAGGAGAATGTAAACAATAATCATGGAAAGTTATATGCAGCAAGTATAGGTCATTTGGCCCGACAGACAGAGTGCGATCCGCGGCTGTGCTCGTGTATCCTAATGCATCGAAGGATTTACACATAGTTTTTACTATAGGTTCAACATGGTCAAAGGGAGACTTGCCTCAGGTCCTTGGTCTTCAATAATCTTGTATAAGTCTTCCGAGAAAACCGCGACGAGTTCCGTTGAGCGGAACGATTAATTCCGTCGTAGGCAACTACGCGCGAAACAGGGAGAACCAAGCAAAACCTAAAAAGAAAGTACTAATATTTAGTAACTAATAGTGCCATTGGATAGATCTCGATTTTAGAAGAATTTAGAGACTTGAATGGGTTCAATCGGAGTTATGGATAAGAAGATAAGGAATTTTGAAGTTTGGAGGAATTTTGTGGAAAAAGAAAAGGATTTATTTAATTTCTGGAAAAGAATGTTCCTTGGGAATATTCTTTGCTGACAGGTGGGGTCCATTTGTAAGAGAGAGGGAACGGGAGGATGTAAACCAGACTCATTTCTCTGGTTAAAAGGGTACTGGGCCGAGGTAGGGAAGAGGGATGAAAAGTAGACTTGATTCCCTCGGGTTAAATGCAAATGGGCTGGATAGGTGAAAGGAGGAATGTAAAGTGAACTTTATTTGCTTCAGCTCAATGGGTTAAGGCCTGTTAGGCGGAGCGATCTGATGTGGACTTAACATGCCGTGGGTAACATGGCTAAGGCCTAATGGGCTGAGGATCGGAGGCATGTCAACTGAACTTGGTCTGCTCGTGATCAAAGAAATAAAAGAAGGCCGAAGCCTTACTTGCTCATGGGCCAGCCCAAAACGTAGCCTGGCCGAGAGGAGGGAGAGGGGCGGGCACCGCCTAGAACTGACGCGGCGCTGACGGGTCCGGGGGCTGACGTGGCGTGCCACGTCGGCGTAGACCGGGCGGGTTTGACTCCCGTCCCAGATCTGACGGCTGGCGGCGGCCGCAAGCTCGCCGGCGAACGGCGGCGGCGTCCTAGGGTTCCACGGAGAGGAGGAGTCGGCAAACACGATGGATGGTTTGGATTGGCCGGATGGGCTCGGGAATTGGCCGGCGACGAAGAGGTGGAAGGGGCGATAGCCGGCGGCGGGGAGAGATCGTCGCCGGCGACCTAAACAGCGGCGGACCGTGGGGATTGGCTTGGATTGGTTCGGGGAAGGGGCAAGGGAACGATTGGAGGAGGAGAGGGGAAGAAGGGCTCGCCGGAGGCAGAGATTTGGCAGCGGCGGCAATCGGCCGGAGTTGGAGAAGAAAAGGGGGAAAAGTGGTGGCGGCGAGTGAGGAGGGGAAATGGAGTGGGGGATTTGAGAGGCGGTCCGGGGTCCTTTTAATAGGCAGAGCCGGCGCTAGGTGACGACGGTCAAAGGCGGTGGCACGGCGAGGTCAGCCGGCGGGACAGCTAGGGAAAGAAAAAGCCGGGATTCGTGCTCGGGGAATCGGCTTCGCATGCGGCGGATGTGGTGTCACGTAGCGACTGTCCGGCGCGGCGTTTTGCGTCTGTCAGCGTGCGGCGCAGTGATGAGACGAGCACCGGAATCGATGCGACGGGACGGCTCACACGTGCGTGTCAGGTGCGACTCGGCACGCGCGGGTCTCAACTGGTCATCACTGCGGGCCGAGGAAAGTGGAGGCGCGGCGTTGCTTTCGCCGGAGAAGGCTGGGAAAGGCGGCTGAACGCGGCGGCTTTATTCTCGTGTCCGGCCGCTTGTGGACAAGAGGAAGACGACGGCGGGGACGAGAGGAAGGGGACGAGCGCTTCGGGAGCGAGTGCACGGGCGTGCGCAAGAAAGAGGAGACTGCAGGCGGGCCCGTGTCAAGGAGAAAACGGCGGGCGCGTGCGCAGCTACGGCACGCGCGAGCGGTAAGCGTCGCGGATGCCGGCGCGGCAGCGTGCAGCTGACAAGCAGGGTCCGCTTGTCAGCGTGCTCGTGCGGTAGTGGGCCGCAGCCTGCTGGGCCGTGGGCCGATGCGGCGTGGGAATGGGGAAAGCGAGGTGGACGAGGAGAGGGGGATTCGAGTGGGCCGAAAGGAGAGAAAGAGGAGGGAAGAGAGGCCCGGGTGAACAGTTAGCTTTAGGAATTTCTTGGGAATTGTTTGGAAGGGTTTTGAGAGAATCTGTACATGGATTTTGAATTTAAGTAGGATCCTTGAATTTATAAATTCAAGGGGAGGCCAAGGGGAGGTATTCAAGGGAAAAAGGATGGGTTTAGAGATTCTGGAAAGGAGTGAGAATTTTATTCGAGGTCTCAGAGAAAATAATTCGAATTGCAAAATTCGAATTCGGGATTTGAATCTGGAAATTCATGGAGTTTCAAAGGGGAGGATTTTCGGGTTTGGCACTTAGGTCCCTAATCACACACAAAGAGCCAAGATTTTCGCAAATAGATTTTTAATAAAATAGTTTTTAACGGCCCAAAAAATCAGGGCGTTACACAAGAAGACATGGAGTTTGCATGCGTGGATGTGGGGAGAGAGAGAGGTGGGGAGGGAGGGAGAGCTCAATGGACAAGTGACCAGACCTTAATAAAGTTTTAGATGAGAGAAAAACCGAAGCTCTCACCACGAGGGAAAGACCTAATGGGCGATTGTGAGTGTGGGTGGCCTCAAAGGGTCGTCGAATGGCAGACCAACAACGGAAAATCTCTGGCTTGATTTGGTGACCATCGACAAAGGGGATGATGTGATGTGGCGGTGGCGACGGTGACGCATGCAAGTGTCATTATCTTGGTTTCATTACCA
The DNA here is from genome assembly GCA_000325765.3 of Leersia perrieri. Classification (NCBI taxonomy): domain Eukaryota; kingdom Viridiplantae; phylum Streptophyta; class Magnoliopsida; order Poales; family Poaceae; genus Leersia; species Leersia perrieri. The sequence goes on along the minus strand of CM002478.1, from coordinate 15,112,718 downwards.
TTTTTTGCAAGAAGATGACAAATAAGGCAGGTCGTTAGTGTGCAAGTGTGTCGTAGACTAATAGGTCGAATATGTGATTCATTTTACCTAGGGGATTCACTGATATCAATACTAGCAAGATGACGCAACAAACACAGAGGAGAAGATTTTTATACAGGTTCGGGCCCTTGTCAGGGTAATAGCCTTTACTCCTGTCGGCCGTGAGGCCTGTTTTTCCTTAATAGATAGATTAGGGCGTCGCCAAGTACAATGAGTCGCTGCAGAAGACTAGTCTGAACACTTCGACTAGTATATAGGTGGTCTATGGCTATATGTGTGTATATGTGGAACTAGTCGAATAAGCAAGGTTGCCGATGAGGTGCTTCCAAGGTCTTCGATGTGCTTTGGCGGGTTGCAAGTCTTCAGACTCAATTAGATCTGCCCTGAGCCCTACAAGATCCTCTAGATTTATACCCCATGTGAGGATAGTCATGGTCTACTTGGACTAAGAGATCCTGAGTAGGAAGTATAGCAGGATAAGAAAGGAATATGACTTATGCTATTCGGATTGTATCTTTAAGTATAGAAAGTTTTCCTAGCCTTTCCTAGTCATGTCTTTTTTGGTGGGCCTCCCACCGTATATGTAAAGATCTTAGAGTACGCGGTTATCGTATGCACAAGACATGATACTCCTTACCAAGTACTAGTAGCCCCCGAACTCTATACAAATGATTCCTTGACTGGCATTACCTACTCGAAAGGATATGACGTTGTCGAGACCTCTTATCAAACCACCGGATTGTCAATGTTTTGTACCGGCAATAAACTTATAGGGCTATCCACAAGGTCAAAAAGTACGATGGAGACTGAAAACAATTTATACTGGTTCAAGCCCTCTACCTGTTTGTTTGTTCTGGGACCTTAAAATTGACAATAGGTGAACTTTTAAATCTTTCTCTAGCAATAATATTTAAAAGTTTTTACGGTGCAACAAAAGCTCGATATACCAAAACTAGTAATCACAAAAATTCATAATATTTTGTGATTACGTCTATTAAAAAAACTAGTAATAGAATAAAGAAAATTCCCTTAAAAAAATAAAGAAACAAACCATTATTAGTGCGCCCATGTCGCTGCTAACATTGATGTTAAGGCGAAACCACTGTCTGTCGACCACCAGTCGTGTGGGTGGGTGGGCACGCGACAGGCCCCGATATTCATGTGGCGTGTGGATGTGTGGTGGCGACGACGACTGACTTGCGGCACGCAGGATGGAGAGAGCAACGGATTTTTATCTTCTCTGCTGCTTTTTTTTTACGAGATCATCTATGCGGTTGTTTTTTCTTTCCGGTTCTTGGCGTGCCTTTTCGATTCACCCGGTTTTTCGATGTACAGCTAAATTTTATATACCAAAAATTAATATCTACGCAGCGATTGTCACAGTGTAGTGGGGTCCATTGTAGAAGCTAGCGCATGCACCGGGAGATGTGTCCGACTCGATTGGGCGGTGTCACGCAACGCACGCGCGTACGGACACGTTCTGCATGAGCATGAAAGTGATGCGCATATGTCCGACGGACTCGATCGAACCCAATACTTGCTTACCCAGTTAGTTCCAGCAAATCATATTCCAAGATCGACCGTGAGTCCGTGACTTTCGTATCCGGCGATCGGATTAACCACAATCAGTACTAATCACGATTAGTACTACTTACTACTAAAACTTAATTACTCTCCATTGAAAATTTTTATTACTTTTAGTTGAAACATTTTCATTACTTTCAGCTAGCGTTTTTATATCACTTTCAAATAGAAAAAAATAATTTTGAATGGTCGAACGCAAAATAACTTTACAGATTTAGTTCCAGCCCAACCCCTGGTCTGACTCTCAGCTTTATATTCAGTTCATGACTTGCAATCCAAGTTGATTAACCTTATGATGACTATTTGCAGCTTACGTTAAGTCTATTTTTGTCCCTCATTCAAATTGACTTTCAAAATCATCATTAATTAAACAGAAATACCAAAGTGCATGCGACTTCCGGCGTGACGGAACGATGTGGGGTGCGAGTTCCAGGCAACCTGGGGAGGGCAGGGAACAGGAGGTGGCGCTAGATTGGACGTAAGGTAGCGATGGTCCGAGAGCTGGAGATGAGGTCAGTCAGCGGTCAACAAAGACATTCGGCGAGGAGGTTGCATGCCGAGGCCAGTAGAGTTCTTGGCAGCCTGGGAGACATTCGCGCTGACCCGTGGGCACCGGCTTTGTCGCCGCGACTCCCCCCTGCGCCCGCGCGGCTACAGTTTGTGCATGTCTCTGTCATAGACCTGGGCCTCACGATCTGGGCTTTAGGCTGGGTTATTGGGCTGTCTCATGGTCTAGCCCACCTAAAGGTGCAGCTATAAAAGATGGCAATCAACAGCACAGGTGGAAGAAACTGGAATCGGCCAAGACGGCGAACGGCGGCGGCGTCCTGGTGGCCAGATTTGGCACCTTGGCGATCTCTTCTTCCCCTACCTTCTTCTTCCTCTACCTGATTTAGAATCTTCTACCTGCTAGCCCTTGTATTGCTTCATCTTCTACCTCAAAGAACATCCACATGTACTGAAATTCTGCTACTTTCATATTCAGTTGGTGTTGATTGATTGAAACTTGGTTGCTTGAGATTAGTGAGGCGGGTTGCTAACAGTCTCGCCCCGCGCGCGCCTGTCGCTGCGTTGCGTCCGCGCCGGCCACGTACGCCACTCCCGAGCACGCGGATGGAGCGGCCAGAAAAAACGCCCTCGTGAGGCGCTCGATCCCCGTACGTACGTAGATGCATGCCGCTGTCACGTATGCACACATCAACACAACAACAGATGAACCCAACCGGCTGGTTTGCTCGACTGCTGCTCGAGTGTTCGCGCGGTCGCACGCCTCCGCGCGCCGAACCAACGATCGATCGATCAAGCATGAAGCACGCACGTACGTGCTCGGGGGCATGCAGCAGCGCCGCGCGACCGCCTTCCTCGATCCGTGCAGCATGAGCTCGGGGGCGTGCCGTACGTGCTGACCATGCTACGTCCACTGTCGTGTGGCCCGACGGAGGCACTCGATCTGTTCCAATCGCACGAGAAGGAAGAGGCGCCGCCCGCCAGATCTGAAGCAACAACAGTACTGGGCTAAGCAGTGTTAGTTTGTGCCCAAATAGGCAAAATGTCTACTAGCTAGATACAATTTTTTTTCCTCGGCACGCTTTCCGAAATGCTAAACTTTTTTTTAAAAAAATTTCTACACGAAAGTTGTTTTAAAAAATCAAAGTAATCTATTTTTAAATTTAAAACAATAGTAGAGAATGAGGTATATATCTAGAGATTTAGTCCCGGTAGATATAGGGCCCGGGACTAAAACTCTTTTTAGTCCCGGTTGGTATAGCCAACCGGGACTAAAGATCCGTGCCCAAACGGCTAGATTGTCAGGTGGCTGGCAGGGGACTTTTAGTCCCTTTTTTATGAACCGGTACTAAAAGTTTACCTTTTAGTCCCGGTTTTTAATAACAACCGGGACTAAAAGGTCCCCACACCTTTAGCCCCGGTTCGTGATTACAACCGGGACTAATTATGGACTTTTAGTCCCGATTATAGCCATGAACTGGGACTAAAGGTTCTCACCACCTTACAAATCCTTTCTTCTTTCTCAACCAGACCCACGCGAGCCCATTTTTTCATTGTGAAGCTCTCAAGTTCTTGCTCTTGGTCAAGCTCCTTCTCCACGACGCCACTATTTTCGTGAGATTTTGATCGATTCGTCCGTCTATTTTTGGATGAGAGGTGCGCAAGTTCTTCCTCTTATACATTTTTACTAGAGCTCATTTAAGGCTTTCTACTTAGAGAAATACTAGTTTGTTTATGGAGTATTAGTTGTTGAGTAAGAACTAGCTTATTCATTTGAAATGTGTTTTTTCAAGCTTAGTTCGTTGTCATTGTATTGTGCACGACTTTAAGCTAGTTAATCTCATGTTGCTTAGGAAGTTTTTAATTTTTTTTTCATATATGGTATATGCTCGATGACGGTAAAAATTTCGTAGTTATCAAAATTTCCTATGTTATCAAGTCATCATAGAGTGCTCAGCGCTTGAAATTTTTTAGGACAGAGCTATGTACATTGGTTATCGTTGTTTCACAGAGTGCGATGGGTCCGAAGGTGGTTTGTTTGGCACTGTTCAAGACACGTCTTCGACACCCCTAGCACCTCGTTCTCTGTCTTTTCAATTAATTTTCACTAGACTTTGTGCTACAAAAAATTCATCGTGGTGAATTTTGATGTATAGTATTTCTATGACATAGTATTCCTAGATTATCGTACTCTGTCTTTTTTGCTAATTAACAAACTTTAATTATGTGAGTATGTTTATTTATTTAAGTGTATATTAATGTTGCTTATTAACTTAAACTTCGTATATTGCAGATGAATCGGCAATGGATGTACACCGCCGACCGATGCTCGCAACAGTTCATCGATGGCGTGCATGAATTCGTACATGCGGCCGAGGCAAACAAACATAATGGTTTTATGCGCTGCCCATGTGTTAACTGCAAAAACTTGAAGGATTATCCCTCCTCGACGGTCCATCATACACACCTGCTTAGGTCGAGCTTTATGGCCGGCTCTATATGTTGGACCTATCACGGAGAGAAGGGTGTAATGATGGAAGAAGATGAATCAGAAGAAGACAATGCAAACAGTCATCCTTTCCATGAGTATGAACCTTTTGATTGTACGGACGATGACGAACATGTATCTTCGTCCGATGAGGCCGCAAATGATCTCAGACAGGCAATTCTCGATGCACAGAGAGACTGTGAAAGTGAAAAGGAAAGGGTTAAGTTTAAACGGATGTTAGAGGATCATAAAAAATTACTATATCCAACCTGCGAGGGGGGCAGAAAAAGCTAGGTACAACACTTGAATTATTGCAATGGAAGGCAAAGAATGGTGTTTCCGACAAGGCATTCGAAGAGGTACTGAATAGCATAAAAAAGATGCTTCCAATAGGAGACGAACTGCTCACCACAACCTACGAAGCAAAACAGCTAGTGTGCCCTTTGGGATTGGAGGTGCAGAAGATACATGCATGTCCAAATGACTGCATTCTTTACCGCAGAGAGGAATATGAGAATTTGGATGTTTGTCCGGTCTGTCGTGCGTCGCGTTATAAGATTAGGCCAGACGACTGTAGCGATGTTGAGGGTGAACATCGTAGGAAGAGAATTCCTGCCAAGGTGATGTGGTACGCTCCTATAATACCACGTTTGAAGCGTTTGTTCAGGAACAAAGAGCATGCAAAGTTGATGCGATGACACAAAGAGGACCGTAAAGTGGATGGTATGTTGCGACAGCCCGCTAATGGGTCCCAATGGAGAACAATTGATAGAGAATTCCCGCAATTTGCAGATGACGCACGGAACTTAAGGTTTGGACTGAGTACGGATGGCATGAATCCTTTTGGGGAGCAGAGCAGCAGTCATAGTACTTGGCCTGTAACGCTATGTATCTACAACCTTCCACCTTGGTTGTGCATGAAACGTAAGTTCATTATGATGCCTATCCTTATCCAAGGACCGAAACAGCCAAGAACATTTTAAGATCGGATTACCCGGGAAAGGCTGAGGCATGGATTACGCGTCAACACATGGAAAATTTTGGTGGTTGGTTGCGAAAACATCTAAGGGGGAACAATACAGTTGATGAGCAACTATACTTGTTATCAAGGGAACCTTCTTGGCATGTTCTGACATTACAAGGGTACGAGATAAATGGAAATACTTTTTTACACGATTGACCAAGATAACAAGAGCACAAATTAAAACAGTGGCGTCCGTGTAGATGCCACAGACCCAGAGGGGAATAAGGAAACATATTATGGGCGCATAGAGGAGATATGGGAACTTGACTATGGACCGTCTTTCAAGGTCCCTTTGTTTCGGTGCCAATGGTTGAAGTTCACTGGTGGTGGGGTAACTGTGGACCCGCTTTACGGAATGACCACTGCCGACCTCAAGAACCTTGGATACAGAGACGAACCATTCATCTTAGCCAAGGATGTGCTTCAGGTTTTTTATGTGAAGGACATGGCTTCGAAAACAAAACGAGGGAGAAACGACAAGTCGATCGGTGATCCAAAACACCATATAATTCTTTCAGGAAAAAGGATCATTGTCGAAATCGATGACAAGTCAGACATGTTTGAAGATTACGAGAAGAACGAAGAGATATCTCCCTTCTTTGTTTCCATTGATCCAAGCATACGGCTAAACAATGAGAACAATCCTTGCATACGACGCGATCATAACCAAGGGACATATGTGAATAAGAAGTTTATTGCTGTTTGCACTTAAATTGTATCATGTATTTTTATTTTTTTAATGTAATGGAGAAATTCTATCTACATAATTGTGTGATTCATATTGTCTTTAAGAATTTGTTCATTAATTCAGTATTTTTAATATTGCATATAATTTATATGGATGTATTGTCAGTTTTTTTTAATATTGTATAAGAATTTTTTATGTGCTCTCAAATTTTTTAACATATTATTAAAAATTTCTAGTTATAAGATTTCTTTTTTTATGTAGTCTCAAATTTGTTAACATATTGTTAAAATTTTCTATTTGTATGATTTCTTTATTTCTGTAGTCTCAAATTTTTTAAAATATTGTTTAAAATTTTTAATATTGTACATATTTTTTAAAATATTTTTAATATTCTCAATATTATTAGTTATTGCAAGAAGTATCACAGTGTGGGCGGGAAGGTTTTTTGCCGCGCCAAATTTGACCTTTAGTCCCGATTCCTACTAACAACCCGAACTAAAGGGGGACCGGGACTAAAGGCCTTTAGTCCCGGTTGTGGAGAAGACCCGGGACTAAAGGGTCAAAACACATATATGCCGCACCCCTTCCCCTTCACTATTCTTCCCCAAATCGCCACCGCCTCCGCGCTCTGCTCTCTCGATCACCGCTGCCGTACCAGCACCGGTCTCCGCCGCCGTCGCCTCCGTCGCCGTCGGATCCACGCCGTCGACGCCACCCCGATGCCATCGCCTCTGCCGCCACCTCCCATGCTGCCCGGATCCGGCGCCACCGCCGCCTCCGACGACTAGCTCCCTCCGACGCCGTCGCCCTGCCGCCC
>CM002478.1:15043054-15105471 GCA_000325765.3 Leersia perrieri | reverse complement strand
ATGCAACCACTAATTATAAATTCTTTTTTTATAATTATGCAAGGTTGAATGGAGGCGGAATAGGCTCATTAGAGGACCAAATTAAAGCAATTCAAGAGGCGTTAGCGGGGTTCATTAATGATCAAGTCCTCAATCGTAACGGAGCGCATTCCTATGATGGAAGAATATTAGACGTCCGGTTTTTTTATTTGGACGATGATGGCTAATTTTATATTGGATGTCCGGGACTAATTCCATGAATGCTAGAACTTTGGTGTTTTGTATGGACTAATGATATGTCGGTTGTATATATAGTCTCATATTATAATTATGATGTGTCGGTCACATATTATAATTATATATATGCATGTTATGCTTGCTCGCGAACACAATTAGTTATTTCCAACAACAACGATATATATTAGGGCGCTAGTACGGTGAATAAAAGAAAGAAAAAAAATACTTTTAGTCCCGGTTGTTATTACCAACCGGGACTAAAAGGTCCCTTCCCTGGTGCCCCCTACACACCCTTTAGTCTCGGTTTGTATAAACAACCGGGACTAAAAGGGAAACCTTTAGTCCCGGTTGTTTTAACCGGGACTAAAGGGTATACCCTATAGTCTCGGATGGACTGTCCCGGTTGGGAAGCCGGGACTAAAGGGGTTTTCCAACCGGTACTAATGCCCTTTTCTCTACTAGTAAAATAATTAACACTTAATTAATCACACGATAATGATGTTTTCTCGTTTTATGTGTAATATTATTCTTTTTTGCCACTATTTCTAACAATCACGTACAAACGCAGCCTAAATACAGACATCAAATCAGTACTGTAGATTAGTCACTCTCATTACCAAGAAAATTGGGCCAGGCGAAAGAAGAAAAAAGGTCAGCATGGTGGAATTAATCTTGCAGTTTCAGCCTCTTCCACACAGTTTATTGTGCAAATGATCTAGGGGCAAACAGTGCATACAAAATTTACAAACTAAATCAGCATGGTTTGATGATAGGGCTAATTGGATCCATGCCATTGCAATTTTTTAAAGTTGAAGATATGTCATCCGTTAGTTAATGACATGTGGGTCAGAACGACATATCTCTAATTTTGAGAAATAGTAATGGCATGGCTTAAATTTTTCCTTGATAATAATAATTAGCGTGTAGAAAAAAGATTGCAAAATACCTACAAAAATACAAGAATTGGCCATTTAATAGGACTGCAGGAAAAGCAGACTCATAAAAATATTTTCATGAGGTTAGTCCTCGTGTTAAAATTTCTCCAAGGGCTCTTTAGGAATTTCTTTGTATTGAATAGTGTCTAATCCTTCATTTTCAAGAGTTCTTTAGGGAAAAAATCAGAAGGAATTTTAAATCCTCCAAAAATTTCTTTTGTCTTTTCTTCAATTTAGAGGGGGCCAAGAAAAGGTCAGCCAGCTCAATGAGCCACTGGATTCGTAGCCAAATTCCGTACTCCATATCAATCCATCCACTGGATTCATCCACAAATCAGTCCCCAGCAGCAAGGGTTTGTTTGGATCATGGACTTTTTTTAAGTTCTCGTCACATCGGATATTTAGACGTTAATTAGGAGTATTAAATATAGATCATTAATAAAACTAATTATATAAATAAAGGTTAATTCACGAGATGATTTTTTAAGGCTAATTAATCTACGATTAGCAAATGTTTACTGTAGCATCATATTCGCTAATCATGGACTAATTAGGCTCAATAGATTCGTCTCGCGAAATAGTCCAAAGTATGAAACGGGTTTTATTAATCTATACCTTACAAACATTAGAGATGTTTCCAATTCGTCACCTACTCACATCGTCCGTCGTTGCGTCATCGTATACGCCAGCGCCCGCCCGCGCTTGCCTAGCAAGAGTCCGAGCAAAATTTCTGTCCACGTCCGTCGCCCCCATTTTCGCATCGGACTGCTCTGCGTTCTTGAGCCGGACACTTCCATGATACGGAGTACGTCAAAATCGGTCTCAACTATATACCGATCTCCGTTTCGATCGGTATTGAAGGCCAGCAATTTTCACGTGCGTGACCTTCTAATCCTCCGTAGACTAGGGAAACAGATTCACTTGAATCGCTCACCCCGTGGTTCCTGCATGCATAGAAAACAGAGGTTGGACGATGGGGCAGGCGGCGACGCGGACTCATGCAGGAACTCCGCATCAGCGCGTCAGCGAAGATCATCGTAGTAGGAGCTGCCTTAAATCAATCGCATTTAACACTGCGCATGCTTCAAATTTCTCCATCCATGCCATAAAGGACCGAGACATTCCTCTGATCACCAGTTCAATTCAGACGATGACAATCCCAAATATTCAACAAGTGAAGTAAGTGATTGAGAATTTGAGATTAGATTCTTTGTAATATCATATACTGCATGCAAAATATTAATATTTCTTTGCTAGAAATAATAAGCCAGCTACTGATATTTGCTTTGCTGGACGTAAGCAAGGTCGTGTACCAGGAGGACCGCATTGAACAGCCAACTATTTCCACCGTTCCACTGAAATTTGTCGATTTCCGCCGTGTTGCTGCGTGTGTATGGGCCGCCGCCCCGGCCACCCCTTTCCTGGAATTGAGGTTAGCAGTGCAACTTAATCAGTTTTCCCTAATACAGGTGCTTTTGAAGGTACAAAATGCTAAGATTTGTGTTTGTTTCGTGGTATAATCTGAGAAACTGTGCATGCATATTTCATGGCATGGGCGCTCATAGAACTTTTTTTCGACAGTGTGCGGCGTCTTCTATGGCACATTCCCTAGATTTTTTTACTAATTAGTAACAGACAACAATAGATATGAGGTATGTCTCCAAGGCTAACTATACTGTTAATTACCGGCCAATGCAATGGTCACCATTGGGGCGACCGTCGACCAGTGGTCATGGCCTCTTCTAATCTTCTGTCGGTCGTGATATCATCATGTCTAGCTGTTATCCGGTGCTAGATGATGGTGAGGTCATCACAATGATAAATTAGATCATATTTATCCACTCCCAGGCTCCCAGCTATGCAAAACACTGTCGACGCTCCGAGCCGCGCTGGATTCCGAGCGTACGGGCGGTGGATCTGCCTCTCCCAACGGCATTCGCTCGCCTGCTAGCTCGTCGCGGCACGGTTGCCTGCCAGACTTGCCACAGCCACCGCCTTTGCACACCGTCGCCGGGCCAGCGATGGAAAGAGGGAGGAGAGGGGGGGAGTTGCAAGAGAGATGCGAGCATCTCGGGGGTGAGAATGCAACTCTACCTGTTTTTTATAGAATTAATGCCAATTAAAAAAATAGCATCATCGGTCCGGTTTTTTATATTAGCCAGTGCTGGTAATATTAGTGTTGTTTCTTTTTTAAAAAATCAGCCGCACTAACCCGGGCTATTTATATTAATCGGGACTGGTAATATTAGTGTCAATTTGTGTAGTAGTGTGGGGTTTTCTCTTTCGGATCTCCATCTCTATTTGTGGTGGGTTTAAAAAACCGGTACTGATATTGCGGCATTGATGTGTTTTTTATAGTGTACGAACGTAAAGTTTTGGTCAGGAGACCCTGTTTGCCGAGTCTTTGCCTATGTATGTACCAATAACTTAAAGTCATTGCCAGATTGAGGGCAATTTTACCATTAACTTTTGATTTGGAATTTTTCTCCCGTAGCAACGCACAAATATGCTAGTAGTCTATATTTAATATTTCTAATTAGTATCCAACATCTGATGTTACACAGGAACTAAAAAATCAATATCAATGGAAACAAACAGCCCCTAAAACAATCACAGATCAATCCCCATCAACAAAACAAACAATCGCCTTGCAAACTCTCAACTCCGAAACCCCAACCCTGGCTCCACTGACCACCACATCCCCTCCCCTCTCTTCTCCCGCCGCCGCCGCCGCCGTCGCCGGCGGCGAGCGACTATGCCGAGCGCCTTCCACTCCCTCCTCCGCACCACCAAACCTCGCCACCGCCGCCGCCCCAGCGGCAAACGGCCGAAGAAAACCGGCCGCAAATCCACGAATCCCCTCGCCGACGGCGACGCCACCGGAGAATCCGTCTCCTTCCACCTGAAGAGCTCCACCGGAGACGAAGGGAGCGGCCTCCGATGGGGAGGAGGACGCTGCCTCGTGCAGCCGCTCGGCAACCTCCTCCTCGCCTCCGGCTCCGGCCGCGGCGGCGGCGGAATCAGCCTCCGTGACGCGGGGCTCGGCGCGCTCCGGCGTCTCCCCGACGACGTCCTCCTTGACGTGCTCGGCCTCCTCGCCGCCCGCGACCTCGCCAGGCTCTCCACCTCGTCGAGGGCGCTCTACGTCGTCGCCTCCCATGACCCGCTCTGGCGAGCCCTCGTCCTCGCCGAGCTCGGCGGCGACTTCTCCTTCTCCACCTCCTGGCGCGCCACCTACTACATCGCCGCCGCATCCGGCGGCCGCAGCCACCCCCCACCGCGCGCCGTCGAGATTGGGGAATTCTACTACTACTCCGACTACCTCTTCCAGAGCTGGCTCTGCGCAAACATGGAGATGCGGCCGGAGTGGCTCCACCGCGACACAATCGAGCGCCGTCGTGGCATGTCCGTCGAGCAATTTGTCTCCGAATTCGAGGAGCCGAACCGCCCGGTTCTTCTGGAAGGGTGCCTAGACAGCTGGCCGGCGTTGGGGAAGTGGACAAGGGAGCATTTGCTGGAAATCTCTGAGGGGAAGGAGTTTGCCGTCGGGCCGGTGAGCATGACGCTTGATAGGTACTTCCGGTATTCTGACAATGTGCAGGAGGAGAGGCCGTTGTACCTTTTCGACGCTAAATTTGCCGAGAAGGTGCCGGAGATGGGGAGGGACTATGAGGTGCCGGTGTACTTCAGAGAGGACCTATTTGGGGTTCTTGGGGAGGAAAGGCCAGATTATCGATGGGTAATCATAGGACCGGCTGGGTCAGGATCGTCGTTTCATGTCGATCCGAACTCCACATCGGCGTGGAATGCTGTGATTAAGGGGTCCAAGAAGTGGGTGATGTTCCCACCAGAGGTTGTGCCGCCAGGAGTGCATCCAAGCGCGGATGGGGCAGAAGTCACTAGCCCTGTGTCTATCATGGAATGGTTCATGAATTTCTATGGGGCATGTAAGAACTGGGAAAAGAGGCCTGTTGAGTGCATATGCCGGACTGGGGAGGTTGTTTTTGTGCCTAATGGATGGTGGCATTTGGTTATCAACCTGGAAGAATCAATTGCGATTACTCAGAATTATGTGAGCAGGTTAGTTTTCACAGTCCATACATTTTGATTGCTTTTGTTATTTCACTAGTTATATGACTTTGCTATTAGACATTGAGCAGCCATAACGAAGTCGTATGAACAATGAACTTGTATGCCTTCTGTAGTAATTAACATAAAAAAGTGCATCACCACTACAGTAATAACTTAATGTACAAAACAAATTAGATTCTTCAATCATCAGAACAAATTTAAAATAAAATTCAGTGTTCTATGCTTGTTGCTTTTAAGCATACATGTTCATTCACAAGAAAAAAAAATCCTGAGTGTTGGAATTGATCACGTGTCTTTCTGCTTAAATCTGTGGATCTTAGCTTTATCATATATAATTGTTTCTCATTGTACTGTACTAGAATTTATGAATTATGATCAACTGAAGAAAAATTTCTGCCTGTCAAAAGGCCAAAAGGGTTGTTTCCATAGAAGAACTAAGGTGAATTGTCTTTTGGTTCTAAAACTTTATGAAGCTTATTCCAATGCTCTAGAGTCAAAATCAAGTTTTGCTTCTATAGGAGTAAGGATAGGAATTAGCAGAAATTATGCTTGGTTTAAGGCAAAGCTTCAGTTCAGGATTTATGCATGATTTATGTAGGTTCATAGCTTGTAAAGCTTAGGTATTAACTAGAAGATAGCGTAGTACTGACGAAGTCCTCCTAATCTCCTTTTGATTTAAGAGAAGGGAGGAGTCAGAGGAGCGTTCTCATTCCGATCCAGGTTGTAGTATTAGCTTCTTTGTATGGATGTGTAATCTCTTGAATCTTGTTTGGTCTCTGAACTTGATGTATCTGTCATCATCTGTTGTTACCTAGTGTTGTTAATACTTATGAATGATGCGATATCTCCTTTCTTATATTTTCTCCCTTTGAGACATTCAGGAGGAATCTGTTAAATGTTCTTGACTTTCTCAAGAGGCCCAATGCAAGTGAACTTGTATCAGGGACTACAGACAGGGTAAACCTGCATGACAAATTCCACAATGCCATCGATAGAACCTATCCTGGGATGATTAAACAGCTAGAACTTGAAGCTCAGCAGAAGGCTGCTGCTCGCAAGAAGAAAGTCTCGTTCTGGGAGTCTGCCGTAGATGCCAATACCGGAGGATTCAAGTTCTCATTCTGATTTCTTTTCTGGCAGCTAGGTCTGTCAGCCTGATACTTGATCACTGTTCTGTGTGAAAGTACGACAATTTTCTCAGTTCATTTAAATGATTAATCAATCTGATTTCCTACCTGAATTGAATTGGCTTATGAGCCTGATACTTGATCGCTGTTCTGGGTGAAAGTTCGACAATTTTGCCAGTTCACTTAAATGATCTCCTACCTGAATTCAGGCTTATGAGCCTCTGCATTAGTGTGACTTTGTCTTGTATCATCCTAAATTTTGGAAGAACGTAGTCTCAGACATACAGTTCAATGATGTTGTAACATGTAGCTTACACAACAATAAATTGGTCAATGATCCTTTTGCAATGTCTTGTCTGAGTTGTCAAATCGGGTTTGTAACAACTTATATGTTGCCTTTGGACATCTTGGAATTTTTGGAAGAATGTAGTCTCAAGACATGTATTTCATTGTTTTTGTAACATGTAGCTTACACAACATGTAGTCTCAAGACATGTATTTCATTGTTTTTGTAACCATGAGTGTCAACTTAGTTGTTACTGAATCTCTTTATCTTTGTCTGACTTATCAAATTCGGTTTGTAACATCTTATATGTTGTCGTTGGACATCTTGGATAAGTTGATTAGTTCTAAGGGCATGTCCAATGGTTGAGACAACGCTGTAAGTAATTTTTTGCTACGTCATTTAGAGACAACGTATGAGACAGTGTGTATAATAAGCTGTCTATTACGCTGTATGTATAGAAGTGTATGTCCTTAAAAATATAATCAATTTGTGCACTAAGAAATAACCATGTATAAGACAGCTGTGCTACAATGGTGAAATTACTTACAGCTGCTGTCTTTTAAGCCGTTTGCAAAATAACATACAACTTCTTTCTCTCTCCTCAATCTCTCTCTTCCATGTAGATAAAAATCATGCATGGTACTTCTTACTTACGGCATAAATTCACCATTGGGCATGCCCTAAGAGTATATCTCTTGCTTCTTTTCTTATCCTTGTTTTTCGTTTTTCCCTGGCGGCCTGGCGCCACTAAAGTATTTGAGCGGAATCTTGCTTCATAGACCTCGTTTAGTTATTCGATTCAACATCCAAATCTTAGCTGAAATACCTGTAGTCCCTTTTAAATGCAGAGAAGCTTAGTATCTTTCAACCAATTACATAAGTACAGATCTTCTTTTGACCAAATACATAAAGTACATGTCTTCGCCTCGTACTCAGCTTTACAAAGTTAATTTGGCTTCATAACATTAGACCGAACACCCCTCTATCTTCAGAAGGATGCAGATGCTGATTTGCACTGTTACAAGACATGCATCATGTAAAGCTGCACGTAATACTCTCAATTGTCAACATGACAACATGGAGATAGAGGAGACTGCAGATTACAACTCAAACTATGCGTAAAGGCTCTAGGTACATATATGCATACATTAGCCTTGACGCCTGTTGCTCCCAAGTCCCAAATAACAACTGAAATTTGTACAACTATTCCATGAAGCTTCAGCTTTTCAGGGATCCTTGCAGCTCAAAATCCATCTTTCTGTACATCCCAGCAGCAAGCAAGACCCCTAGAGGACAAAAACTGCTGCCTGGTCCATGCATGGATCACCAAAACAAACGTGCAATTACCATGACGTGTGCAAGAAGGTGTTCTTCTATAATCACAAGTCAATCGACAGTTGATCAATCTTTGTCTGTATCATCCTATGCAAGTGTTCTAAACCATCTGAGAAGTCCAAGAAGACCAGCGTCTAGTACAGGAGATCTTTGTTCTAGTCCTGTATGAGGATCAAAGCAGCAAACAAACGTCAATTTTCTGCCAATATTATCAGATAATGTTCTTAAGGAGACAGATCTCTACTTCTTAGTCCCTAAGACCCTAGTATAAATAAATCTTCTGATCCTTGAAACTCAGTTTATTTTAGGTGGTGTTAGTAGAATCTGAACTTACCAATATCAGCTGCAACTCGATGAGCACACATGATCCCAGAAAATGCCACAGCAATTACACCTTGCCCAGGAAAACAGCTATCGCCAACACAGTACAGGCCATCTATTGACTGTAAAATAAGCAGTTAAAATTAAGTCCAACAGAGCTTGCACATGACAAGGCTATTAGTACATCTAGTCTGCAATGCATATTAACTTACAGTAGTATTGAAAGGCATTGCTAGCAATCCCTTTGGTTTACCCCGTGGCATGGGTCCATATGTACCATCATTCCGGGCAAGAAATCTTCGGTGTGTTTTTGGCGAGCCTACCTGAGAAAATAAAATGTTCAACAAATAAATCAAAGTACATTAGTGCTAGAATCTAAACTAGGCCCATTACAGAGTTTTTGCTGCTAGTATCATTTAAAGGCCAAGCAAACAATAGTAAGATCAAATGGCAAAAGAACATATTGAAGCCTACCTCCATGAGGACTATTGAATCCTGAAGACCTGGAAACAGCTTCTTTTCAAGCCTTTTTATTATCTCATTGGCCACAAGCTCCTTTTTCTTCTCATAATCCTTCCTAGACAGACCCTGTGATAGAAATTAGAACAAAAATGAATACATTGGTAGGCTTGGTTCCCCACAATTAAAAATCAAATTAAATCACAGCAGAACAGTCCATACTTCCCAATCTTCTATCCCTGCAGTTGTAAAAATATGAAGTATATGATGTCCTTTGGGAGCCAATGATGGGTCAAGCACTGTTGGGATACTTAGAAATATGCTCCCATAAGGCTTCTCCAGATTAGCCCAGTCATCCTGCCAATTGCTCAGAATTAAGTTATATGGAGTAAACTGTTCATACAAATTTATTTACAGTGTACAAACTACAAACTGCCTGCGGCATGACATATCCATCAGTGGAAAAACTAGTACCTACCTCAAGGACAAAATGGTGGCAATCAGTATCAGCAGGCAGAACTGAGGCTTTGACACCCATATGAATGGAAAGGAACGATGGTGCTTTAATATAATTCTTTTGGAAGTTTTTCTCCTCTTCTGGAAGCTCGTCAACTTTCAAGAGTTTACCTTTTGAATAGAAGTATTTGTTATCTTACGGAAAAGTAAAATTAGTAGTTAACAAATATCAAATCAAGAGGCAAAACTGAGCAATCAACAATGAACAAAGGTTGTGATTGATGAATACTGTAACAAATGAAATTCAACGAGTTCATCCTAGTAGCATGAAATTTTCAAATAAAAATAGATATATGGGATTACCAAATGTATCCCATCTGGTGGCATTCGATATCACTGTTTTAGCAAAGAACTCCTTCCCATTTGATAGCCTCACTCCAACCTGTAGTAATGAAATGCTCAGCTAACAAGTCGATAATAGATTCAGATGTTAAGTCTCAGTAAGAGAAGCTTACAGCTTTGCCATTTTCTAAAATAACATTGGTCACATTAGCCTTGTAGCGAATTTCACTGCCTTTGTCGACAAGGCCATCTGCCAAGGACATAGCAATACCACCAACACCACCAACTGGGTAGTTAATCCCCCCAAAGTGCCTATCGCACAAGACCTGTTATTTTGCCCTTGAGATAACGGAAAGTCAAATAAAAAAGAAACAAAATTCTAAGTGTCATGCATTCAACTTACCATGCTTGCATTGATCATGGGTGTTTGCAAGGCATTGACTGTGCTCACAATAAAGCACTACAAACATAGTTAATAAGCAGGAGTTAACAGAAAATCACATGACCGATACAAGAAAATTGAGCAAGTGAGTAAACTCACAAATATCTCACACCTCAGCATCTATGAAGGAGAGTAACTGCTGATCTTTTATGAACTTGCGAGCAATATCCCCAGCATTCTGAGGCAGATAATAAGCTGCAAGAGAGATAAATTCATGTATTTCATTGTATCAAGAAAGCAGTAAATATGATGCAATGCTCAAGTTCTCCTCTCAATCATCCTTTCAAAAAAAAAATGGGATTCAATTTGATTCAGGTGAATATAACTTACTAAATAATTTCTCCATATGAAAGACAACGGACCAGCTACAAGTTCTTGTAGAGGAAAATGCAGATATAGTTTTATACCTAGAGTCAAACATTCCAGAGGCTTCTGAAAAAATTGCCCAAAAAGATATATAGGCTCCTCAAGGGACTTCAGCTCCAAAGAATTTAACGAATTGAAGATCTGCTCATACATCAGAAAGCAATTGTACATGACATTTGCTTGCAAAGAGTAGAGAATATGAAAGTACTAATAGATAAGAATAGAGAATGAAATCGGTACCTTCCAACATATGCCATAGAATTTCAGGATTCCTTCCTTCTCATGAGGAAATTTGTTAACCAGCTCTGTGATAAAGTCGTCATACTCTCTATGCACAAGAACAGAGAGGTCATTGGGTAGGTGAAAATGAACCGTAGAAGGGTCCGGTATAACTTCCATCTTATGCCCAACTGCTTCTAGTGCTTGCGTAATCAAATTCAAGTTCCCCTGGATCACACACAGAGAGTCATACTTAATATAAATTCAACACTCAGAGACAGACACACATTATCGATCACTACCCCGCACACCACATTCCAATACTCTTAGCAACACTGCACACCCATTCACACACACTCAGGCATGCCCACTGCCAACCTATATTCCTAAGTTGACACATGTGGATGCAATTCTCGCCATCAACACAACATTCCACTCCAATCAAGTAAAATACCTATCAGGGCATTATGAGGCATAATAAATGCACACGAAAAACTAACTTTATCATCATCTAGCCAACAACAATCAAATCAATCCCAAACTTTCCCTTCCCCCAATTCTCTCCCCGACTTCGCAAACCTCTCAATCCCGGCAACCAATCACTCACAACAAAATCCACCCACGCCACGAACCCCAGAATCTACACGCCACGGAAAACAATCACATCATCCTCAATTCCTCATCCACCCATCAACACTCAGTCGCTCACTCACTGGCATCAGTCCTCACCTTGTCGGAGAAGCCGAACATTACGGAGGAGCCGACGTCGAAGGTGAAGCCGTCGCGGCGGTAGTACCCTGAGCTTCCCCCGGGGATGACGTACTTCTCCAGCACCAGCACCCTCGCCCCCTTCGCCGCCAGCTGCGTCGCCGCCACCAGCCCCCCGATCCCCGACCCCACCACGATCGCGTCGTACCCATCCCCACCCCCACCCTCCGCTTCCTTCACTGCCGGCGTCGTCGTCGTATCCGACGCCACCGCCGCACTCGCGCCGCCGCGCCTGGGCACTCGTCCGAGGGGGCGAGCGCCAGAAGGGCGGACGGCTCCAGCTCCAGTAGTGGAGGGAACGAGAATTCGGGCGGCGCACGGGCGCGCGGCGGCGAGGAGGAGCGGCATGGCGGCGTGTGGGGGAGAGGGATTGGGTGGGTTGGGGTTTTATATAGGGGAGGAAATGGCGGGGGGTGGTGGTGGAATCTGGCGGGGAGAGGATTCGGGAGGTTGGAGAAGGCGGAGGTGGTGGAGGTTAGTGGATGGAGGGAAGAAGACGAGGGCGGCGGATGAGGCGAAGTGGAAATGTGGAATCATGGAATGGCCGGTGCCGGTTACTGGTGGTGGTGGGGCCTCCATGGCAGTGAGAGATTGGGTGAAGTGGGCCGGTGACTGGAGTGGGCCCACCACGGTGGTGACGGGTGGGCCGGTTAGAAGTTTGTGCTCCCTCCCAAAACGGAAGTCAAAATTGAGTCGACCCAACTGAATCGGTTGGTCAGATAGACAGGAGGTAAATTACTCGCTCCATCGGAAAAATATAAGCATTTGCTAATGGATTTAGCACTTTATAGCACGATAAATTTAGACATAACATTTATCTAGATTTATTGTTCTATATAATATTAAATACAATCTAAATAGTTATATTGTTTGACAGAGGGATTAGTACGTGACATGGGATAATACTCTCTAATGGAAGAAAAAGACGTTTAACTTGTTTTTTGCTCCAAACGAACACAGATGTGGTTTACTCAGTCGTTTTATTTTACTATTTATGATGGAGATGACTATAATCCATAAGAAATCCATAGGATGTGCACAATGTATTTTGTGTCTATGTATTGCACAACCATATGATATTGGTTGTGTATGCCCGTTTGGAGTGAAGAGGTTTTCTAAAACAAAATAAGCGATCATGACTGACCAAGTCACACTGTATAATTTCAAAGGGATTTTAGCCGACGGCAAGAACCAAGAAGCACTTGAATGTTACGAATATCATAGCAAAATTCGAATACAAGGACTTCCACCACCAATTCATATGCATGAAGAACAACACAGACTCATCAACTGTTAACATTATAGAGTTGGTCCATCAATTCCTGCGCACGGAGAACAAGCCTGACTACTCACTTACTCAATTGGCAACATCAAAGCAGGTCCATAGATACATCGTAGACATTTTTTTAAAAAAATGAGCCAAATAAAAAAGTGCGGATTTCATATATTGATATAGAAGAAGGTACATCATAGACATGTGGTTTGAACTCAACATGTACAAAGGTCAGAACTGCCATGTACAAGAGGTCAGAACTGCCATGTACTACAAGAGGTTCGACGACAATCGTGGACAACAGACGCTACAGGCCATTCAGTGCACAAACCAGCTAAGGTTGGTCAGAAGCCGTTCGACGAAAGCGTCCTCCTCTGTCACATAGCCACCGATATCTGCCTCTTCCACAGCGACGGCGTTCCGTCCACGCAAAGATTAACGACGGGGAGGACAGTTATGACAATCCATCAAATAATTTCTATCGACGGTAGTACCTGTGTGTATCGTTTGCTCTGTCATGGCATCAGATTGAAGGTCTATCTGTATCGTGATGTTCTGGTTGGATCGAGTTTACTCGATGGTGAAAATTTCGGGACCAATAACTATCGTTTACAACTTAGAATCTTCAATGTTTCTTCCGCTTTGGTTTGGTTGCTTGCCAACGATGATGAAAGCAGAACTCGATTTCCTAAGGATTGACTGCTCTTTTCGAAGATTCTACTCTTTCAAATTGAGGAAGACAAGGACTACATACAACTTATAAGTCTTTAGTTAGAACATCGGCTATGTTTTCTTTTACCAGTCTTAAACGGTGATTTCTGTTTTAGGGTGGTTTTTTAGCAGTTTTCTTGTTTTTAATCAAGCTGGGAATTATTGTAATTTAAAGGTGTTAGCCCTGTAAATTTTTATAATAATTAGCTATAGCTTCTATGAAGCAAAAGCTAGAATGAATTCCATTATCTGAAAAAAAAAAAGTACCTGCGTGTAATTTTTATTTTCCTCTGTCCTCCCTGTATTCTGTTGCATTCCCGTTTCCCGTTCGTCGTTGGGCCGGGCTGAGTAGTAGCCAGGGCGCGTCTGTGGGCTTGAGGAGTTGCATGCATGTTCACGTCGAAGCCGTAGTTTACTTCTCACACGCGTGCAAGGGATGGCACACACTCTGAATGATCGCGCGCGGCGCGCGCGATATGGCGCATACTGGCCAGGTTGGGCACGCCAAGTCTTTCGCTTCCAATAAAATTAAAAGGAAGAAAAGGCACCAGAAAATGCTGCTGAAGGTGTTGACGTGTTGTAGCCCAATGTTTAAGCTCTCTCGTCTGTTCTTCTGTGAGTTGAGAATCCGTGTTTCTTTAATTTCCTTTCCGCTACACTAGTTTGTGTTTTGGATCGAATGGTATGCACAACACCTCCTCTTGTTCTTGGGTGTGTTTGGATATATGGTTTGGCAAAACGGTTAAAAAAATAGTAGCGTTATTATTTACATGATTAATTGACTATCATGGCATTGATTACTTTGCCTTTTAAAATAATTGACTATATGGTTTGGAGATATTTTAAACATGAGAATTGATTACTTTGCCTTTTTAAATAATTTTCGGATAGAATTTTTCTAAAAAAAATATATTGTTTAATAGTTCGGGAAGCGTGTGCAGAAAAAAAGAGTGAATCTGTCAATACTGATTTATGTTGGTTGTGCTCATCTCAAATAGGCATTTCATCACACCCTAGCTCAGTCAATAGTCAGTGGGTATGTAGTAATAAAAAACACCTGCACGCTATCGTGTTGGAGAACATAAACATTATTTCTGATGAAGTCCTTTAGGT
Organism: Leersia perrieri; assembly: GCA_000325765.3. Taxonomy (NCBI): domain Eukaryota; kingdom Viridiplantae; phylum Streptophyta; class Magnoliopsida; order Poales; family Poaceae; genus Leersia; species Leersia perrieri. The sequence goes on along the minus strand of CM002478.1, from coordinate 15,091,010 downwards.
TAAAAAAACACCTTCCTACGAGTCGTTGTCCCCATGCGTAACCGGCGTATCCCATCCTGGTTGAGGCTCTTCATATGGGTCGTCTACCTGGGCAACGACGGACTGGCGACACATGCTCTGGCCACCCTCTTTAGCCGTCATAAGAAGCTTGGTTCCATGACCCCCCATGAAGGCGGCTCCGCCTTGCAGGTGTTCTCTGTGCGCCAATCCTCTTAATGCAGCTCGGTGGACAGTATATCATCATCACAGCCTACAACATCGAAGACAACGAGTTGTGGAGGAGAAATATCCTAACTGCACTGTCTTAGGTCAGTACACTACATATCAGGCGTCTAAGATTTTAGATCGATTACTGGAGCAATTGTATATGTGATTTTTAAAGTTTGTTATTAATTTAATACAACCCAAACCCCCCCCCCCCCCCGCCGGTCTTTTTAAAAATGGAGCCACCTTATTTGGATGTTACAAGAAATAAAAAAACATTAATTTATGAAATGTGAAATGACTACCCACAATGACTATCACGGTGTCCTACCATCCTACCCCATGCAAAGCCTGCACGAGACAGGCTTGATCAGCCCCAACTCCCCATCCTCATCCTATGGGACGCGTGCAAGTGCGCCGCGGCGAACAGGCGGTGATGTCTGCTGAGAGGCAAGCGGCACGGCAGATTCTGATACCTCGGACAGCTGCAGCGATGGCGTGCAAGCGGGATCTGCCGTGCCGCTGGTACGCCATATAGGCTGTGTTCGTTTGCTGGTGAAAAAAATAGTATGAGCAACTCAGCACAGTAAATTGCTACAGTAATTGACGCGCGCAAAACGATAAATGGTATTAGCACATGATTAATTGAGTATTAACGATTTTAAACTTGAAAAATGGATTAATTAGAATTTTTTAAATAACTTTCGTGTAGAAATTTTTTCAAAAAAGATACGGTTTAGCACCTCGTTTTCCATGCGTACGTCACTGTAGCATGTTCACTGTGAGTTTTAGGGGGGCACTGTTTTTCCCTCTGGTACCAAACGCAGCCATAAAAATCATTCTCCCTTCGATCTCGTATAATCCTAGCGCCGATGTTCCCCTATACCATATAAAAACCATGCCACGAATATCAGACGTTGACAATGTGGTTTCTAAAAGAATGACAAATAAAATCATTTCAAAACGTGCATAAGTTAATTAGTTTCATGTCAAATGCGCCATGGTATCGTGATATAGGAGAAAAAAATACAAGTGACGTCTCCCTCAAGTTTCAAAACAATTGACATTTTGGATAGGGGTACACGGCGTCCAAAAAACAAATATGATTATATTTTTTATTATAATACATATAGAAATAATAGTAAATATATAATTTTGTTAATGTACTTTTAAAGATTAATTTATGCAAATGGTACACACGTTGCTAAAATAAATAATTATTCATAATAAAAGTTTAGAAAGTTTGACTTCAGCCTTCTCAAAACATCAATCATTATATGGAGAGTATAAATGTAGGGGCAAATATGCAATGCAACATAAGCATAAGGAGTACATTCATGTCATTTCACCACAGACTTAACATTGTCACTTCGATCATCCAAACCAGCAGCATTGGCATAAGGAGCCGATGTGCACGCAGGTGAGGGTTTGTTGAAGTTCGAGTAGCGTGTCAAGAATCAAGATCGATTCAGTGCGGTTTTTAAGTGCAACAAGACTCTTCTAATAATTGGAAAGTTAGAAGCTTAGTCTTCTACCTTTTTTTTATCTCAGTTATGAGACTTAGAATCTTATTATTCCTATAAGTTTTGGCTATGTATATGCATTCATGGATAGAGTGGTCGGATTTCTATCCATCATCTTAAAAAGAATGCATTCACTGTTCTCAAAAAAGAGACAGAAAGAGCATGAACTCACTTCTATCGATCACTGGCTGTCTCAGGTCGCTGTGACCATTTATGTGTTTCGCAAGTCCTGCAGGAGACAATTTGCTGTTTATGTTGATCTTCGTCCCCGCCATTTACAAATGCTTTGAGAAGCCATGGGCTCTGAAGACAGCTAGTATCAATAGTCTTGTAAACACTGCCGTGAAGACTTACAATGATGGCGAGATTAACTCACTTGACGAGTACGTGCAAGCTGCAGCACAGTATTTTGAGGACCGCCGTAACGGTCGACGGTTTGAGTATGAAGAAACACCTTGCCATCCAAAATATTGCACGTGCCTTCACGATCTTTTTGTTGATCTTTCACTTCCTTATCCCCATCGGCTTGGAAACCTTAAATACTTGGAGGAAAGACAGGGCCAAGCGCATCGTGTAATGGAAGGTAGGCTGTCTATGATCTTCGATCGCCTCTACACAGCTTCAATGTTCTTCCGGAAGGACAGCTTTGACAGAAGTTTGCTTGTGCTCCTGAGGTCAGTGGCACTCGTTTTTCTACCAGGCGCGGCCATGATGTTGTTAACGACAACGAAGCTATTAATACCACAGATGGGCAGATTACAGTATTCTTGTTAACAACTACTTACTTGATAGAGAACTTTGGAGCTATGATTCTACTGTGGTATTTATTGCTGCAGAATAGATCAATTCCAAAACTTTTGCTGACTCTAGCTCGTTGGTATCGTGATCACTTCACAAAATGGCCTGACCATCTCACCCAATACAATCTCATATGGTTCTTAGCCAGCAGCAAGAAGCACGCTAAAGTTAGGAAAACCGCAGGCATTTTCGGATGCAAGGACTTGGTTGACCAACTCATGTGCACGAAGAACAACACGGAGTCGGCAGGCAGGGAAATCACAGAGCTGGTCCATAAACACATCAGAAACGGCTGGATCAACCGACGCATAACGGAGACTGCCACTTACAGGAGGTTCGGTGACAACCGTGGCCAGCTGACGCTACAGCTCGAGGGCTGCACAGACCATCTGGAATGGAGCTTGATGAGGCCGTTCGACGAGAGCGTCCTCCTCTGGCACATCGCAACGGATATCTGCTTCTTCCACGGCGGCGCCACGTCACTCACACAGCACTACAGCAGCACACCGCTGGTCGCTGCAGGGACATGTCGAACTACATGACACACCTTCTGCGTCACAACCCGGAGATGCTGATAACCGGCGCCAGGAGCAACCTTTTGAAGAAGGCCTACGTCGAGCTCAAGGAATTTCTCAGTCGCAGCGGCGGCGATCCACCGTTGGACGAACAATTCGCGCATACAAACGTGGTCGCGCGGATGATGGTGGAAACAGAAGATCTCCCGCAGCCGCAAGGTTTCGTTCACAACGCGAGTACGCTGGCCAAGGAGCTGCTGAATTTGGCCAGAGACCAGGGAGGCGAGAAGATGTGGAGGGTGATCGAGGGCGTGTGGGTGGAGATGCTCTGCTTCTCGGCTGGAAGGTGCAGAGGGTACCTGCACGCAAAGAGCCTGGGCACCGGAGGGGAGTACCTGTCCTACGTGTGGCTGCTACAGTCATACATGGGGATGGAGACCCTGGGGGAGAGGATGAGAGGACGGACCAGCTGACGGACATAGCAGACAGGGGAGCAGCCGTCCGCCCGACACCTTTGCAAGACACCACCGACCCAGAACCGGCGCCGGCTACCAGCAACTCAACACCGGCACTAGGCGTCTCCGGGGGAGAAAATGTTTGACACTGTACAAGCATACTCTCTTCCATGGTGGCTTTTATCTTCCTCGCTCTACACTGGTTGTCCAATGTTATGCACAGATGTTCTTTGTGTGCCGTTGTTGTTGTAGTCGTCGTTGGTCTCCTTGCTGCAGCAGCTGCTGATATGTATTGCTCTTTGTTCCTCAATGCAAAAGTTCAATGTTGTTTTTCGCATGTACTCCAGCTGATTAGTACGTACTAGTATTTCACATGTTGATCAGTACTAGTATTTCACATGTTGATTAGTACGAGTATTTCACATGCTATCTGCCTCGATAAGTAGCTGATGCTACGGCTGCAGTCAGTGTAGTCGAGCAAATGGCCCACCCAAAATCTGTACCCCTTATTACTTTTTTGTATGTTGAACCTCGAATTCGGCCCATTGCTGGCCTGTTTGCATTTTCACTTAGGCTGCGTTTAGTCCCCTTAAAAGTTGACATCAATATTTAGACAAACATTTAAAATATTAAACATAGATTAACAGCAAAACAAATTACGTCATGATTAACACTGCGAGACGAATCTTTTGAGCCTAATACGTCATGATTAGTCATAAGTGCCACAGTAACAAATATGCGCTAATGACGTCGTAATTAGGCTCAAAAGATTCGTCTCACAGCAGTCCGAATATGTAATTTGTTTTGTTATTAATCTACGTTTAATATTTTAAATATGTGTCTAAATATTAATGATATTTTGAATCCCTACAGGGAACTAAACGGGCCTTATCTGTAAATCACACATGTGATACACATGTCGACACAACTCGATTGGACAAGTCCGCTTAATTACGCCATTAGTCACTGTGGGCCCGTCTGTCAGTCACCCACTCCCATTTTCCTACATTATCCTAGTAGACGGTGGCCGGATAGTCGCGGTGCCGACGTGCCGTTACCCTCGAAAGCCGCGCCACCCCCACGCGCTCCCCCACCACCGCACACTGCCAACACCCACTGACACCGTGGCCCCACCGCCTCTCCAACTCCCCTACCCCAAAAAGCAATTCCCACCGTCACCTACACCTGCCCCAATCCACCGTCACCGACAGGTGGTCCCCACGAGCGTGTCGGGCAGGGCGAAGCGGCAAAACGTACTTAAAAGTCGACCCGCTTGTCTCACTCGCTCTCGTGTGCTACAGCCCCCCGCTCCCCCTCACACATCCACTTTACGTCACCGACATGTGGGACCAACGTGGTGGGTAGCCCACACGTCAGTGTTTTAGTAGGAGAAGCGGGTCAGGGTGACGAGTGTCGCGGTGGGGGTGAGGTGAGGGTGGGCCCCACTGGGCGGTGGCGGTGGCCGAGTGGAGACGAGGCACGCGCTTGCTAATCGTCTCTCTCGTCTTCTCTCGATACCTTTCCTTTCCCCATCGTCTCGCCAGAGAAGAGAGAGGAGGTTGGAGGAAGCGAAGAGGAGGTTAGCTATAGCTAGGGTTTCGTGCTCCTCCACGCGTTCTCGCGCGGCCCGGATCGGATCGGGCTTCCTCGGCGGCGGCGGCGGCGGTGCCCGGTAAGACTGGATCCCGGTCCTCCCCCTGTGTGCGCCTTCCGGTTTCGTTCTATTGTGGTGAGGCAGTGGAGGCGTCGGTCGGCGATCTGGGAGGTCGGAGAGCTGGGGGTGTAAATTGATGGGGGACGTGGTTTGATTCCGCGGGTTGTGGATGAGGGGAATTGGAGCGGATGTGGGGTTGCTGAGCTGCGGTCTCGTAGTCTCATGGCAATGGATTTGTTTTTGGGGTCTGCGAAATTGGGGGTGTTCGGATTGTGTGAAAGGGGAATTCGCTTGTTTGCGTGGGGTATGGTGTGTGATTTTGTTGAATTGCATGAGAATTTTGGTTTTTGATGTGGTTGTTAGCAGGAGAGTTGATTGATTTGGGCGTGGCTTGGATCGTGATTCCGGCGGTGCTGGGCTGTTCTATGTGAAATCGCTGAGATTGGGAGGGTACTCGTTGGGCCCAAAAATTTCTTCTGTTGTCCTGTGGGGTTTACTTTTGATTTGGCCAGCGTTTGCTTAGGTCTAGAGGTATTAATTTGAGGGAATTCCAGCTGGCTGACGCCCAATTGACTATAACTACATAGCATTACCTGATAGAATCATTATGATGCTACTGGAATTGTGATTTAGTGTAATAACTTTTTTACCATGTTTATCTTATTGAGGTTTTGACATACTTTAGCTACTTATATATCATTAGGTTGAGAGGTAGTGACATAACTTGTAGTTTTTGTTAGCAAATATGTTTGTTTGAATTCAGTATGTCTATGAAAAATGGCATAAATTTGGTAAATCTAGTTTTCATTAGGCATCAAAGAGAATTGAACTACTAATACTCTAATAGGGATCGGGGAGGATACACACTACATTTTTTTAACAAAATTTAAGATTAATTTCAACTAACTCCGCCAAATGCAAAGAACATACTTAGTGAACAGTGAGTTTTTATCCACCATACAACAAATGAAGTTGACTCTAACAATGAATTTTACTTGGCTAAAGGAGTTGTCAGTCCTCGTCCGTGGTTTGTTTTGTTTTTTGGGCAATTTCCAAAAGTAAACTGAATTTGTAACACTTGCGACATCGGCACAGGATTGCCCCCCTTCTTTACAGCCACTTTTTCAACGATGTAGCATGCTTGTTTGAAGGTGTATAGTATATTTGTATTCATGGGATCTTTTTGGCTTTGGCTGTGAGTAACCGAATGTATTTGCTTTTCATCTTCAAGCTGTTTTGATGCTATGGTCAGTTGATGTGTTAATTCTATGCCTTTCTTTTCTCCATATTCTAGATCTTAGGGTTGTGATTCCTTTGCAATGGCATCTGGAACTGATGAGAAAGCCAAGATGGAGGGTTTGACATCAGCGGCAGCCTTTGTTGAGGGTGGGATTCAGGATGCATGTGATGATGCTTGTAGTATCTGCCTTGAGGCGTTCTGTGAGAGTGACCCTTCCACAGTAAGACATATATCTTCATTGTCCTGGTATAATTTTGCTCATATATGACATTCTTTTAACCATTTTGCCTTGTTTCTTTGTTTTGTAGCTGACTGGTTGCAAACATGAATTCCACCTCCAATGCATTCTTGAATGGTATGATATTTACTCCAGTTTATGTGTATTATTGATGGAGAATTCTTATATTTCTTCTGTGTTGTACCTATGTCTGTCTGAATTCAGTTGAGCTGTTCTGGATCAACTGTATGCATGTTCAAATTATATATCAATATCAAATTATATATCAACATCAAATTATTTTGGGCAGTTTTTGATTTCATGTGGTCAGCTCTGCATGCTTGAGTCTTGGGTAAAATGACCTATTATTAACTGTCCCTTTTCTATTGAGTTTTTGCTATCAAATTCAATAAAAGATTGTTCCATATTTCCAGCATCTGTCCTGTTTTCTCTAGGGTACTGATTCCATATATTTGTGCATTGATGACCTTGATACACCCTTTATCAACTTTTTACAGTTTTCATTGACACTTCTGATGTATATTATGTCAGTGTGACTAGACAAAATACCTGATTACTTTCAACTATCGAAGTATCAATCTATTAGTATAGTTTTTGTGTTATAATTTCAGTACGTCCATACATATCTGTGAATTGCATGCATGCCATGATTGTTTATTGAGATTAAATTTCATAAATCCTTACTATTGGTTTAACTATTACAAAACCATGTTTTAAGGGATAGTGGTGTACAACCACTCTTATATTCCATAATGTTTGACAAAAACTAAACACCAGTTATTTCCACCATATTCAATGCGCTTGGACTCTCTTGACAGTCTCACAAGCCTATATGTTCTCTTTGTGAATTTGGTTATGTTTGCGAGACTAACAGCTGTTGTCAATATGATGGTAATGCTTAAAATGTAGTGCTGTTTTGAATTTTTTTTTTCTAGATTGTAGTTTGTGATAGCTTTAGCAAATGTAGTGCTGTTTTGTGAAAAATGTACTCCTTTAATAATTGAAGGACTTTTGTATTATAGATTTTTTTCATAGCTTTATTCATATCTCCCTATGGGTGAAGAAGATTTGTGACATTCATATAGATCATTATAGCTAGTGGAATTAACTAGTTGTAACTTGTAAGGGAATTTCTCCACAGATTATGACTAAGACTGGGACACTTTTCACATGACAAATTCCCTTATCAGTCATTTGTTTTTCTGGTTAAAATATTTTTCAAATTGATGATTGGTGATCCTCTTGCATAGGTGTCAGAGAAGTTCTCAGTGTCCTATGTGTTGGCAGCCTATCAATTTGAAGGATCCTACCAGGCAAGCTCTGTCAAAATGAATTATTTTCTCTTACCTGTACAGAATTTTAACATGCTGCTAACCTCTGGTCTATTAATATGTCAGTCAAGAGCTGCTGGAGGCGGTGGAGCGTGAAAGGAATGTAAGGACCAATCAAACTCGAAATACAACTATATTTCATCATCCTGCTCTTGGAGATTTTGAGGTGCAGCATGTATGTGTTATGAAACCAACTTTTGATATATTCCTCCTGATTTGACTAGTGAAGCATTTTTTTAATGTTATCCTAATTAGCAAGATGAACTTTTGCAGTTACCTGTTGTTGGTAATGATGCTGAACTTGAAGAGCGTATATTACAGCACCTAGCAGCTGCTGCTGCAATGGGAAGGTCACATCATCTTGGTAGAAGAGAGGGACACAGGGGTCGTTCTGGCTCTCACGGTCGCCCACAGTTCTTAGTTTTTTCTTCGCATCCAAACATGCCATCTGCTGGTTCAATTTCTTCATCTTCGGTTCAAGGGGAAGGAGATAGTGAATCAAGTCCTGTCCACACAGCTAGTGAATTATCACTACATGCTAACACACATGAAGAGGCAGGCAATCAAAGTCCTGGAATGCTTACCTACGATGCTGATCAAGATGCTGTTGTTTCGTCTGGAAATAGTACTCCTGTATCCAGCCCTAGGTTTTTCAATAGGTAAACTGATTCACCTATAAGCGTCCACTGTGTCGTTGTGTTATTATTATTATTTTTATGATAAGCTATATGATGATCCTGGTGTATATGATGATTCTGGTGTATCAGGAGGCATTCCACTGGGCAATCAACTCCAGTAAACAATGACAGAGCTGGGCCATCGGATCTTCAGTCCTTCTCAGACTCTCTCAAGTCTCGCTTAAATGCTGTCTCTATGAAGTATGGAGCTTTAATTTCTTAAGTTGCTTCGAAAGTCATCTATCAACTTTTATCTTAAATCTACTTTTTTTTGTCCAATTTAGGTACAAGGAATCTATTACAAAAAGTACTCGAGGATGGAAGGAGAGACTTTTTTCGCGTAATTCATCTGTGGCAGATCTTGGTTCTGAAGTAAGGAGAGAAGTTAGTGCTGGAATTGCGTCCGTATCAAGGATGATGGAGCGTCTGGAAACTAGAGGTAATAATGGTAGAACAAGTGATGACCCGGCAACATCCACTTCTGAAGCTCATCCCAGTACAGAATCAAGCAACGAGAGAGTTACAGAAAACAATTCGACTACAGCGACAAGTACTAGCAACACTTCTGCGCCTTCTGCCCCTTGTGTTACATCTGGTTCAAATTAGTGCATCTTGTAGGTTCCAAGAGAAGGCCTGCACATGCCCATTCTTCTCCGTCAAAGGTATTACATCTTTCTATTGGAAGATAATTATTTTGATATGGTGTTTAATAATTATGCCTTGCTTCAATGAAAGGCTCTATCTAATATGCACTCAACCATGGCTGCCTTACCTAGTAATTTAGTCATTTGGTGCTAGCTATGTTACAGGGTTAGTTACTGGACACTGGCTAACTGACACGAATAGAAAATGTCATTTTAATTGAAATGAGAATTTCATTTTTTTACATCGAAGCAAGAGACAGTGCATGTTGCATTAATTAAATTTGTGCTGCATACAATTAAGTTTAGTTAAACAAGTATGCCATTGATTAGCTCCAAATGATTCACTCTCTTCATTCAGCTGTATGTTTGCTTATAACTGATTCTTATTAAACTGACGGACGAGCGGATTGCCATTGCCAGGCATTTGCAGGTGACCAAGGTTGAAACTGCAACGTCATGACGTCATCCTCAGCATTGCATAAATCACCTCTAGAAAGTTGGAATGACAATATGATGTATTGGTTTGATAAAAGGGCACAGCCAATCTTTAGGATGCCGATTTGTTATGCTTCATCTTTGTAAAAAGGAAAAAAATGAGGGACAAGTTTTTACCGGTATAAATAATGGATTTGGTGACATAATAGCACCCGTAATCGTGATAAATATGGTGGATACAGAATTTCCTGTTGTACCAGTCGTAAATCTCTGATGTGCCTACGTTTTTGTGGTTTTCATCGCCTTCTAACTTTTCTGGAACAGAGAATGTTTGGGCTGTTGGATAGCCGATCTGTTCGTTTAATTATTTCGTGAAATCCAGCCCCTTTCTTTTTTGGCGAACGTGTTCAACCTCGTAAAACGAATAAGCCATTTCAACCATCAGGTGAAAAGAATAGGGCCAAGTCTTAACTGCCAGATTTCCCTGCCATAATAACTCACGTTTCTGAAAAGCTTTAGGGAGAACTTTGCTAATCTGAAATAAGCTTCTTTGGTTTTGAACTTTTTTCTCCCTAAAATGATACTGCCCCGCCCCTTAATGTTTCCCAGGTCAGATTAGGCAAACTTTGGATTTTGTTATATCAAGTTAAAATTATTACTCACTCCAGTCATTGATATATTCTTTTAAGTATTTTAATTACTGGAGGAGTAAATTCCAGAACAATGTATTTCATGGTGCAAAAACTAGAACCCAAAGGGTAGGTAGCTTAGCTCAGCAACATATGACATCGTTAAATTTGACATTGTGAAGTTCACTTATATGGCATTGTGAAATGAAAACAGAAGTTTGGGTGTAAGTCGCTAGTTCAACACCAAACAGAAGTTCACTTATATGGCATTGTGAAATGAAAACATGTCTCAACAACAAAAAGACAATTCAGGGTGTAAGTCGCTAGTTCAACAGGATGACTGCCTGGCTGTTAGCACTTGTTGCAAGTGACACCAAAATCGTTACACATATATCTAATATCGATAGCAAAACATCATTTCAAATGGTTAATGCAACTATCCCTACAAACTCGTTAAGAAACCAATAAAAGAATATTTTCTGTCAGAGGACTGTAAACTCCAAGAATAGTCTGAATCCGTTGCCTCTTGTGATCTTACAAGTAGACATGTGTAGCTCCAAAACGCCCCGCAGTGTTAAAATGCCATCTCCAGGCAAAGGTTATATGTGATTTTTAACCGGATGAATGTTCATGCTTCACACAAACAAGATCATCTAGCTTGTTTCCGTCCATCTTGTATAGAGATACGCCACCCATCTGGAGATGGTGTTCCTGAGCCTCCCTTCTTAGGCTTTCAAATGGGAGTATCTCCCACTTGTTGTATTTTGAGTTCTTTCGTGTTTCGCTCATATCTGAAGTACCTGATACAGGTCCATAGTCTGGGTCAACTGTTCCCCATACCTTACAATTACTAAATGGGCCCATTTGATCTGATTGACCAGTTTCATGTCTTTTTAAACGAAAAGCTGCAGCATGCGCTGCTCTGATCTCTTCCCGGCTTGGTATATCTGACCAATCTTCTACCCTCTTTGCTCTCATGGGGGAGTGGATTCGAATTACCTGAATTCAGCAAATCACCAATTAGACCAGGCAACTTCATATAAACAAATCAGACAAGAACATGACTGAGAGCCGTGAAGACTTACTCCAAGGCATTCCAGAAGTTGATAATAAGCCCGTCCTTGCAGTGGATTGTGCCCTTTCCTAGGGGCTGAGAAGTACCTTGTCCTGAAACAATGAAGTGGGCATAAGACATCAAACCATAGAGGCCTAGACACCAATAGTACCATGGTTATCCAGATATAATACAGCCATGCATTGACTTACCATTCAGTGTAGCCAGGATCAACTGTGAAACCATACATGTCGATAATATCACACATGGAAAGGGCCAACTCTATTGACTTCATGCCAGTCCCTTTAGCACCTCTTCTCAGGACTATGCCTTGAAAAAGATAAACAGGATTTGGAAGTTCCTGCCAGTAAAAACAATTGCTAAGTGTTCAGTTTGAATGATCCAAGTCTCCCAAAAAGTCAAAAACCATAAAAATGGGCAGAAAATAATAAAACATGGAATTCATGATTCACATTAGTGTGAATCAAGAGGAGGCAAATAGTATCACATGCTCAGCTGGACAAAAGGAAAATGCAATCTTTTAACCTTTTACCTTTATCACCGCATTGATTTCTTTATGCGTCAGACTTTTTATAATAAGAACCTCATTAGCTGCAACAAAAGGAGGACAGTTACACATCCTGTTTAAAAGTTAAAGAAAGCAACTCAATAGAAGTATATATTAAATAAAAGGCTCATGGAGTTGTGAGTACTACAAAAAGGTATCCCAAGCATCTAAATTTTTTGTAGAAGAAAGCAACTGAAGAGAAAGTATATTAAATTCCTAAAAGAACTATTGGAGCTATGAAGTAAAGTTGGTTGGTGTTATTACAAAATGTACTTGTATGGTATTAGTAATCAAGTGAAGCACAATATTCATTGTCTCTGCTTAACCTAACAAGATGTCTTCAAGTTGGGGAAACCAGAATGAAGAACATTGCCAATTGTTCTCTAGTAATTCAGAGATACTAGAAAAAAAAAACAATATGGATGCCATCTATTCTCTCATTCATGAAGTAAATTAAAACACTATTAGGATTGAAGTTATCTGGAAGAAAGTAGAAACCAGGATTACAGCATTACAGGAGCCCTTTAATATTTTCTCCATGTTTCGAGCAGCACCCCTGACAACCAATCGAAAGTCCCTTTTCAACCCAACATACTTTGCATACTTCTGCAGGTCAAAGGTTAAAACAGCAGCAAAATTAGTAAAGGAACATCAAGCTGCGTCAACTTTAGAAGAACATAATTTTCAGTTGTCATAAATAAAGATACAAGACACCTAAAACAACACGAATCTAATATAAATGGTAAGGGGTTCAGGGTAAGCACAAAGAACAGTGAAACAGGAGGAGCGTAGGGAGCCAACAAGAACATACTCAAACAGGCTATTCACATAAGTTAGCTCAGATACCTCATTAACAGGTGCCTCATTATCTCGGAACACAGCATCATGCGCATCAATTTCTTGTCCAAACTCTGTTTTCAAGAGATCTCCTGAGTTACCAACAACGGCACATGTTGCAAATTGGCGTGGATGAAAAGGAGGCTTAGCAGGCAGTAAAACACTAAGAAGCTCTTCGCACAAAGTACGGTTGTAGCATTTGTCAGTGCCGCTGCATATTTAAAAAGCACATTAAGCACCCTGCAGATTAATATTACTTTGTGGAAGAATGGCAACAAATATCAAACTTACAGCTGTGCAATCCTTTTGGCTGCATAATCTAACCACCCATCAGGTCGCACATCTAAGTATTCCCTTGTCAACACAGTCGTCATGTTACGGTACTGGCATCATATTAGCATTAACACATAAGTATATATGCTATTAAACATGCTATTTCATAAGCACGTACTAACCTGTTCCCACAGAAGGATAGTTTCACAGACATCATAATTGTATTCCAGTGGTTCAAAATATTTGAACTGAGTGTTGTACTGCACAAGTCAAGAAAAATGTTATTATGAGCAGACCTTTGTTGAAGGACACAAAATCCTTAACAGAAGTAACTGCATGTGAACACGACAAGTAATATTTACCCAAGTACTGTTGGTTCCTTTAGGAAATTTAAGGACTATCTTGCAATGATCAATAATATCTGCTGCAAGTCCAAGTCCCCTGCTTGCCTACATAAAGTTGAGGTTCAGAAGCAAGCTAGAACACAAGCAAGAGAGTAAACATGCAAATAGCACATCTACTTCTGAACAAAAGAAAATGCTATAAAATCTGTGGCAACTTGTAATCTTGAGAAGGTGTAAACTTGACAGTGAGTTTAACATAGTTCCTAGATGATTGTTTTGCAGATAGATTAATTGTTCATGATGGCACAGTATCCTATAAACGACATCCCTTTCTCCCCTGACACAAACCAAATTCATCCAGAATAAACAAGAACTAAGGGGTTGTTTAGATTGTTGCCATTTTCAACCATTCCATTGTTTGGCAAGCCCATAAAAGTTAGATCCATTTAGTTTATTACTAAATATTGGCAATGCTCACAAAATTTGGCAAAATTCTAGAAACTTTTGGTAAGGTGCCAAACTAAACATCACCTCCACATTTTGCCCTTGACAAAATTTTGGTAATGCCAAAATTTTGGCTTACCAACAAATGATAAGTTTGTTTTGGCAATGAAGTGAACACCCCCTAAACCAAAACAGATAAGAAACATCAATTTTGATGAATAATGTGAACCCACGATTGACCAATTGCAAAGACACCGATGGAAAAATGCATTGTTGTTTCAGTGTAGATGACACATAAGTAGACCTTAACAGCACAACATTAGTAGCTAATTCATTGCCCCTGCCCTTCACTGTCCCCAATTACAGTTTACTCTAGTTGGCTAGTGCTGGCGTAGAAACAAAATAACACCGATATCTTCATCACAGCGGAAATGCGCGAAGTAAAATCGATCAGCTTCCCATGGGGAGGCAATTGATTGAATTCAAGCGAGCACAAAGCAAGCCGAGGTCAGATAGTGACATACCACGCATTGCTGGACGCGAGACTGGAATCCCGAGAGCGTGCGGACCTCATCGGAGTCCAGATCCAACCTCCTCGCCGACCCTGCAACAGAATCAACTACTCCCCATCAGTCCCACACAAATAAAGGGGAAAGAAAGCTAGGGTTTTCGGGAGCGGGAGCGGGAACGGGGAGAGCGCACTCACTCGGGGCGGTGAAGAAGGAGGACTGGATGGAGAGGACAGCGAGGCAGAAGGCGAGGGCCAGCCCCAGAAGCAGCACCACCGTGGGCCGGCGCGGCGGCGGCAACGACGATGACGGCGGCGCCCTCGCCATCGCCGGATCGGAGGCGGCGCTTCCTTCTCCTCCACTTCAGTTCGCTCGTGGGAAAAGGCGAGGTCGGTGGAAGCTGAAGAGGAGGGGTTAAACTGTTAAAGCTTTCTCTGTTTTTTTTTTTTCCTCTCTCTCTTTTGTACACAAAATTCCTTCTAAATGGGACTAATAATTTGCTAGGAATATTTGAACTAATGATGGTTCGTAAAAGATGTTCTGGCTTGCTTTGGTGTTAGAATTCACAGAAGAGGAAAGAGTCGGTAAAAGTTGGCTTCAACTATAGTAGTACACACTTTTGCACAGGACAATTCGATTTTTAACTATTTTATCACTAATGATATTTTTGTTAGATAAAGGTTCTTGCCCGGTGGACCTGAGTTAAACTATTAGCACTCCAGATGTTCCTGTGCAATTGGTGGAGTATATAATGTACTTCCTCCCTCGCATGCCATGAGTTTGTTTTTTTTCATATTTTTAACTTAAACACTTAATATAAAAGAAATAAAAATAATTGATCATGTAAAAATAGTATCACTACATTTATTATTAAACAAGCTATTATTATATATATGTATAAGTATTTATTTTGTAAATATCATTAGGCAAAGTGCTGTTACCGTGTTCAAGTTAAAAATAAACTTATTTTTGGACGGGAAGAGTAACATATATGGCACTAGAGGCTTCCCCTTTGTCTTGATTATCATGATCATATCTTAATTAGAGCAGCAAGGATGTTATTACCGAACTGATCTCGGCTAGAGCACATGTGACATCACTGAGCTGTAACAAGAACAAATTAAATCCACTGATTTAGTGGGAAACAATTGGACATGCATTGAATAAAAATATATTCCTTCTTGCTATGTGGTTCATCCTCACTATAGTCCTTGATTGCTATAAAGTTGAGATTGTCTGTGGCCACGTCACCTAATTTCTTTCGGCCATTGGAACAAACATGTGCGCCATAAATTTGTTTGACATTCATGTATATGGGTCGAAGTAGAGTCTCAACTCCACACCCCCAGGCCCATCTCTCTTCTCCGGTTCTCTCCACATGTGAGTTAGTTGCCACTGCCACCACCACACGGCTCGTGTATTCGGAGAGGCTTTCGCTCCTTGCTATGTGCGACGGCTCAGCGCCCCTCTCCGCAATCGATGGTTATGCGGGTGGCAATAAAATGGATGGATCAACTTCTTTCCCACAGGAAAGAAACCTTTGACCCCTCTGCCTTCCTCCCCCATTCGTAGCCTGATCCCTTTCATCTGATCTACCCATCGATTTCCTCTTCGTTGAACTTAATTGCACAATGAAAGTTGTCACTATTATACATGATCATGTTTATCATCTTCATAAGGATCTTTCATATTCTCATGTAATCAACTTTCTCTGGCATCCAGGCAAGACCTCAGCCTACACCTACCTTTCATGGCTGCTTCTTGGACTGCCTTTTGTTTCAAGTATGCTTCATCCGTTTCTGTAAAAGACTACGTTGCAGTTTCTTGGTCTTTCTTCCAAAATCAGGGTAGTACAAATTACCAATTCTCTAAAAAAAATTGCCTACATCTGACACATCTATTGTTATTGAAACATTTTATAGGGCCACTACAGTATCCGTTCACGACCATGTGTCATGCATAGTCTACTCGAGATACTTCCTGGTGAGAAAATTTTCTCTTCAACATCGGGCTTTCCTTCCTAGCTAGCATCCTCGATGATACCCATTGAAACAATATATTTTTCGAGCAGTATTTGCTAGCATTCTCTGCAGCTCAGCTATCCTTCTTCACACATCTCTAATTACTTCATGTGTTTTTCTATCAGTTAGGTGATCTATCCAAATATGCTTGCATCATTTTTTTTTTGTAATTATTCCTTTTCCCCAGTGGAGTGCGTAGTTCTGATGATTCTGAGATCCAAGAGAGCTTAACTAAATTGCTTTGTATGATGTTGCCGTTGGATTGTTCTATGGTCTCATGGCTGTTAATTTGTGGTGAGCATCTAGAATATTTTCATATATCTCTATCGTAGTGACATATGTTTCTTCACGAGAGTTGATTAAGTTCAAATTAACCAGCTTGCAGCCATATTATTTTTATTTTACTTGCTTCTTCAATAGACCATTGAATTGTTCTAATGGGCTGTGGCTAAAGCTTACTTTCACGAGCTATATAAAAAATAATTACTTTTATGTCAAACTGATAATTGGTTTGTTGAGATATATATATTATCATTTTTACAAAGTTCGATTGCTCTGGTATATTCAAATATGCAGCAATTTTTCCTGATTCTGTTACCTTCAGCAATACCAAGATGAATTTACCATATCATGTAGATATGCTATGCTTATTTGTTGGGGGCTATATAAAACATGCCAATGAACTAACTCTGTTAAGATAGAAACAATATATAAAATTGTTATGGGTCTGAAATTCATAGCAACAATTGATGTTATGGAAAAAAAAAGTTTCTTCAATGCCATTTCTATGCTTTCAAATTGTATAATTCTTTCACAGTATTGTAACCAGTGAATTACTGTTGTATTTTTCATTTAATGTATCTATGTTGGCTATCATATTCTCAAACTTATGTGTTGTTGCCTCAAGTCCTCGTAACAACGCGCGGAACATCTTGTAATTATTATTATTCGTCAACCAAAAGGGTGGGGTGCCTACTCAACACTCTTTCATAAAATGAGCATGTTTATGTCCCCTCGCCTTTCTTTCGGACTTCAGAGATCCAGAGTCATTCATGTTGCTCTTCTTCATGTTCAATTGCACTTGAGTTCCTACAAGTTTGAGCAGAATAAACAAACAATTAGGTTCAACTTTGACCTGTAACTAGCGTAGCACCAAACCACAAGACAAAGTATAAGGAACTTATTTGTTTTCACAGAGAATATCCAAATGATGTAAGCCACCAAAAATTGAGTCAAGCTTCATGAAATGTTTCCAACTGAAGCCAGCAATTTGTTGTGTCAAAACAACACAACATTTATGCCAAAATAGTTTCCATGTCATTTTTTTCATTTTTTGTTAATGGCATAAAATACCATGGGAATATTGTTTTGCACTATTTCATTAGTGCATTATCAAGCTCTCATATGCATCTCATTCTTGGCCGATGCATCGGCCACTCCTTAGACTTGAGTCTTAGTGTCCAACAAGCAGCAATAAACATAAGCCATGTCCACAATAAGCGGACTATACTTGCGCAGTCTTTTACTCATGACCGATATTGCCATATTTCCATTGTATCAGTTGCATATTATGCAACCAACACATGTCAGCAAAAATATTTGCAACCACAATCTTGTGGTGAATATTTTTGTCAGGTGTGCACACCCACACTTACAAAAGCATGTTTCGTGCTTAATTGCAAAAACACATGCATGACACCCAGTGGTTAATATGACCACCCATCTCATGACATATTTGCATACAATTGTATGTCATTCCATCTATTTAAGATGGACAATATAGTGCATTCATTTGGATGCACCATTTGTGCATCGAAATTCACATGCCGTCTTTCAGTGCAATGTATGTACGTCCAAAAGGCATGTTCAATGCAACATATATTGCACTTTCATTAGTGCAAAGAACTTTCCACAAACAAATGGAGCAAACCGTTGTATTGGTCTACACATGCATTCAAATAAATGCATAATTAAGCAAGTGCAATCTATAAGCATCATATTACGGGGTGATTATATTACCATTCAATGTTTCTTTACGATTTATTTGCTACTTTTATATAAAAATGGTGTGCATGTTTGATCGATTATAGAGCCTTTCCTTTTGAAGGAGAATTAAAAAATGATTCTCCTTCACTAGCAAGGGCTATACAAATAAAGCAAACATGAAGCTCATGTGTGGCATATCTCTAGTCTTATTTTTGGGCAAAAATATTCTTGTTTTTAAGGGATCACCAAAAATGGCGGTCTCCACTAGCAAAAATTTCCTTGCCCATTAATAAGGCTAAAATGCTCACTTATAAAAGTAGCAAATAAATCATAAAAACTAATTAGATTTACTTATATGTGCATGGGTTGCATTTGCTAGTGTTACTTTTAAGCAAGAATGTGCTTACAAATGAGGTAATGCCAAAATGGTGTTCTTCCACTAACAAGGATAACCTTATCCAATAGCAAGGTTACATAAAGGTACCCAACTAATCCCTAAAATCAAATAAAATTAAATTATATGACACTTTTTATGCGTGAAAGTATATATCACTCGTCATTTGCTCAGCCCACACTATCCAAGTAATTATATACACAAATAAAGAAAATTGCTTTTAAAATTAATGACCATAAAATTGATTTTAAGTAACCATGTGAGGAAAAATTTATGGTGTAATCCATATCTAGGTGCAAACCATGAAAACCACATTATAAAAGTTCTCAAAAAGAGAATCACACATATAACTAAGGCGATATTAAACAACCATGCAAAGTTCAAGAATAAATTTAACTTCATTTGAGAGATATAAAACTAACAAAATACAAAAAAAGGAATATTGTTTTCTTCTTTGTGATTTGATAATTTTATATCTCATAAATGAAGTTGAGTTTGTTGTTGAAACTTTGCATAGTTATCGATATAAATTACCTATATGTATGATTTTTCTAGACTTTTTGATAGTTTCTATAAAAAAATGTTTTCAAGCTTCCACATAACTGTAGTTTTCACCATATATTTTACCACTATATAATGCACAAAAGTATGAACAAACAACATTGAAAAAGGAAGAGAAGACACCGAAAGTGGAGTGAACTAATTGTATTGAAAAGTGATTTTTATGATTCTTCATTCCCCTTTGGTTGATTGCCATGTGTGTGTTTATAAGTGAGAGAGCCTTGGACAAGCAAGATTCATGCACATGGCCTGTGCTCCATCGATAGGAAAGAGAGGTACCTTCCCATTGTTGAGAAATTTACTCACCAGAGATTTAAGATATTAACTGCATATTTGTATTTTTTTTATTTGCTGGAAAGTAATTATATAATTGTCAATGATAATAGGCCCGGGGGTCCCCACGGAAGGTTAAACCTCGCTCTGCACCAAATATCCGTGCCTGAGGGGGGGGTCGCACTACAAGACCACGCCCCGGGGCGCAAGTCTACCGGCGTCGACGCAGCCCGCTACCCAGCCCCACGTGGGGGTAGGGTAGATGTAGCAGCTCGACCCCCTCCCCTTGAGCGGTCAACGCCGAAAGGAGGGAAGCCGGGCCCAGCGATGAGCTCGCCCCAACTACTCACATATAACACATGCCTTGTTGTGGACAGAAGCCACTATGTTCCATGTGCGCTTCCATCATCATGGAGGGACAAGGGGTTGTCCCTTCGCTCGGACTATGCGATGCAGGCATCCGCCTCTGTTAGAGGTGTGTGTTTGCGCTCCTATCCCATCTATACGGTGCTACAACTACCCCCAAGCCCACTCGCAAGTATCCCATGGGAGCTCAGGCTCTATGAGCTCCCCAAGGCCTCGAGATGGATGCCCCGGGGTATCTACCCTAGGATGAGGACCCTGGGATGGCTCGCCCCAAGATAATAACCCCAGGACAATGGCCTTGGGGCGAGTGGAGGGCGTATGCCTACCCTGTCTCGCACCGCCATAAATGCCGACCGCCAAGTTCCAACCATCGCATTTATAGCCCAAGCATGATTACCTACGTCAGACCTGATAAAGCAAGGCTTAAAGGGATGCCTAATCCCCTCGTTTCTCACGCCTGAGTGGGTTGTCCCCCATCAAAGGCGTGTGTTTGCTCAGTTGTCCCATCAATCGTTGTAGCTAATGGATGAACAGTGATCGAGCTCGCTCGCATTGACTGCACCAGCCACCCTCAAGCTTGATCCTTGCTGACGGGTGGGACCCACATGGTTCCCCAAGTAGTGAAGGGCTCAAGGCAGTGTGAATGGGAGAAAACTAGAACTGGTTACTATCGACGGGTGGTACCCATAGACCGGATAAATTGGGTAGTGGGGTACGTTGGTGTAAGGATCTACGCAAAACGACATTGCAGAAACACAGGGACAATGATTTTTATACTGGTCCAGGCCCCAAGGTGAGTAATACCCTACTTACAGTTTATATGGGATTGATCTTTTTCAAATACAGAGTACAAGGTATATGTGAATCTAGTCGACAAGATTGTAGTCGGGAAGTTGACTAACTATCTCGGTGATTTGGCTTCTGGCTACCCTGACTTCGTTGGTTTCGGTGGAATTTTTGGTGGACTAATTCGATGATCCTGATCCCCCCAGAGTTCTTCCTTCTATACCGTAGGTTACTCGCACCTTCAAGTAGGACTCGAAGACATAGAACCCGACACGATATCTGGCAAGTCCTTATCTTCTCCGAGTAGGATTCCGTAGACATCAAGCCCGAGAGGATATTTTCCTTAAGACCTTGCAGATTCCTTCTTCTGTTTATGGAAACATACCGTATACGTTTAGGTATACCATGCTCGTATATTCCATTAATCGTAGGGATGAGGTATGCCTTATCCGTAACCCTGACAACTGCCAGTGCCACTCACCGGCATCATCATCACGAAGCCCACGTGTCACGGCCCAAGTGGGAAGAGCTAGAAGGCTTGCATCGCAAGGAAGCTGGCCCGAAGCCGGTTGCAAGATGTTTTGTAAGCTTAGAGCTGGGTAGAAAGGGCTACCGTGGGAACCCCTTAGAGTATAAAAGGAGGCCCAAGCCCAGCAAAAAAGACGGAGACTCAGAAGAGAATGGGGGAGGCGGGGGACCAGAACTTGTAATTAAGCTTTGGCTTTGCTCTCTCGGGTAGAAAGAACCAGGCCCGTGGGAGAGTAGAGCAAAACGATTAAACTCATACACAGCCCACACGCACGAGTAGGGTGTTACTCGTCCACATGGCCCAAACCTGGATAAATACTTGCCCAATGAATTGTGCTAAGGCCCTTTGTGGTCTTCTTCTTCCTCGACCCACCGAACTTCTCGTTGAACCCTATTACACCCTTGTGACCGAACCTAAAAAGGGGGTCTCCGTTGATCCTTGCTCAAGGAGTTCACTCTCCGACAATAATATCAATCTGCCAGGAAATCATCACAACTATTGAAAAAGAATATCCTTACCAGCTTAGGAGTGAAGAAGAATCTAGATATTTAGACTCCAACACATGCATGTCACACTCACAGTACCATATGTACATAGGCTTAAAAAATAAAAAACGCCGGATTCACCAACTGCATGCATACAGTTTATCCTACTATCCAATAGATCTTTGGCAAAAATATGCACTCACATCCCATACCATTATCGAAAATAACAAATGTAATCACAGTATGATCGGAAATAGTTCGACACATGTATTGATGATACCATCACAGTGCATTTTGAAGAGTGCCTTTGAACACAGAAGTGGGTGCCATTTGCCAATTGGTGTTTCGTCATCCATTATTGTCGTCGACATTAACACTTCTATGAACATGAATGGTCAACATGAAATTAATCAAGAGTCATATATTGCAAGGCTAATATGTATGTAATTCATATTTTACATTTTGGGGAAGGAAACATGCATAAAAATAATACTCCTATGTAGGATTACCTAATGATAGCACCAGACAAACAACACAGGATATTTCCATCCTTATTGTTAGATCTGTTTTTTTTTTGTTATTGCATTAATATGAGAAAATTGCACCCTACATTGGGTAGAGCATATATTGTTTCAGTTTGCACAAGGTTTACTACATATTTTTCATTTTACACCAAGGTGCATAGAAACAAGTTTCACTCACCAGGATAAGTCATCAATTTTTTTAAAAAAAAAATCATTGAATTCTATACAATCAAATAAAAACTTGATGAAACTTGGTTTAAATTCACCTTTTTTTTTAGTTTCACTCATATTTCATAAGATTTTCTTTCAACCGAATGATACAATCTAGTTCAAAGCAAAACTTATTTTGATAAACTCCACTATAAAGTGAAAGTATGCACTAAACCTAATGCAAATTAGGTTTAGTGCATACTCTATGAAGTGCAAATTACTCTATGAAGTTACATTATATCCGGTGTAAAGTGCAAATTACTCTATGAAGATCGATGGTATCTCTTGATTGTCTACTCTGATGGTGACTTGTCTATGCTTTATAGTGCAAAAGGTACATTGCCATTTGAGGAATACAATAAAAATTAAAAACAAAATAAAGATGCTAACCTACATATGCGCATCTCATAGTTAATGTGCATGTGTACTTAACAATCATCAGCTTCATCTTAGATCTGTATTGCATTCCATATGTTACAATAAATGCATACATCGATATTTGAAAACAACGAATGTATATATGTACAATATAATGGAAAATTAGTGCTCCACTCTAATATGTGCCGTCAATTTATGTGTGAGGTAATTTCATACATATTCATTAGAGGTAAGTACTATCTTGATACTAAAGACAATTGATAATGAAATTAAATAATTCTTTCAAGGGAAAGGAACTAATTAGCCATATCACACTTGAAAAGTAATCAATCAATCATATATGCATACAACCTTTAAATGATGGGGAAAATCCAAAAACCCCCTATAACTCACTGGTCCTTTTATTTTCCCCCTATAACTCACTTTTATACAAAAGACCCCCTATAAGTCATTTTCTCTTGTAATTTTTCACCTAGAGCTTATTTTCAACAGTATATCGCTATTGCCTCTCAACTCCTTGTGACATGTGCGTGTCCAATATTAAGATGCCACATGCTATTTTGCCATGGGTAGATCCCTGCTGCCTTACGCCGAGCGTGACAACAGAAGCGACAAATGTCAACGCAAAAACAAAATACTGATAATTGAAACATTTACAACCCAATACAATGCATGGTTGACAAGTAAAAGACATCCTTGTCAAAGTGGATAATATAGTCCCACCATGGTATAAGCCCATATGACACATGGAGTTGAGCTTATGGTGATAGATTATTGAAAAATTGTTGTAGGTAGGGAATTGGAAGATAAATTGAATTTGCAGAGGGTGTTTTGTACGAAAGTAAGTTGTAGGGGACAAAGTAGAAAGACTATTAAGTTATAGGGAGGTATTTGGATTTTTTTTCCCTTTTAAAGGATTAAATGAGTAAATTCATATAGCAATTTTTTGAAAGAAAAACCATGTTGTATGGTCTAAGTCATAATCGAATTTAAAAATCAAACTTAGCTGTTATGTTTTGTCTACGGATTATAAACCATGATATTATGTTCTTATGGCCTTATAGCTGATTTGCTAAGACAAATTCCTGGATTATGTTCCCGTATGAGCAAAAGGTATATCACCTATTTGGTCATCCACATAATGTTCCTATATTAAAATTTTAAACAAAATAAAACTTGAATACTTGATGATTAGTGAATTACATATGGTATCACCCCTTTTGTAAGGACCCGCACTCCAAAACCACGCAGCCCAACCCATCAAATGGGCGTTCACATTTACACATACCACCCTACATACACATTCTTCCTCGCTTCGTGCAATAGGATTAACCGTAAGTGGTATGGTTAGAGAGACAGAGCCTTATGTGTTGGCTTCACTCTTACTAAACTAACAAAATGTAGTAATCAGTACACACATCACACATGGGCCATATGGGCATCATCCTTATTGGTTAGGATGTTACATACACCCCCCTCAAAGGACCCAACGTCCCCGTCGGTCCAACATACTGTATGAAATCGCAAGGTTTGGATCCAAAACCATTTGTAACGACTTATCCTCTAGAACTGTGCAATCCAGCCCAGTAGACCGGCATGCCCAATTATACTTTCGTCCTCACATTATGTAAAAGGGTTAACTCGTTAGTGGTATGATAGAGGGACATGGCCTTATATGTTTAGCTCCACTGTCGCCAAACCAACAAGGTACCAATCAAGTGCACATAGCACACATGGGCCTCGTTCTTATTGGGTAAGGATGTTACACCTTTGGACAATGGTCTATAACTTTTCTTTTAAGATAAGGAATTGATTCTAGTTTTTACTTCATAGAAGCTCTGACCAATTATCACACGGTTTGCAGGACAAATAACAATGAATACAAATAAAGCATAGCTTCATTAGAAACAAGAAGACTAATAAAAATATCACCCTATAAAAGATATCACAATCTATGGTTGGTTTGAATGCACATAACGATTGTTCCTTCCAAAGGCGTATAAATAGTCCTTTTCTTGCTCAAGCCAAAAACCTAAAATCTCCAAAACATCAACCGAGTCTTGCTCCCAGCATCATTGGTGAGCAGTGTCGAACCAAAACGGAAAAAACGTTATACATTAGCTAAGCTGTAAATAGAAGTTATTAGTCCAGAACATATCACCATAGAGCGAACCTGATCCGACTAGGAAACTACAACATGGATGAACCTCCAATACGATGCCTGTAAGAAGGTTGCGTCATCTTAAATGTCGTTGTCACTAAGTTTTCACCCGAAGATTATGACATGGGTAGGCATGTTCAAAATCTGGGCTGGTCCGGCCTGGAAAAAGCCAGACAAAAAAAACAGGCACAAGCCCAATGACGTGCAAAAAATTAAAGCATGAGCCTGGTCTAACCCCAGTCCGACCCCATGCTTTCTTGGGCTTTTCCGAATTTCGAGCTGTTGGGCTTCAATACCTAGGCTCAGGCTCGACCCATTGCATGGTCAAGCCGGACCCAACTTGAATAGGCTTAGACATGAGCAACTGAAGGAGTATGATGACATAGCGAGCATTGCAACATCGCCTCCAAAAAAAATGGGTGGCACTCACAAACCATGCCGCCTCCGGTCTCACTAGCCACGCCGCGCCAGCCTTCCTGCCGGTTGCGTTGCCTTCTCGCCACGCCCCTCGGATGAGGCGCCTCCATGCCATACCACCGAACCTGACAGGGCATTTGCACCGTGCTCACCTATCGATCGCGACTGTCGGCAGCAGCAACATCATCCCGAGCGCCGCCTCTGTTGGCGCCCTCGACCGTCATGGCCTTCGCAAGCCTTGGGACACCACCCCACATTGCCCCTCTCCACCGCCAAGCAACCAGTGCCAAGCTGACCACCCCGCTGCAGACGCCATCCCCAATAGGACAGGAGATCAGGGCAAAAGAGCAGCAATCGCCAATCGGGCTGGAAAAAAACCGACGCCACCGATGCCGGCCGGCCACCTCCGCGTCGTCGCCGCCGTGGATGGCAACATCCAGAAGTCGTCGTCCCAACTTGTCATCCCAGGACGGAGGCAGGCCGAATTTATGCTTGGCTAAATTCTTTCACGAAACAGAGGTAAGCCGAATTTATACTTGGGATGAAATATTTGCCAGAAAATAAATGGTCGGCTCGTTTCTATCGCAGAGATGATATGGGCCAAACTTTTTTTCGGTATGATTCTTTCCAGAAATATATGGGTCGAATTCACCTATGGGCTGAACTATTCAACTATAAGTTATGGACCGAATTTAATTGTGGGCTGAATTCGTTCCAGGCAATAGCTCGGCTGAACGAACTAATGGGCTGAATTCTTTGTAGGCCAGATTTGTATAAAAATAGATGGGCTGATTGGTTGATGGGCTTAATTCTTTGTCGGTCAACCAAAATTTTATTTGGAATGAATTATTTCCCAAAAATGTGGTAGGCCGAATTATCATGGGCTGATCTTTTCACTGGATACAGGTGGACTGGATTTATGGGCTCAATTTTTTCAAGAAATGAACGCGGCCGAAATTTTGCAGATAACGGGGGCCGAATTAAATTTTGGGCTAAATTCAGTTTTTGAAAAAAAGGATTGGTCAATTTATTATGGGCCAAACTTTTCTCAGAAAATGGATGAGGCAAAAATTGTCATGAGCTTATTCTTTAATGGAAACAAGGAGGGCAGCCTTTTTGTACATGTTCATATCTTTCGGAGGGAAAGACATGCTGAAGATAGTAATAATCCACTGGTTAGTGGTACATGTTTTCAGTAACCACTTGTTCTCACTTGAAAAGCTGAAAACTACTGCCAAATGACATACAGGATATGGGAGGATCTGGAGCAAATACCAATTGCCACCACTGCCTACAAGATGTTGGGACTTATGTACAAGCAAAAAATTTAGAACCTCAGTCTGCTCCATCATATCAGGGGACGATCCATTAAAACTCGCCGCTAACTAACCAGCGGTAGCCGTTTACCTCTTCCTCTTCCCACCTGAGCCTCCAGAAGCTTTTCCAGCAGAGCCAGAAGCTCTTGATCTACTAGCTGGTATCTTCTTTGAGTTTGATCCGTTGCCATTGCTCTTCAGGTCGAGCTGCACTTGGATCCCTGGAAGTAGAAACAAAATCAACAGAGTCAGGTCTTGCCATTTTCGTAGTGAACTGGCTAGAACAATATCCAACAAGTAAAAATTACAAGGACCTTTCTTCTTATCACTCTGCAGGTCCAGTTTTGGTTTCGCGTCACCAGGCAACAGTTCATCTGGAAGAAATAAACAAAGCAGCTGGTCAAACAAAATGCAGATTAAATACAATTTATCAATTTGAATGTCATGAAAACTAGCCTGATACTAATAATATTGACAATGACATGGCACTACAAAGCCCAACAATGCTAGCAGCATAGCTGACAACCATAGGCCCAAGTTGCATGACTAAAGATTGAGAGTAAAAGTACAAATGCATATGAAGATGATATGGCAGTAAAAGAGTAAAGCTTTCCTGGTACAAAACAAAATAGTTAAAATTCACAAATGCCTTCTCAATATCTGCAATCAGTTTCCCTTCATTTCAGACAAATCCTCACCGGATGTACTCATTATTAAAATTTTTGCAAACCACAGCTCCTATTTAAAACTAGTCATTTCATTTGCTGAGAAAGAAGAACCTACCATTATTTTCAGCATCAGAGGAATCATCTTCGTCGCCTTCAGCTGAAGCTAGTCCATTTTCTTCAGGCAAACTCTCTTCCACTGGCTCAAGGATTGCTGCCACTCGTTTCTTTAATGGCTTTTTCATGCCTGGGATATTTACAAGATCTGCTGCTCGAACAACACGAGAACTACTTCCTTGTTTGTAAGCTTTTGTTAAGGCACTTTTAACAGCAGGTTGAATACCATCCATAGGATTTGGATGACCCTACAGAGCAAAATATGTATTCAGAAACAGCATAGTGGGCTAGTTATGACAACCAAGTTGGCAAATTTACTCGGATAAAAATATGCGTTAATGCTTCCAAAAACTTATTTCAAGCAGTGAACTGAGTATAGACTAACACTCAGAACCAAATCACACAAAAAAATGATTATTTTGCATTTGCAATGTAACTCAGATACAATTATGCAAACCTACCTATAAGTTTGTTCCATTAAAGATGTGATCATTGTGGCACTAAAAGATCCATAGGAAAACACTGCCTTTGTTCTTCTCGATTACATGTCTACATGATCACATGCTTACAAATTTCGTGTAGTTCTGAAGAAATATTTATAGTTCGGATAATGCATCATAAGTTAATGAAAAACTTCAAAAGAAACAAATCAGCTTTTCCAACATGTTGTCAAAGTAAATTGAAATGTCATCATTAGCATATTGGAATATACAGATCGCAAGCAAACCTATAACCTACCATCTAGAGTGAATATTTTCAAACACAAGGACAAACCTAGCACACTACATATTGTAGTAAGTAATTAAGTATATAGCCATCAAAGAGATTAATGGTGAACATAAAATAGATGACACAAACATAAGGTAAGCCATTAGAATAACTACCAACCTTAAATTTCGATAATTCGACAATCGTGTCAAAGTCTTCCTGGCTTAATGAGTAGGTATCCATAAACTCCACTACTTTTTGCACAGCTTCATCCTGTGATTTACAAATATAAGATTACCAGGCAACAGCCCAGGTAAAGAATCATAAAAGAGGAATTGTTGCAAGAAACTGACTATCTATTACTACATAAGAGCGAGAAACAATACGTTAAACCATAGAATTGAAAACCCGTGTATACGAGGCATGGACACTGTTCTGCAGATTTTTTTTCCAGCAAATGAAATTGGAGACAAAAATTCCTAACTCAAATGCGTTAAGAAGTATAAAGATAAATTTCTAAAATGCCTAATGATGTGGTCATGAACTCATGATCTTCATATACCATACTATGATAAATTCAAGTATAATGCCATAGAATGAAATATGGAGTTCATTAACAGATCACATCTTCATTTACCTTGGCCATTGTCTTCAGTGGATCAGTCAATTGTTTCAAGAGAAGAGTGAGGTAATCCAGCCTCAATGACTCCCTGCAGTTCGCAACAATATAAGATTGGATTTACTCATCATAAACCATAACAAAATCATCTTAAAGATCAGATAATGCTGATGTGAGCAGTGAGCTACAACATCGTGAAAAGGCATGACTTTTATTCAACGTTTGCCAAAACAAAGTTCAAAAACTGATGGTGAATTTGTTTAGCATATAAGGTTCAAAAGGCAAAACCAAAACCTCCTATCTTGACGATATAGTTAAATGACTCAGGCAAGTTAAGAAAAGTAGATATCGTTTAATTTGCTCAGCGTGATGGTTAACCTTTCAGGTAACATCAGGAGAAACAAGCATGTCATGTCCATCAATTAATAGGTGGCCAGTCATTGAAAGAATTCCATGGAAATTTAGAGCCTGTCTTTAGGATAGATGGAAGGTGGTAATGAGGTAAGGTATATCATGCTGGATATACATGTCATTTGATTGAGTTCAAACTTCTAAGTTTAGCCAAGAGTCACTGATAAGCTGAAAAGGCTTGGCCTTAGAGTTCAGAATTAAGATTTAGGACATGCACAAAAATGTTTATTCAGAAAATAGCATGAAAGTGTATGTGAAACTATCAACTGGCCTAAATCCATTTGGTATAGTGATTTATGAAAATGTATGCGCAACGGAGTCAGCTTGGTAAGTCAACTCAGTACAGTCACACAGAAATCCAATAAGTGATCATAGTGGTGTATGCCTAGTTGCATACCGTGGGAATTTTACTTTATCAGATTATATCAAGCCAAAGATTTAACAATATTCAAATTCTTAGCTAAACAAAAAAAAAGCTTTGGTTTTGCAAATTCATATAGTTAGTCAGATATTTAAGATGGTGCTTGTGACAGCATAAAACCAGATAACAAGCAAGCCCCTTTCTTATCCACCTGTTACGCGATGCATCATGCTGTGAAGAGTAAAAACAAAAGCCATATAATGCCAGAAAGCCAGCAGGACAAATTTCCAGAATATGTAAAAGTGTCCACCTGTCCAAGTTTGCTTGCTGGGAGGCAAGAATATGACTGTGGGCATCTTCCAGTAGCCTTATGTTTTTATTCGTGGTAGAGTACTTGCCCAACCACCCACCAAACCTATTGAAGTTCCGCTCACCCTACCAATTTAATATCCATTTCAATCATTCAGAATAACCAAGGTAAACTAGACAAAAGATCAATTGATAGATATGGTTTGAACTTTACTGCTTCAAGGATCTCTCTATTCCCATGCATCAAAGCAGCACTGGAAGACGTGAAATTGATTAGGGAATCAGTGGGGCACATTTGAATTAAATCAATTCCAGCACATATTAACCACCATATACTTACGGTATTATAGATGAAGACAAACAAGCAGCTTGGGACAACTGCCACTGTCGGTATCTTCTTATTTGTACATTAACAATATCAGCATCCGCTATAGATTCAGCAGCACGGGCAAGAAAATTCATTCTTTTAACTCCACTGTCATCCTTCCCAACAGTGACAGGCCGATAATTGATATAGTTTTCCTATAACAAGCATTGTGTCAATATGCAAGCCTAATCATGCAGGTAAGGACCAAAAAGAAGTGATTGCAAACAGTTACATGATGTAACATGCTAAAAGTGACCATAGCAATTAAACAAAAATCATAGGAAAGTACCCCTAAAAGCATATTTTTACACAGCGAAAATTTGGATCAAATACCAATGCAACATATCTGGAATATACTTAATGTAATATAACCTGCATGCTATCATATGATGGCTATCCCAGCTTTCAAAGAGAATGAGATATCATTAGAGGAAAAGTTAGGATATACTACCTCCATCCCATAATATAGCTACATCAGCTATGCAAATTTGAATAGCAGAGGTAGCTATATTATGGGATGGAGGTAGTAGCATTCAAGTGGGGAGTGTGTGTATCAACCAATAAAAAAATACCGATCAAGTTAGCTGACCTTCAAAGTATATAAACAGTTGTGTGGTACTAAAAACACAAATAGCATTGCAACAAAATAATGCGGCTTCAGCTTATGCAACTACAGAACCCACAAGCAAGATACATGCATGTCAATGATATGAAAAGGCTGTGATATTCATTCTACAATTAATGTTTCAGATTTCATAAAACCAAGTTGCAAGCCATGATAAGCTACTTCTAATACAAAAATATCACGAAACAATTCATAACAGAAAATATCTCAGGGCAGACCAATATGAATTGGCAATTCTACAGAGAAAATAGACACAAATAAAGTCGTGCCATCAGTGTCCCCTACCTGGATAATCAGAGGAACTAAATCAGGATCGCTCATGCTCAAATCAATTCTCTCATCCATCCGTAGTCTCCCACCATTAAAACCAAATAGCCTAAAAGTTGAATATTAAATTTAAAGTAACAGGAAAAATACAACACAACTCTTGCATTGCAAATTACAAAGTCATCCAAAACTCCGCAGATTATAGATCCAGTAACAACAAATTTGACATCATGAGTTTGTACTTTTGAGTTAAACGCGTCATTGAGCTAAAATCAGGTAGACAAATAAAGTACACAAAAACAGTTCAAAAGAAGCCAAAACAGTTACAACTTCCAGGTAAAGTAAATATAGAGTGTCGAGTACAAAATTAATGTTTTTAGTCCTTCTGAAAGCAATGCCACAAACTTTTTTTTCCAT
Organism: Leersia perrieri; assembly: GCA_000325765.3. Classification (NCBI taxonomy): domain Eukaryota; kingdom Viridiplantae; phylum Streptophyta; class Magnoliopsida; order Poales; family Poaceae; genus Leersia; species Leersia perrieri. The sequence continues at coordinate 15,059,365 of CM002478.1, read as the reverse complement.
TAAAATCAGAAAATATATGGTGATGTTACCAAGTGCATATGCAAGTTTTCTAATTGTTTAGTAATGGATGAAACTAGCAATTGAATATTTGGTTTGTGCCTTTTTCAATGGATAACAAAGGAGAAATAATATGGAACTTAAATGTACAGTTTGACAAAAAGTAATAATATAATTAATACAAAATTGGAATTTGCATAAATTCCCATAATTCACATTTATACACCACGAAACTATTGCATATCAATACAACTGTGGAAAGATACCGGACTAGAAAGATTGATGAGAAATAGAGGATTAATTGCATAGAATTAACGAAGAATGGATATACTTGTCAACAGCCGTGAAGGGTGAAATATCTTCATCTTTTGTGCTACTACTAAGCCGCTGTCTTATATCATCATATTTGACCACAGACTGGGAGAGGCTCATATATTGCAAATGGTTAAGAGCCATGCGAATATCCCCGTGTACTCTTTCTGCAAGCTCTTCCATTGCATTCTAGCATATGAGGAATCCATATATTAGTAACAAGGATCTGAAAAGTCTACAATAAAACCAAACGTGGAGAAAAGTACACAAGAAAACAAGGGTTAGGAACTATCAATGGTTTTGCTTTTCGTTTTCCCACAACTTTTGATGAAAATTCAGAAGCAGAAGACTCCGAAAGGCACTGAACATACCTCTTGAGCTTGAAGACCTTCCTTCTTAGCGATTTCCATCAACCTCTTACCCATCTGTTAAACTCAGAAGTTAAAAACCAACACTATATTGCAACTTTTGGGTCACAAGCACCAAGAGTAATAATGTTACCATTGCAAGTACCAATGTAACACTGTACAGTGTAAGGAGATGGAAATTTAGACCAGAAAGTCGATGTGCTACCTAGAACAGCTAGAAAAAAGGACCCACCCCCCCCCCAAAAAAAAAAAAAAAACAAACAAACAAGAAGGTTTTTTTTATGCAATCAGGAATTCATTTCTCCATGAAAAGTTATGTACAGTATGTACTATTTGATTGATCTTCAGGTTAGCCATTTTTAACTTCATATAGACAAACAAATACGACTTATATTACTTCTAAATAGATAACTGCATGCAACTGTATCGCTACTGCCTAAATTGCAAGAAATTGGGAATATGTCTTAAGGTCAAGGGATAACCTGTAGCTTTGTTGGTTTTCTGAAGTTGAGTAGCAAACAGTAATTTACAAGGCTCTTCAATTTCTGGCTATAACGGTCATTGCAAATGCAAATTATAGGAATCTTGGATATCTTAATGCTCGCAATAAGATCAGCAACACCACCACGATCTCCAGCAGACATACCATCAACCTCATCCATGACTAGTACAGCCTTGGGCTGTTTTGTTCTGTCAAATTTGTGCCAAATTTATACATGACAAGATACAACACCAAAGGTCCAAATGGTTCACAAAAAATTCATGTCATACTAACCGGTTGTCACTGTAATTCAGAGTTGCATTACTGATAAGCTCTTTGATAGAATTTGATGTACTCCCCCCTACACCTTTCTCAATCTTGGAGTCTGCCTTACCACGGCTGTCGCTTGCATTAACCTGTTACGAACATTAGCCATCGCATTTATGCTTCGATAGTTGAGTAAGAAACAAATAGTTGCCTGGGAGTTTACTAAGTATACAAGAGTGTAGAATTACCTCAATAGCCTGCAATCCAAGCATCTGACTGACAACTTTAGCAGTTGTGGTCTTACCAATACCTGGAGGTCCACTCAATAACACAGCCTTTTTAGCTCCACTGTCAGCCTGCTTCTTTCCCTTGACCTTCTGGCCAGAATGACGAAATTGATCATCCCAAGTTTTTAACCAATCATGAAGCTGTTTAACCTGCATGTATAAGTTCATACTAAGTGCTTGTTCATAGATATACATGACCAGCTAAAGCAGAAGCACTAACCATTGATTGGTTCCCAACTATGTCATTTGGAACCTTGGGCCGATACTTTTCAGTCCATTGCAAAGAACCACGGTCAACAATTTTGACCTTATGGTTGACAATGGAGACATTATCTTTATTACTCTTTGGGGAAATATTTTTCCCTGTGGTGATTTGATTACCATCTGAAATTAGAAAACCAAGATATATGTAAGCATAAACAACATGGGAAACGTCAAGATCAAGGCATCAAGCAAATAAATGAAATAAAAATCAAGCCGTCAGATGATGTCAACAACGGATACAACAATTGTTGGATCAAAGCTAGCATCTACAGTGGGTAAAGAAGACACAATGAACACTAGAATCATGTCTGAAATCCATGCAACTTTGGGAATACAGGTATCAAATATTTAGGTTATGCTAAGGAGGATTGTGCATGTGCTATCAAACTAAAGAAGCATTTTTAAGTTTTCAGCTACCTCTTCTTTCAACTTTAATTGGAGAACTCTTTATTGGTGATTTTTGCTGCCTTTCTGAATTTTTGTCACTTTGATGTTTGACTACAGTAGCCTTTGCAGGCTTTGATTTCCGAATCATATCAAATAAACCATCTTCAGTTAAAAATGGGACTCTGCAAATAAGTATGCTCATCTGTTAGAAATGAAAATTAAGAAACCAAATAATATTCTTAAGTGAAAAGAGCAAATGGTACCCCAATTCTTTTGCTTTGTTTGATTTCACTCCACCAACATCCTCATCAGCCAATAGGTAATTCTGCCAATAAATGATGTAAGCAAATTAAGGCTAAAACATTACCAGCGCAAGTATCATAGTATATTCCATACCGTCTTTTTGCTAATAGAGCCGGTCACACGGCCTCCATAACGCTTAATTAGATCAGTTGCCTCCTCACGTTCAAGACTGCAAGTTCATATAAACTTATAATGACTTATTGCCAGTATTGTTTCGATAAGGAAGTTTGAGGGTATATTAATGGTGCACCAGGCATCTACCATTAGATGAACATAAAGCAAATTAAAATAAAATATCAACAAATAAAAACAACAGAAAGCACCTGTCAAGTGTACCACTTATGACAAACGTCAAACCAGTTAAACAGTCAGGGGAACCCTCGGGGACTTCCTGCAGAACATGAATAAAAAGTTTAGTATAGAATTTTCGGGGGGAAATATGAAAACAAGGAATAAACTACCTTCTCCCCTTTGTGAGGAGGATCCTTCCTTTCACCAAAATTCATGAAACCTCTCCCACCCCCTCCTCTCCCTCTTCCCCCACCGGCTCCTCCCCTTCCCCTTCCAGCTGCTTTCGAAGGGGTTTTGGCATCTTCATACATCCTGTCCTCCTCGCCATCATCATCAAGACCAATTGTCTTTCCATGGGTTGCTCCTGCTCCTCTTCCTCCTCTCCCCCTCCCACTTCCCCTTCCCTTTCCTCTTCCAGCTGACTTGGAAGGGGTTTTAGCATCTTCATCCATCTTGTCCTCACTGTCATCATCAAGACAAACAGTCTTTCCATGAGCTTCCGCGTTAGATGCACCTTTCAACTTCTTTGATGGTGGCGGCTTCACTGGAGTTTTCCTTCTTGAAGGTGCCACAAAGTCATCGTCTTCTTCATATATTTCCGGTGCTGGCAAAGGCTTCATGTCATCCTCAAGCTCATCACTGCCTTTCTGAAGTTTTCTTTTAGACAAACCTCTCCCAGTACCTTTTCCTGCACTTGCATCTTCCTCTTTTTCTGTTTTGGATGCGAAGTACTTGCTAGTCTTCCTTCTAGCTGAACAATCATGATCACAAGGCGCCTGGATGATCCAGTAAATAAATCAACATCTGGAAATCATGGGGTACCAGACATAATTCAGGTAAATGAAAGCAGCAATAAATTTGCACCTGCTGTAAGCTTGCAGTCAAACTAACAGAGGCTAATGCAACAGTACAAGAAACTTAGGATCAGAGTGGAGTACTCTGTTATAGGCTATTTTTATTACATTTAAGGTGCACAAAATTACACACACATTGTATTATAAAACTAAATCTAACATATTTTTTTTTCTTGTTTGTAGATGCCAAGATTATCATCGATGGTTTGCACACAAGAATCTGTAACAGTTTTTATAAGCAGAAGGATTACGAACAGACACGGGAACTCATCACATGGTGACCCTATAATCGCACGAAACTCCTTAATTACATCAAAGATTGCTACTGTTAGCCAATTACGTTGATGAGCCAATTCACATTACAACAGACTATACAGATTTCTCCCAACAAGACACCCATCAACAACAGGAAGAACGCAAAAGGGCACATGCGACGAACAGAGCCTGACAGAAAGGGATTGGCATTGTACCAAAGATGGCGCCGGCTTCTCCGAAACGCTGAGCACGGGCTTCTTCGCTGCCGCTGCCGCTGCCGCCGCCCCTCCCGGCTTCACTGCGGCACCATTCTTGTCTTGCGCCTTCATGAACCATTTCCTGATGTCTGACGACTGCGCCAAACAGAATCCCAATCAGGAGAAAGAACCAACCAAGAACCAAGAACCCAATGCGCGAAAACAAGAACACCCAACCCAAGAACTCACCATCTCCGACCCCCCGCACAAAGACCGGATCTTCCCGGTCCCCCAAAGCAATGCAAGATTGGATTCGACGCCCCGCCGATTCTTGGCGCGGTAAGTTGGGGAAAAGAAAAGAGAGGCGGAGGAGGGCACCCAGGGGGTTTTAGGCTTGGGGAAGCGAGCGAGCGGGGTCCCTGCTTCCTTTCTCCCTTCCTCCTTCCGCCCTCGCTTCGTGGGGCCCTTCCGGAAGCTTTCCGGTGATTCGCCGCCGGGGATGTGGAAGGCGGCCGAGGCCGGCGGCGTGCTCCGGAAGACTCGTCGCGCGGCGCCGTTTCGCGAGAGAGGGGAGAGAGAGAAAGCGGGTTTGGGACGGCGCGGCGCTCGGCGTGCGTCACGTGCGTGGCACAACACAAAAGATGGTTCGCCTTTCAGTTTCAGGTTGTGTTTGTGTGCTGCCTCACGTGAGAGACCACTTGGCTACTTCCTGTCCATAATATAGCAAGAGAATAAAATTATATGAAAAGTGTTGGGCCAAATTCCCTCCATATGAAGCATGTGTTTCTGGTCCAATATAACCCACACAGTTCAACAAATATGAGCCGTTAATTTTTTATCAATAATTAAGATTATCTCGTCCTTTTATGGTGGGAAGAAAAGCTCTAACCTCTCTTTGAAAAATAATGAGCAACCATGATGTGAATAATACAATCCAAATAAAAGCACAAAAGGAGATGAAAGTGGAAAAGAAGAGTCATAGATTTTCAGTTTTGTGTCTTTATGCCGATTTTCATCAAGTCAGCGACTGAAGGTTCAAACTGGGTCGGATCGAATCAAACTTGTTGAGTTCGTTTTTCACTCGGTGAACTTTAATCTGGTCAATTTGATCGGTCTAGTAGAGTATCAGATTTGAGTGAGGTTTTGTTAGCTCGAGTGATTGAAGTTTTAGCATGTAAATATCAGTTTGAGGGGTCACACGATGTTTAATTGGGATAATGTTTTGTCAACTTGGAAGGTACTATCGAGTTTCATGCATTTTGTTTTAGTCAGCTAAGAACTGAAAATGACAGAATATATTATTTCTCCGCTTACTTTCGATATGCCCTTGTTAGTTATTATGGTTGATATTATCGATGCTAAGATTATGTCTTGATGATGTTATGGCTATTATGATGTAATCTAGATGTTCTATAGAAAACAATAATTGTACCCAGTATTGATTATAGTGGACCAGTTGGTGGTCCCGTAGTCTTTTACTCTCACCGAGAAGGTTTTTCCATGTTAAATTCTAGTGTCATTTGTACATGCGATCTATTTTATTTCGTTGCTAATTTGCTAGTTGAAACTATTCTTAAAGTTTATGGCAAGACAAGGGGTCGATTGTGTGAAATATATTTATAAGAAGTAATTATTCAACTTGTATGTTAGAATTGCTTAATTAATTCAGCCCAACAGATGGATAAAGGGTAAAGGGTATTAGAGTAAAATCTTCTGATTTATAATACGATGGTGGGAAAACTAGAATGTAGAAGTTGATTCTATGTGAGACAAAATTAAAACACTAAAAGTATTTTAAGAAGATGGAGTTAAGAGTAGTAATAAAAGTGGATATCGTGGTGGCTCATGCTAAAGTGCCATAAGAGCGAAAAATGGTATAGTCCTTGAACTATTATTGTGTTTGGAATCAACTCTTGGATTGAATTTCATAATCAACTGAGGTCAACCTTGCCTAGCTAGACCAAGGAAGGAAGAGAAGAGAGCACGAGTAAAAGTGGGAGCAAAACGTTGCAAGAGTAAAACAGGGAGAAAATGCAGGTTGCTAGAAGCTGTTATCTTGTCCTTCTGAAGAACTGGGAGAAATGCAGGCAGAAGAAAGGAAAAGAGGCGTTGTGGGTCTGTTCTGTGTGTTGTCTTTCTTTTCATTTGAGTTTTTGTTAGCTTTGCTAAACTCTGTAATGAAATGGGGGTGTTTTTTATTAATGGAAATCAGAGGTGCACTGCCTCTCTCGTTCAAAAAACAAAAAAAAAATCGTATTATTCTTTACTTTATTATCCAAAAATTCCAACTACTCTCCAGTAAAGAGAGAGAGAAACTAATTTTATTCTAGAAGTTCCCTCAAAAAAAAAATCTAGAAATTTTGGTTGGATCAGGCTATATCTCTACCTGCAACGTTAATTCTATCGAACGCTTTATTGGTAGGATTCGCGTACCATATCCAATTCCAATCCGGCTAATTGCCCCACAGTTATTAATTAGTGTTGAGTTTATCTATCAGTCGCCGTAAACACGATCGACGTCACGCGACTCGCCGCCGCTCGCTCACGATGACGTCATCGGAAACAGCATCCGCCCGGGACTGGTCCACCCTACCGGAGGACCTCATACTCACGGCCATGTCGGCGATGCAGATCCCCAACGCGCTCCACTCCGCCCTCGTCTGCAGATCATGGCACGTCGCCTTCGCCACGTTCCGCCGCCTCCGCCTCCCGTCCCCACCGCACCCGCCCTGCCTCCTCCACTCCGTCTCCGTCTCCGCCGCCGTCTACTCCCCGTCCACCGGCGCCCGGTTATTCGACCTTCCCCACCTCACGGCGTCAGCTGCCGCCGGCGTCGTGGGATCCGCGCACGGGTGGCTCTTCACCTCCGACCCACGCGACGCCAACCCTTACCTTGTCAATCCTCTCACCGGCGAACGCGCCTCGCTCCCCCCGATCACCACTCTCCGCTGCGTCAAGGGCAGCAGGAGGATCATCCTCTCCGATTCCGGGGAGAATATCGCGTACGACGTCGATTTCCGCTCGGGCAACGGCGACGACGACGCCGTCAAGCCGGTCATGGCGGGTGCGGCGAGGCGGCTGATGTACCACCGCGTCGCCATCTCCGGCGCCTGCGTCGTGCTGCTCGTGCACATGCCGTACAGGGAGATCTCCTTCGCGAGGCCAGGCGACGAGCGGTGGACCTCGCTCACCGGCGCCGGCGGAGGATTCCTCGACGCCGTCCACAACCCACACGACGGCCTCTTCTACCTCCTGCAATCCACCATCACCGTCCACCACGAGGTCCTCGCCGTGCATTCCCTCAACCTCGCCGTCTCGCCGCCGGTGGCCACGTCACTCACGCGCACCACCACGACGGACGCCGCGGCGAGGGTCAGCGGCGGCATCAGCAGCAGCTACTACCTCGCCACGGCGCCGAACGGCGACCACCTCGTCCTGGCGGAGCGGAGGCGGCTCGGCGAGGCGCCGCCGACGACGATGGAGATACGGCTGTCCAAGATCAGCCTCCGCCGGAAGAGCAAGCTGCAGGCGGTGGTGGAGATCGCCGGCGTCGCGCTGTTCCTCGGCCACGGCGGCGCGTTCTGCCTCCGCGTGGAGGATTTTTCCCCAATGTTTCGTGGGAATTGCGCCTACCTCGCCGACGACAGAGACATGACTCCGTCGCCGTGCAAGCGGCGGCTGGATCTTGGTGTATGGGATTTCCGGAGAGGAGGTTGAGTAAGCTTGGGGACACGTGGCCGCCTCTCAATCATCCTTGGGAGAATGGTTCACCAGTTCCTATTTGGTTTACACCATCGTTTAATTAGTTTTGCTTAAAATACTATTATGAGTATTAGATTTACAGAAGATCAAACATCTATCAAAATATTACGCCTTTTAAACTTCATTTTTTTCTTGTGTGATTCTATGTACTCCGTAACTCTCTTTTACATGTTCCAATTTCAGCTAAATCACGGTTCGTCATCACTTGTAAAAAAATGTTTCATGTATTCCATCAATTCATTAAGAGAATGTTTCAACCAAATACAACATTCTTCGAATAAAATTATAATATTAAGAGACTAAAACCTTAAAATATCATAAAATCATCTTGCGTTAAAAAAATATTAAAATGACGGAGAGCGTGGCACATGACTTTGACAAGGTGGGCAGGTGGCCATGATCATATGAGGTGCAACGTCCAATCAAAAGAGGGTGAAATGCTCAAATAAAACAAGTCCAATCTATATCTATATCTAAACTTATTATAAAAATAAGAGATGTTTTGCTATGTTGGCGTATTTCCCCTCCGCACGCGAGTCACCATCGATTCCAATCCTAACTACACCCTAGCTCGTCGGGCCGAGGCCCACGTCCGCCACCACTCCGTAACACGATAGGATTTGTTCCGCATCCAAGCAATCGTCTTGCGGATTAGCGGGAGCCGGGAGAGTCGGAGAGAGAGAGGCTGATGGACGCAGCGGCGGCAGTGGCGGCGATGGGGGCGCAGATGGACCCGCACGGGACGATGGTCGCGGCCGCCACTGTCCCGCCCATGGCGTCCAACCAGCTCACCCTCTCGTTCCAGGGCGAGGTCTACGTGTTTTTTATTTATTTTTTGCGGGGGAGGTCTACGTGTTTGACTCCGTCTCCCCTGACAAGGTAACATGCTCCTCTCTCCTGTGGCTATCTCGGATGTTTCGGTAGACTGGATGATGTTGCGAATTGGCTGTTTTTTGATTGGTTTTTCGCAGGTGCAAGCAGTGCTTCTCCTACTTGGAGGAAGGGAGCTGAACCCAGGTTTGAGCTCTTGAGCATCGTCATCTGCGTCATACAGTAACGTTGACACGGGTGATGGTGAACTACTGTCTATTGGTAGTAGTATTCATGATGTTTGACAAGATTGTGTGTTTTGGAGTTCACCGTGTATTATTTTTCTTTGGTTGTTCAGAGGTTGAATTTTCCACACCGGGTGGCATCTTTAATGCTTTTCAGAGAAAAGCGGAAGTAGCGCAACTTTGGTAAGAAGATCCGGTGCTCTGTTCGGAAGGAAGTTGCCCTTAGGTTGGTGCTAGCTTAGCATTGGCTGGGAATGATTTTTGAATGCTGATTGATATGCATTTGGAAGAGTCAAGCATGTTGTATTTGATTTGCGAGTAGTACACTCGAGTACTCTACTAACAATGTATAATTAGTATTGCTGGAACTGAACTGAATAGTATAATCTATACTTGGCAAACACTGTATTTGTACCAAAAACGTGTTTTAGTTTTGATTTGTCTTTTTGCTTTAGTAGCTATATATACCTTTTTTTTAAGTATCAGTATCTTTCTTGTGATTACTTTCAGTTTTGATACTGCTCTGGCACCTAGATAGGATTTATATTTTGCAGTTGTTTCTGTTTTCTAAACTACCTCTGTGTAGATTTGGTAAAGGAAACTCCGTAATTGAAATATTTTCTTTGTATGTGTAGGATGCAGCGTAATAGAGGTCAATTTACATCTTCAAAACCCAAGGGTGATGAAGCAACATCAGAATTGACAGCTGCAGATGTCTCCCCAAAATGGGGATCACTGGAAGGTCGGCCTCCCTCTGCTGCTGAGTAAGTAGAGAAAATTGTTTTTTTGGTCCTCTGTTTATGACATTTCCAGCAATATTTTTAGATGTTGAAACATCCTTTGCATGTATATTAAATTAGACAATCATTACATGCTTGGAATTGTGTAATTTAGTCTATTGCATTGTAGTTACCATGAACTGTGGTATACTACCTTTACCTTTAACTGACCAATTTACATGCAAGTTTGATATAGATGTATTTCTAATACTTATCATACATGTGCATATGCTTCCTTTTGCATGGTATTTTCCAGGTTTCTACTACCTCTATTTAGCATATGAACTCCATTTGTAAATTTTAGTGATTGCTATTTTGTTTCAGAGGCCATCACTGTGGTATAAGTGCAAAGGCTACACCTATGATGCGTCGTGGACCTGATGGGCCAAGGACATTATGCAATGCTTGTGGCCTCATATGGGCAAACAAGGTACCTGATTACTTTGAGATGAGGATAACTGTGAATATTTTGAAGACTGGAGTGTGTATTTTTATGTAGTTTTTTTTAATAAATGGCTTGGCCCGTTGCAACGCACGGACATTTTTTGCTATTCAAGATAAAAAGGATGGAAAAGGATAAATTTGGTTTGAAATATCAGGAAAAGTTTACGTTTTTGGCTGTATACCATCAAAAGATCGCGTTTCACTTCATTAGCACATTTCCGTTGTTCTTTCCATTAACTGGAAATTTCTGTCCATAGAATAAATTGAACCACAAACTACAAACTAATTTTGCATTTTTCCAAAATAAAACATTAAAAAGAAGAACAAAACCAGTTGCTTCCTCGTCTCCACTTAGACCTTGTTTGGGGGAGCTTTTGGCTTATCCATATTCTATGCCCCCTAAATAGTCCGGATTATGACTCGAGCATAGAATCTAGAAGCTAAATTTTCCAATTTCTCCAGATTCTCATTGAGTAAATTCCAACTAGCTGCTTCTGAGAAGCTAAGCTTCCCAAACAAGCCTTATATTTTCCTAGTTTCCTTAATACCGTTTGCCCCAAACTTTAAAACCCGGTGGCAAGATTTATTCCAAATCCGCCCCGACAGTTGTTTGCTCTATTGCCAAACCTCTTATGCAGCCCTGGGGTGGACAGAAAGCTCGGAGCTCGTGACTCGGATCGGCTTATGTCAAGCTCGGCTCGAACTCGTAGTCTTAGTGAGTCAGGCCAAGCTTAGTTTATAGCTCATTAGCTTAATGAGCCAGCTCGCAAGCTGCTCATTTAGCTCGCTAGTACATAAAATCATCATATTTTTATATATTTATGGCTTCTTTATTAATGATTAGTGATTTAATTACATCCAAATAGTTTATTTTAGTGAGCTTTTTATTAGTTAGTGTTTAATTATTATGTTAATGAATGATAAAATATTAAACTTGAAATTATAAATATTATTTAAATGAGATATAACTAATTAACGAGCTTAACAAGTTGCTCGCAAGTTGAGCCGAGCTAGGCTTTGAGCTTGTTAGCCTTAACGAGCCGAGCCGAGCTGGCTCGTTAAGGTAACGACCTCGAACGAGCCGAGCCTTAACGAGTCGAGCTGGCTCGTTATCCACCCCTAGCCGCACCCATTCTAGTTGTTCTCCTCGAACATCCTTCATATTGTCCAATGTTGACAAAGTAACGTTGAATGAGATGCGTCGCCGGTGGCGAATGGGTCTAGGACCAGTTGGTCACCAGAGACTCAGTAGCACCAGGCCTCAGTAGGAGGTCCCATGTTCAAATCCCTTTGGAAGTGGATTTCGAGGAGATTTTTTCTGAATTGCTGCAGCCTCAACACATGCCGGGAACTTGTGTAAGTTTAGATACTACAACTTATACTCAGTGAGGCGCTCTCTCTCTCAAAAAAAAGAGATGCGTCGCCGGTGCTCTTTGTCACAATCGGCCGCTGCCCTGGGAGGAAGGTACAGACTATCAGGATTTTTTTTTAGAAATAATAGTTTTTAAATAGAAAATTACAAAAATAGATGACGGGCTGAAGAAATTGCAAAAATAGATAGCTACCGCCAAAGGCCCGGACGGTAGGAGGCCTCCCGCTAGGGGCCTGGATGATAGGAGGCCTCCCTCCAGGCCTCATGACGGTAGGAGCGGCAGCACATCCGTTGGGCATGCAACAGCGTTCATTCATTGGTATATAAGGTTAACCGCATTGCACGTAAAACGAGAAACGACATTAGTATACGATTAATTAAGTATTAGCTATTTTAAACTTAAAAATGGATTATTTTGACTTTTTTACGCAACTCTCATGTAATTGTTTTTTCGAAAAACACACTGTTTGGTAGTTCGAAAAGCGTAGGTACGTAAAAAGAGGAAAAATCACAAAAAAATCGGTAATACTTCTACAAATTTTTTAGAAACAATATTTGTGATTATTTTTCCTCTTTTTAGAAATAATCACAAAAATAGTTATTTCTAAAAAAAATTCACAGAAGCATTACCAGTACAAAATTTGACATGAAAGTACGCACACTTTTTTCCTCTTTTTGCGATTCTTGCCAAATTATTATTTTAAAAAATTCGCAAAAGCATTACCGAATTTATTCTAAAAAATTATTTTTGCGATTTTTTCTTTTTAAAATTATACAGTATAACGTAGACAATCACAATGCACACGCACTCACCCCTATGAATGCACACGCGTAAACCCTATCCTTACGAGCATCTCTAAAGACTAGGCCGGCAAATTTTTGAGATGGACAAAGTCACCACGGACGCCTCGTTATCGACGAGTATGTCACTTACCACTGAAAGCACAAAGCCGTTAAATCCTGAAAAATTCGTTCCCGTGGGGAATCGAACTCAGGACCTCAGGTGCTAAGTATCCTATAACCACTACTACTAGACTACTTTTTAAAACATTCGTAGAAGCATTACCAAATTTTTTATGATTATTTATAAAAAAATCGCAAAAATTATTATTTCTAAAAAAATTCGCAGAAGCATTACTGATTTTTTTGCGATTTTTTCCTCTTTTTACATACGCACGCTTTCCGAACTACCAAACGGTGTGTTTTCTGAAAAATCAATTACATGAAAGTTGTTTAAAAAAGTCAAAACCCATTTTTTAAGTTTAAAATGGCTAATACTTAATTAATCATATACTAATGCCGCTTCTCATTTTATGTGCAACACGGTTAGCCATAACGAACGCTGCATGTCCTGCTGCTCCTACCGGCGGGAGGCCTCCTGCCGTCCGGGCCCCTGGCGGGAAGCATCCTACCGTCCGGGCCTCTGGCGGTATGTACCCATTTTTGCAATTTCTTTAGCCCGTCATCTATTTTTGTAATTTTTTATTTAAAAATTATTATTTCTAAAAAAAATTCCAGACTATGGAGCCCCACCCCAATATTGAGAAAATTCTTTTTTCCCTTCTTTTTGATAACCAATTCAATTAAACTGCTATTCATTTCGTTTTATAATGTAAGATGTTTTGACTTTTCTCTTGTAACGTTGATCATTCGTCTTATTCAAAATATTATGAAAGTATTATTTATGTTGTTTTTGACTTACTCTATTGTCATTTGTATTTTAAACATGACTTATCATTTTTTATATTTACACTAAATTTTGAATAAAATGAATGGTCAAATGTTAAATTAAAACATCTTGCATTATGAAAACAAAGGTAGTTCTAACAAACATGAGAAGAATCTCTGCCTGCGGTCAAACCGACAATTGATTGAAGTGGTGAATCTTAGAATCTAAGTGAGCATGAACTAGTAATGAAGGGAAAATCGTTGTGCGATACAGAGATTATCTGGAACAGTTAGACCTTGTTAAAGATTTCAAGAGGGTGTGCAGCTTTTTATACCTTTTATACCTTTTAGTCCTTTTAGAAAACTAATTTCATAATTAGACTCCTCAAAAAAACTTATTCCGGATATGAACCTTTTCACGGCGCCAACGTCGATGGCGCCATGATCCTACGCAAGGCGTCGTACCCATGACGCCGTCGACACGAAAATCACAAACATTAAGTACCACGAAGCCAATAACATTGGCGCAGAGGACCTATTTGTAAAAAAATATTTACAAATAGGTCTTTTAAGGACTTATTTGCAAAAAAAATATTTTTAAAAAAGGTCTTTGGTGTCAATGATAATGGCGCTGAGGACCTATTTGTATATATTTTATTTTCATATAGATCCTTATAGGATTTATTTGTTAAATTTTTTTACAAATAGGTCCTTGGCGCCAATGACGTTGGCGCCATGGTACTTAACGTTTGCAAGTTTCACGTCCATGGTGTCATGGGGACTACCGCGGCGCCACCGACGTTGGCGTCATGAAAAGATCCATATCTGGAATAAGTTTTTTGAGGGGTCTATTTGTGAAATTAGTTTTTCAAAGGAGCTATAATGTAAAAAAAGGTGGAGGGTGCGTCCCGAAGCACATATCAAGATGTGTACGTTGTGAGTTCGTTCGATTCGTTACCACGTCGCGGAAGAAGACAAGACCATACGTACGGCAGGTTCCGGGCGAGGTGAAGACAGAGATATATATGCTAGAGGCTCTCATCATCATGAGTCATGAGTCATGAGGAATAGGACAGAGTTGACTAAATATATTAAGGTTCAGCCTCTGCAAAATAGGCACCGGTTTTAATTTTCTTCTAAACACGCACAATAACGGAATTGCCCGAGCGGAGCGGGTCAGGGTCGGGCCGGGGATGGGAGAGGCGAGCTACCGGTGTTGACAAGGACGCGCTTCCACCGGCGAACACCGGCTAGCGGCTAGTCGATCCGGCACTCCGGCTGCAGCCATTGTTGTCCCATGGCCGCAGAAGGGAAAGGGGATTGGTGCTTAATGGGCCGCACAGTACAATGCGCGTCGTATATGTACACACCGCGAGCGTATATGCAAAATGAAATGCATACCCCGGTGAGAAATGCAGCGTGCATCTCAGGTGGGAGGCTGCGAGCGCACCTGGTTCAGAAAAACCACCTCCCTGGTGTCAACTAAGCACACGCACTGACGCAAATACTTGAGATTTAGGACAATAACCCAAGTTGAATACATGTCTACGGACTCTCATTTTTGGTCTGATTTAATGAAGGTTAAACATGACTTTTTTAAGATTAGGTAAATTCAACATAGGGAATGGCGCTCAAGTTAGATTCTAGGAAAATCCTTGGCATGGTAACAGAGCTTTTAAGGAATTATACCCTGATCTTTATTTTATAACATAGCGAGGAAAAAGAACGCCACAATTCAAAAGGTTTTTAGCATAAACCCACTTGATATCGGTTTTAGAAGGTGTTTGGTGGAAAATAACTTATTAGCATGGCATCAATTAGTTGCTCAAGTTATGGATTCTCATCTAACAGATCAGGGAGACATCTTTGTTTGGGCGTTGCATCCACATGAAAGGTTTTCAGTTCGATCTATGTATAGTGTTATCTGTACCTCTGTGGTAAGATATAATCATCTGATTTGGAAACTAAAAGTGTCTTTAAAGATAAAAGTATTCATGGGGTATTTAATCAAGGGTATAGCTCTAACAAAAGATAATTTAGCAAAAAGACAATAGAAAGGGAGTAAAAAGTGTTGTTTTTTAATATAGACAAGACTATACAACATCTTTTTCGATTGTCAATATGCTAAATGCATTTGGAGAATGGTACAAGTTACGTTTAATATATTCCCTCCTGTAAGCACACAACATTTGTTTGATGATTGGCTTCAAGGGCTAGAAATGAAACTTAAATACAAAATTTTAGTTGGAGCTAGCTCTTTATGTTGGGCAATGTGGCTTTCCCGTAATGATGTGATTTTTAACAATACACAAGTTTATGTAGGCTGGCTTCAGGGGATCACATTAGATCCGCTCATGGGCATTACTTCGGAAGGAGGACATGCCTCAAATCTTATGGGGATGTCATGTTTTTAAAGTGACAATGATGGAGTTTTTTTTTTGCAAAAAGTGGCTGGAATTTTAGTAGTCGAATCGAACTTGCGTCAAACATTGTGGTCATTCAGTTTGATGTTGTTGTCTTTCTCCACTTTTATCATGATGCTGAACTATGTAATAATGGACAACTATATGCATTGGTCGATGCAGAGGCTGGAATGTTGAAATAATTACTTTTTCTAAAAAAACACGCACTGACGCACTACGTGCAAATTTAAAAATTATATATACAACTGCCGCATTTTCATCTCGTTGATTAGTTCGTCCGCTGCGTTGTTATAACTAAGGATGCGTTTGGATGGGAGATGGTGGCCCGATTTTAGTGGCCATTTGGTTGGTAGGCAGTGTTGGATGGGGTGGTCCAGGTAGGGAATATACCCCTAAGATGCTGGATGAGGGGCTTCGCCCGGAATCGCCCGGACGCGTCCATCCGGGACGGAGCGACGACTCGCATCACCCCCTTCTTCCGTTCTCTCCCTCCCACCGCCAGTGTCCAGATGAGCGAAGGGAGGAGGGGGCGACCGGCGGCCGGC
>CM002478.1:15032526-15042954 GCA_000325765.3 Leersia perrieri | reverse complement strand
CAACAGCCGGCGCCGGGAGTGACGGGGGGCGGCGGGGAGCTGCGGATGGTGGCCAGGAGCGGCGGACGGTGGCGTGGAGCGGCGGATGATCGCGGGGAGGTGTTGGCCGGGGAGCGCCGACGCAGCTCCGGCGAGATCCAGGCCGGCGGGATCCAGGCCAATTTTTTTTTTGATTTTGTACCATATATAAGAGTATAGTCTGCTTTTTTTGCTTTTCTTTTATTTTCTTTCTTATTGTGTAGTATATGAATTTGGGCGTGGGGTTAAACTCACCGTATAAAATAAGAGTTGACCACAATCACTCGTCCATTCTACCCCTTCCAACCAAACAAAAAATTGAATCACCAAATCCAACTTTATCCATTTAACCAAACAAAAAACTGTATCGACATATTCATCTTACCATATAAAAAACTGGATCGCCATATTCCTAAAAAATTGGACCGCCATATCTTATCCTATCTTCACTGCCAACCGAACGCACCCTAATGTTATTTGGTAGTACGTCCCTGTCAATCCGAGCAAAAACTAATAGCGCGTTGTGTTGTGTTGTGCTGCAGTTTTTTTTCTCAGAAGTCTCAAGTAAGAACTGAAGAAGAGGAGGAGGAGGACTGATTCCTCGTGCAATCTACTCAATCTATCTAGCACTAGCTAGCAATTCTAGGCTAGAAGCGACTCCCATACAGAATTAATGCAGCGCCGTCTCGGGGAGGAGTTGCGAGCGCTCGAGTTCGATAGAAATGGTGGATGGGCGAGTCCTGCTGCACGCCGGCCGGGGGGCAATAGATACCGCAGCTCAATCGAGCGGGTCGTCACCGCGTCCGTCGCCGCCGCGGCCACCCGCGCCTCCCTCGTCTTCCCGTGGAGCGGATCGAGCATGAGCTCGTCGTCCATGTCCCTAATTTCCTCCTCTCCGCCTCCCTCTCCGAGGCACAGAGCCCCAATTTCGGGGCCGAGAGCTACGGGATGCTGCGAATGGCGAGGCTGCGGGACCTCAGCGAGATCGCGAGCCATATGGTCAACGATGGGTACACCGAGGAGTTGATAGCGCAGTTCTCGCGCTCACGACGGCAGCGCGGGCGGGACCGGCGCCGGCGACGCAATACTGGGGACCTGGTTCTCGGACCTTGGTGTTGACTGGATTCTCAGAGTCAACGAGATGAACCTGCAGGAGAAGCCATGGAGCGGTGTGGAAGAGTTGATAAAGGGGTGGCTCGTCGCCCTCACCGTCATGGCTGAAGCCCTCCGTCTGACGACACCCGAGCTCAGCAGCAGCGATGGTGGGTCCTGTTCCGAACTAGGTGCCATCCCGGCGAGGAAACAGATTTCTGCACCGGCGTGGATCGCGGCGGCTGTAAGTCGTCCTCCACTTGGCTCACCGGATCTCATCGACGAACAATCGGAATTAGCAGAAAGCTCATCAGGCCCGGCTACAAAGAGGAGCTTTGATGTTGCTACTGTCAAGGAAGCTATAATAGCGTATTCCCTTGCGGAGAAAGGGAGGTCCTTTAGCTTTGGTCAGCCGCAGAGAGCTACAAGGCCTGAAAGCCCTGGATCCTTGTTGACGCTCTTTGCCGAAGCTAGCCTGATGAAGAAGATGTGCTTCCCGGACGCTATGGCATCCCTAAACAGATCACCGGAGAAGATCCTGAGCCTGATTGACATGTATGCGGTGGTCTCGGACGTTTCCCCGGGCCTCCTGGCGTTGCTAATTGCTGGAGAGTCCAAAAGGTTGGTTTCTCACAGGATCACGACCGTGCTCGAGACATTGAGCGGCATGGTGAGGGACATACTTCGTAATCTGGCGAGTCTGATCCAAGAAGAGGAATCATGGCGGTCGACGGTGCAGGGGAATTATGGCATCCACCCGGTCAATCAGTACGTGCTGAATTACATAAACCTGTTGCTCGACAATCTCGACGTACTCAACCTGGTGCTGCAGAGGGGTGAGGACGAGGAGTTGTTCCCAATTGGAGAGCCGTACCAGTTCGCGACGGAGGACTCGTCACTGACAGGCATCGTCACCAGGTTGGTCAATTCGCTGGACGCCATGTTCGAGGACAGGTCCAAAACGTACGCAGCAGCCGGCCCAAGGTACATCTTCCTGCTCAACAACGCGCACTTCATTCTGCAGCAGGCGTTCATGGGCGCCTGCTGGTATGCACAACGCAAGCGGCAGATCGAGCGGCACATAAAGAGCTACCTCGATGCGTCGTGGGGAAATATCGTCTCGTGCTTGGAGCCCACCGGCGGGCAGCGCAGGAACTCGCTGCTCCGTAGGCTCTCGGTGCTGGTGGAGTTCAACGCCTTGTTGCAGGCAACCTACCACACGGAGAAGCTCTGGAAGATCAATAGCCCCCAACTGCGAAGCATGCTGCGCAATTCGGTGTGCGGGAAGGTGGTCTCTGCTTACCGACTCTACTTGGAAAGTCAGGTCAAATTCGAAACGTCAGCTACGTATACACCCGAGGATCTCGAAGATCTGCTGCAAGATTTATTTGAAGGGTGATTCCTTCAGTGCATGACGTAGTTGGCTAATATTTCACCATTTGTCTAACAATAAAAATAAGTCATAAACCGAATAAATAATGTTTCTATTTTTTAATAAGACAAATGGTAAAATATTATGAAAAAAAAGTCAAAACATCTTATATTATAAAATGGAGGGAGTATATATTCATATGAATAGAGGCAAAAAAAAAAAAAGAGGGATTAGCTCTCATATGAGTAGTTCTACACATTTCAAGATATACGAGAAGATCAGACCAACTTTTGTCATCTTATTATATAAAGTTAATTGCATCTTGGGCCACCTTTTGTTGCCATTGATATAACTTGGACCAGGGTAATGCACAACCTTTCACTTTGGACCATGTTTTTGAGACATGTTTCAGTTTGGACTCTCTTCTTCCACCTCCGACTCCTTTTCTAGTCTCTCGTAGTCTCATATAGTCATATCTATACAATAGGATCAACGCACACAAAGGAGAAGCAAAAGCAATCCCAGCCACCGAGTCCGAAGATTGAGCTCGAGTTCAGGTGGGCGGCGGCACACGTGGAGGGAGATCAGCTCGAGCGCGAGCGGCTGAGGCGAAGCTCGAGTCATCCGTAGGCACTAGTATAGGTCGAGAATATAATGAGCTTGAGTACAGATTTTTGCTGCATGTTGGCTCGTTTTTGTCATCAATCACACAACTAGCAGCATGTGTTTTTCATTGCCAGCTTCTTCATATACTTGTTACTATCAGCAGCGATGCCTGCCCGTGTTGTGTCGTGCGTCGATTTGATGTCGTATCCGGCGCCGGAAAGGCATTCATAATTGGAAATGTATGCTTGATCTAAATGGTACTGCCATAAGCTATCTGAAGAACAGATAGGAGAAAGAGGGCTGAAGGGAGAAGAAGAGAGTCCAAACTGAAACATCATGTAAACATACCTAGTCCAAAGTGAAGAGTTTGGACTAAACTTAGTCCAATTTGCAATAATGGCAATAAAAAGTTGTCCAAAGTGATATTTACTCTATTATATATATGTGTTAGCTCTATCATGAGCTCATGACTAGTAGTTGGCTCTACTATATATTAAACTTGATCTGAGGGCCAATTCATGTAATTGTGATATGTAGTCACTGGTTGTGTTGTTTTCTTAAGGCACGTGCAATGATGTTTATTAGGGATCTCTATTGCTATGTAAGTTAATTCGGCGACGTTGAAGAGAGGGAATGAAAGAAAAAACATTATACACATGACAACAATTTAGAGCTGACCCTTAATTAGCATTTATTAGAGGATTTTTCCATGTGGATGAATAAAAGAAAAGAAGAGTAATACAACAGAAACATATTTTGATGTAACAACCTGTTGTAACTTTCACTACAAGAAAAAAAAACTGGTGCGTAAATAAAAGAAGTCAATACATGGGTTGAAATATGCTTCCAAACCATGGCACATTAGTTTTAGTGATATTGTTACATTATATGGTTTTGTAAAAAGTACTATTAAATAGTGTATCTACATGAAAGTCAGTACAAGCAAGTATATTATTTCAGTCCTACATATTGATGATATTTTGCCTGTAGCAAATGACAGATCTTTGTAACATAATGTAAAGATTTTTTCTCTAATAATTTTGAAATGAAAGAAAATGGTGAAGTATCCTTATGAAATATTCTAAAATAAAACACAAGGACCGTTAGGATTGTCCAGAAGGTTATTTTGACAAAATAGCACATGTGCTAATACAATCAACAATTACATCATCAATCCACATTTCCAGTGACATGCTTGAGTTTCGTTATATTTTTTTGAGTCCAATCAGAACCAAGAAATGAACTACAGTTAGTAAAATCCGGCACATTAAACACATCAGACGACGGAGAAATAATCTAATAAGCTATGGACCACTGCCATACAGGCCACGGCTGCACAATTGCACATAGTTCACCAAGGCATCCCAGATTATTCAGGGAGTTGATGTGGGTGTTGGTACGGCAGCAAACTCACCACCACCACCTGCTTCTTTCATCAAGGTGTAACGATATTAGCCCATTCCACTTGCAGACTACTGAAAAAGTACAATTCAGATACTTCTTCAGTAGAAAAGCCAAGAAAGTAAAGTGCAAGTGAAGATTCAAGATCTTGGTCTTCCCATTCCAAACCATCCCACCATTCATTCTCACCACGTATACACTTCAGTTTGCTCGGAACAGTAAGAAAGGGAAGTTTCTTCAACATAGGGCAATCAGAAATCTGAAGGCATTCCAACGAGGGAAATGAGAAGATCGGGCTGCAGATCCTGACCAATGCATCGGCTTCAATCAGTGTCATCCTTTTCAGTCTGGGGAATGTATTATTAACTGATGAGTTTTCATTGTTTTGATTTGTCTTGACAACACCATCTTCTGTAGTACCAATAATCCGGTGCATACTTGAACATGTAAATAGCAGCAAATCCTCAAGAAGTGGGAGATGCATAATCCATGAAATATGATTCAATCTAATACACCGCACTATATCCAATCGTTTGAGTTTTGCAAAAACATCTACAGGGTGCATCTCCTGGCATATGATCCCATTAATGAAATGACCATGGATATATGCTTTCTCAACATGCTGTAGGTTCCACACTGAATGAAGGCTGTCAAGCACAATAGTCCTTTTTCTTGTGTAGATACCAAGTTCAAACAATTTTGTTCGTCTTTCAGGATTGATACAAGAATTGTCAGAAAAGACCTGAGTTCCATGTACATCTTCATCATTATACGTGACAATCGAGAGGGACCTTATCGGTAAGGTTGTCTTACTAATCTCTTGAAATGAAGTTTCTGAATGAACAGTGATCCAAGGGATTGCAATTTGTCCATATGCACAAGCTCATTAATTGGTGCCTCATAGGATGAGCACTGCAGTAAATTAAATGAGCAAACATCCAGTACCTCCAAATTCTGGAGTTTTGGTAGCATATCATTTGGAATAACTAGATTTGGATTATTCCTAAGATGCAAATGCTTCAGTTTGGTAAGAGAGCCCAACTCCACCGGTACCATCTTTATTCTGTTATTTGACAAATTCAGATATGTCAGGTTCACCTGCAAGCAGATCTCTGCAGGTATGTTGGAGAACTTATTAAAAGAGAGATCTAGATACTTGAGTGAAAGCAACGAGGGGAAGTTACTGAAAGAACCGTCTTTCAAATAATTGTGCTGGAGTATCAAGACTGCAAGTGTTTTTTGATTACTAGGAATAAGAGGAAGCTCTGCTATTTTAAGACCCACCAACAGAATTTGCTCTGCCAATCCCCAATGCTCTTTGGTTTGGATAGTCCATTTGTTCTTGTTCTTACCTAGATCGCGTGCAAGCCATAAGGCAAAATTACGCATTGTAGATTGCATTTGCACTGCCTCACCATCTTCCGCAGGCTGCAAAAGGCATAATTCTTGCAAGGTGGCAATATGAGAAAATCCTTTCTGGTAAGCCACTTCAATGTCAACTTCTTGAATTAATCCTGACCCTACCCTATCCAGAACTCCACTAATTTCCGCTTATTGAATATGTGTCCCTCTGGCCATAAGGAACATAACGCGGATCCTCGTGCGCACGCAGTCCCTCACGTGCGCCAGGTGCTCGCACGCGCCACTCAGCACGTGGAATCGAGCCCCGGCGTAATCCCTGTGCTTGATCACTGTTATCAGTGGACCCAGGTCGATCTCCATGCCGACTATGATGGCGTCGGGCATGGCTTGTTGGATCTGTGTACCAACTTTGTTTCTGAACTGAAAATTGGTTTTTGGACGGAGCAATGATCAGATGATGACGCCTGCGTGTAGTGAAGACACGAGCTCCCTTCGACCTTCGCCCAAAAAAGAGTACAGAATTCTACTGAGTACCACTTGTTTTATTTTTTTTCCCGCGCAAAACAGTGTGCAATAGGCATTCATCAATCAAACTCGATGGAAAACCTGATACGCGTATAGATTAAGCAACAAATTAATCACGCCACGGGTGCATGCGCCCATGTAAACTTGTACACAACAAATCAACTACTCAATCCGCTGACGTTAACGAAAGTTCTGTTCCACCCAACGATACTATACTACCTCCATCTTTTTTTATTTGACGCTAACTAGATAACCTTAAATATTTGCAACCCAAGTAAATACTAGATAGCGCTGATCAGTGTGAAAAATATGACAGGGCGATTGAGGAGGAGACTGTGTGCGAAGGCCGGTGCAGAGATCGACTACTAACTTGTCAATGTGGGACACAGACACACTACGTTGGAAACAGACACACTACGGACAGGTACGGCGTCGAAACCACGGTCTTCATCAGTCGTCTCTGGTGTCGGAACGCCCCTGATCTGTGCCGGGAGGCCATGTCCCACGAAACTTTCTTCCCGCCTCCGTCCATTCTAGAGAAAAAAAGCACAGATTAGAGTGCTGTCAAACCGGGAACATCCAATCGAGCTAGATAAACACAACAATAAATGGTCGATACATACCGATTTCTATAGATACTTCTTGGTCCCGAGACGCCCATGTTAGCAATGGAGTGAGTATTGCCGCCTACAGGTGTGAGAGCGGGGAGGGAGAGGACGTCGGTACTTCTCGTCTCCAACGACCCACGTGACAGGGGGGTCCCACTATGGGTGTATTCCGGGCGAGCAACACAAAATGAGAACAAACCTTCAAATACCGACGAGATAATGACCGGGGGATATGTACACACTGATCTTAAAGCAATCGAACGGCAGTTAAGTAGGGTGTAGAAACACCTCCTCCCCAACGGAGCGTGTGGCGACGTACCGTAGGCTGAGCGCAATCTGATTAGCCTAGTCCAATGGAGGAGTGTTTCTCTGCGGCACCCTACTTAACTGCTGTTGGAATACGGCACGAATCCCGATGTTGCATCAAGGGCTATGAAGTGGGGTGCCGCAGCACCAGGGCTTTAAAGGCCTATTTGGGGAGCTTCTGCCAGCTGTAACTTTTCCCAGAAGCTGCAGTTGACAGAAACTGCCCCAAACGGTTCACAGCTTCTGAGAAACCTGTAGTTACAGATTCTGGAAAATGAACTAAGAAGCCAGAAGCTGGGTTTCAGAGCTTTTTCAGATTCTCAGAAGCTGGCTATAGACAACTGCTTCTCAGAATCTTAAGCTCCCTAGATAGGCCATAAATGTTAGATGTACACTAATTAATCAAGCGAGGGAGTAAACCAAACAGGAGCCATAATGGAATAACCACTAGTATCCAGATCATGGAGTGGCCACGTGGCCTGCAGCATCGTCAACCCCCCATGCCCACCCTCGCCCATGTAATTCAAATCCCACACTCCAATGTCCGGCGGATGCACCTCCTCGTCGTCATCCGTCATGTAGGCGCAGTTGCCGCGGAACGCGCCGCCGCAGTCCTCGACGCGGCGGAGGCAGACGCCGCCGGCCGCGTTGCCGATGAACAGCACGTGGTCGTCTCCCACGCCGCCGTCCAGCTCCTCCGCCACTTCCGCCTCATCGATATTGCTGTGGTCCAGCTTGCAGAGTCCGCAGCTCCGTCGTTGTCACGTAGTGTTCGGAGAATTCGGTCTCTTCGTCGCCTATAAGGATGCCGCGAGGGCCGCCGGCGATGGTGGTCCATTATGACCGATGTCGCCGGTTGTGGTGGCGGCGACGGCGAGGTACCTATTTTAAATATCGGGATAAGACATTTAGCGATTGATTCCTCAAAACAGATAATAGCCAACTAAATGAAGCTAGAGTGACAGGTAGCTGCTGCATCATTCTCAATCAGTTAAAGCAGAAGATAGCGGATGCTATAACCGGCTATTTTTATAGTACCTACTAATCTCGTGGCGGGACCTGTAGAGGTGCGGCGGCGTGTACATGAGCGCCGGCGACGGCGACGGCGGCGGCGAGGTCGATGGATTTCAGCGCGTCGCACAAGTCGACGTCCTGGAGGAGGTAGAACTTGCCGTCGACGGGGTTGTGGATCGCGTCATGGTAATCGCCGTCGCCGCCGGCGGTGATCGGCGTCCACCGCTCGTCGACGCCGCCCGGCCTGGCGTAGAAGAGCTCGCCGTGCGGGCCGTGCAGCAGCAGCACCACGCATCCGCCGCCGCCGGCGGCGGAAGGGCTCGCCGAGATGGCGACGCGGCGGAACAGCGTCCGCCTCGCGAACGCCACGTCGACCGACCGCACGTCCGGCGTGGCCGCCGGCGAGCTGGCGAAGTCAACGTCGTACACGTACTCGTCGTCGACGACGCGCCTCTTCCGGCCAATGACGCGGGGGAGCGTGGTGATTGGTGGGAGCGAGGCGCGTTCGCCGGTGAGAGGGTTGAGGAGGTAAGGGTTGGCGTCGCCGGCGTCGGTGGTGAAGAGCCACCCGTGCGCCGACCCGGCGGAAGCGGGCGCCGGTTGACGGGGAGTAGAGGAGGGTGGAGAATTCGTCGCCGGCGGCGGAGGAGTAGAGCAGGCAGGGTGGGTGCGGCGGCGACGGGAGGCGGAGGCGGCGGAATTCGGTGAAGGCGGCGTGCCACGATCTGCAGACGGCGCCGGCGTGGACTAGGTCGGGGATCTGCATCGTCGCCATGGCGGCCAGCATGAGGTCCTCTGATAGGCCGGACCAATCCCGGAATTCGCCGGCGGTGGCGGCGGATATTTCCGGCGATGACGTCATTGTTTCCGGCGCCGGCGGCGATCTCGATTGATTCTGCACGGATACGACCGTACGTCGCCCTAAAAAACGTTTTGACTTGTTGGATTGGAAACCGAGCTGTTGGGAGTTGAAGGCCGAGCGGGCCCAATTCATGGATGGATTTTTGTTGGAATTTGGTAATAACTTTGTAACTTGTGCTTGTTTTGTTTTTCATCAGTTGTATTTTTGCCAGTAGACTTAGCGCTTTAGCTTCTGCTACTATAAAAGTACTGTAGTCCGGTTCAGCCCCGACCTGTAGTTTCAGTTTTAAGTCAGTTAGGTGGGCCTAAATAACTACTAGTTAAACAACCACTGAATAAAAATAGAATAAAAATAGAGCTAGGACATAGGCCATGCTTTTCTTGGCCTTCCCTAGGGACGGTGGCCCGGCGTAGAGAAAAGCACCGTTTGGCATGGTCCGAAATGGGCCTAGGCCGGCAAGACACGGTTTGGCATGGCTTATTTGTAAAATAAATATTATAGAAGGGTCAAATTGTATTATTATATTATCCTCAAGCCAATTCCTATTGCTTCCCCGGGAACTCCTGGAAGTTTCGTAAAGATTTGGAAGCACTTTTTTCCTACGTACTATGGCCGGGTTTAGTTCCAAAATAATTTTGACCAAAAATGTCACATCAATGCTTAAACATACACTTGAAGTATTAAACGTAGACTAATAACAAAATAAATTACATATTCCAACTGTACACTGCGAGACGAATCTTTTGAACCTAATTAATCAGTCATTAGAATATGTTGGTTACTGTAGCACTTATGGCTAATCATGGTGTAACTAGGATCGAAAGATTCATCTCGTGATTTTACAGTTGGACGGTGCAATTGGTTTTTTTTTCGCTCACATTTAGTACTCTATACATGTGTCTAAACATTTAATGTGACGGAAAAGTTGGAAGTTTAAATTTTGAAGGAGAACTAAACGCAACCTATATCTAATTTAATGGTATGTCATGTTTCACTATTACCATCCGATGGTCAATAAATATTTGAAGATGTGTCAGTGTGTCACGTTCTTGTTGCACGGTAGGATTCCCTTTTCATCTGTTAAGATGCAGCCCATACGTATGATAATACATCTATGAGCATGTGGCGTCACAGAGGAAGGGTGACAGCATCGCCTGCGATGGCCGTCTTCGGCCCTCCAGCAGTTCCAGCTAGAGCAGGTAAGCACGCTCAAGGGAGGCCGGAGCTGCTGACCGGTAAGGAAAAGAAAAAAGGGAGAGGGG
>CM002478.1:15007226-15032426 GCA_000325765.3 Leersia perrieri | reverse complement strand
TACTGTAGTACCGTGTTCCACCGGTAATGTCCACGGTAGACTTGCTTCTTTTCACGTATCCTATCCTGATGTATCAATCGAAAAAAAAAGCCACATCTTTTTACCATATTTGCACATTGGACTAGGTATTGTTACAATTTATTACAATTTGGACCTATTCTTCTAACTCCAGCTCCCTCTCTCTTCTCTCCATCATGTCTCTCTTAGCTCTCTCGATCTCTTATTATCACTGGAGGCGCCTTGGGCTAAAGCAGGGAGATCACTGGAGGCCTTGGCATACATAGAATACAGAAAAAAGGTCGGTTACTAACTGATGATTAGACTAACAAGATTGATGTATTCTCTCCTAAGTCCTAAGCATAGAAGCTAATCTTCTGGACCTATGTAATAATGTAATATCCAGCTGCACGGACAGCATGGTGCACATGCGTGCATAAAGCGCAACACTCGCAATAACATACCACATGCTCCTGCGTGCCGCTAACACTTGAGCATCGCTGGTGTCAGCGCCGTTCTTGAGCTCAATCTTGACAATCCCACCCCGGCAATGGTGAATTCTTCTCTCTTCGAGAGCTCAGGTGTGAATCGGATGGGGAGTTCGAGCTCCATCTTAAGCGTGCGGTGATGCAGTAGCTGGTTGAGCAACTTTCTTGTAGTTCCTACGATTTGGTCGAGAGGAGAGAGAGGGAGAAAATAGACATGGATCGAGGTGAGCTAGGTAGAAAATGGGTACAAACTGAAACAATTTGTAAATTAACCTGGTCCAATGGGAAAATTTTGTCATACCCCTAGTCCAAGATACCAAAGTGATAAAAAAAGGTGGCCCTATATGCAATTTACTCAAAAAAAGAATAATAAAATATTAAACTAATGAGAGGAAAAAAAAACAAACTTCATCTATGTGGCTTCTGGGATTCGAGCACAGGTCTCCACAGCCACAACGTGGAATTCTCACCACTATACTACAGCCACTTTACTGACAGGAGTTACATTCACCACTATATATTTGTATCCGCAATAGCTGCAATTCATCGGTCAAAACCATGACCAAACCCATTGTAACTGCAGCAGCAGGTCAGTCTGCTAACTGCAAGTTATCATAGCTACAGCAACGAGTTCCAGCTGGGACAGCATCACAACACACTGCACCAAGCAGACAGCTGAGCAAGAACCAAGAAGCAGTAACCGCCAACAAGGCAAAAGTACTCCAGCAAACATCTACAACATTAATAACTATAATATACTTATATACTAACAGTCTAACATTACAATTCACATTACACCTTTTTTTTCCTTTTTACATAATGACATACGTGGAACACCTACAAACATCATACAGGGGTTGACAGAACGACAAAATTGAAGCGAAGTCCACATGACCGACAACTCCAATGCAGTGTTCAGCTGCCATTCTTCTGGTTAGATAACATAAACTAGATGAACCAATGCTTCATTTTACTCAGCTTATGTTATGAGGTTGCCTGGTGGCAAAATAAATAACACAGCACTCACGCACAGTTTATAAAGCCATGCGAGCATGTTGCTTCACAATCTGATGTAGAGAAAGAAAAAGGAAGAAACAATGGATTATTTTATAGCCATGCTATTGACATAAGCTGATCTCTCCTTCTTCCACGTCGACCTCCACAGAGGGTGATGCGCTGTCCTCCATTTCATGTTCGACCTCTTCCTCAAGATCCTTCTTCATGAAAAGTCCAAGCCTCTCGAGCGGACTCCCTAAGCCAGGTGGTAACTCAATCCCGTCGACAAAATCAATGATAAGTTTGCCAGGAGGATTCAGCTCCCACTTTTTGCTTAAGTTCTCCAGGTCCTTAAGGAAGTCACTGTTGTCAATATCAACAGTCTTCTTCATCTACAGAGGAGAAGAGATTGAATAATCACCATGCAACATTAAGCATACATTAGTCAGAAAATGGCAGCAGGCAATACCATGTGTAGTGCCAGGCGTGCTGCTCGTCTTTCCTGCTCCCTCTTCATCCTCATTTCTTCGTCTAGCTTTAATTGTGCAGCCGCTTCAGCAGCCTTCACCTGGGCCTCGATTCTTGCTTTCTCTGCATAATTGGTAAATCGAAAAGAAAGCCATGCAGTTAAAATCTTGCATGCCAATAGAAAAGAAAAGTTTAAAGCTAAAGGATGATACATATCATGAGCACTATAGTTCTGTGTATTCATTCCCATTTAAAGGAAATCCATTCCCCCCATACTACCACAAGCAAAAACATTCCACTTATTACGTTCCAAAGCCACATAATTCCTCAAATTCCAAAATAGAAGTTGTTCCAACTTGTATTTGGAATGGGAGCGAGCATCCAAAAATGTGATAATGAGGACCATCATGGACA
The DNA here is from genome assembly GCA_000325765.3 of Leersia perrieri. Lineage (NCBI taxonomy): Eukaryota > Viridiplantae > Streptophyta > Magnoliopsida > Poales > Poaceae > Leersia > Leersia perrieri. Next base: position 15,030,063 of record CM002478.1, on the reverse strand, counting down.
TGATTTTCATAACTCACGTAGTTTTGATGTATAAAAACAGAATATATTAGACTATCTTTAGCCGAAACAGATACAGTTCGGATGCACTTTTTAAGGCAACACGATTTTGTGACCAGGAATATTCACAATGTAAAAATAACATAGTCAATGAATAAACATTGCTAAGAACTAAGAAGTATAAATCAATGTATGGAATTAGTCAACCTGTAGCCAATATGGGGGACCAATGTATGGAATTAGCCAACCTGTGGCCTATATGAGGACAACTGGCAAAAAGATAACTCCTTTCTTTATGATATATAAATCTTAAGTTTGTTTGCTTCAAAAAACAAAAAGCGGGTCATAAGTCTGTTCAACTTGTTCAAAACCATAATGCACCAGCTAAAAATCACCAAAGAGTGATTCCTCACACAGTCACACTAGAATTTCTTCCTGCTAAGTGCTAACAATCTGTCTGTGGCACACTGTACAGTTCTAATAATTCTCAAGCAAGTACCCTCTCTTGACATCTACTTGAACTGTTTCGATTCAAAGCTTATTGAAGACAAGTTTTGGCGTATTGTGTGTTAAATTCTCCCACAAAGGGCAACCATCCAATTTAAATCCAGATGAGAGCTCCATGCAGATATAAATATCAAAATGCCTATTGAACTCAGAAGAATTGTGAAGACAATCAAACAGGTCAACCCAATGCGCTATCAGAGGCTAAGAAAACTCTTACCTTCTTGCTGTCTTTTTTCCAGCCTCTCCTTTTCTAATTGCAATTTTGCAGGGTCTATTTTCTTCCCCTAGGAGATTATTAAAAAAGCACATCAGCAAGAGCAGCACAGACATATTTTTCTTCCCCTAGGGTCTATTTTCTTCCCCTAGAGAAGAGTTTCCTATGTGAGAGTAGTATAATTGGAATCTAGTACACATTTCAGAAATAATACATGATCCAGAAGTGCTTTCTGCTGCGCCTTGACAATTGTACCAGCAAAACGACTCTTAAGCATTGCTGCACGAAGGGCCTTGCTTGGTGATAAAGGTTCTTCAGGTAAATATTCCTCTTCTGAAATTCACATCACAGAAAGCAATATTAGGCACATATAGAAAGAACGGATAAAGTATGTAAGGTAAGAAAGAATGGATGGTAAAGTATGTAAGTTAATAATATACAGAATAGATGATAAATAGATAACATGTCCAAATAACCTTGTCTTGAAGATGCAAAAGGTGAAGTAGAAGCATCATTGCAAGGCCGCAATTCATTTCCTAAGATCACAATCAAGCATATGAGTAAAACAAACAGTGTGGAATGAAATTATGTGGAGATCATCAACATACCAGTTGATTCAGATCTGTTCTCACTAGATTGTGTTCCTGATGTCTTAGCGTTGTCCTAAAAATAAAAGATATGGCAAGAGGGGAATTACATGTCTGTTTAGCTGATGATATCAAGGCTCACATAGGAACAACTCAAGTATATATAAAAAAAGTATAAATAAAGGAACACATGTCTAAAACCTTGGTGCAAGGGAGAGGGTGGTTAACAGCGCCTTCTCTTCTACCAACCGCTTGCAAAGGCGTGTCTGATTTGAAAAGAATTGATAATGGTTGTCAAATACAATCGACTATGAGAGAAAGGATTGTATGCATAGAGTTTATGCCATTCACACCTTTGCCGGAGGTTAGCTCAGAGCCTCGCACTGAAAATTTAATTTTTACCTGCACAGAGAGAAGTATTTTGACCAAAGGCCCAAAAAGAAAAATTATTGAGTCAGGGCATATGACTGATCATACTTTGGAGGATAACGCTGTTGCCAATGCCTTGCTCACAACTGAATTCGTGCCTGCAGCCGCCCCCATAGGTAGCACAGGTTTTGGGGTCAGAGAAGCATGGGCCTTTAGGATCTTCACTGGTGGCTGCTCTCGCACTGGATGTCTATCTTTCCATTTTCTTTCCAATAATTTCCATTCGGAATCAAACATTTTGTTCAATTGATCGGCTATTGAATGGACATCATTTCCTGGAGGGTTGTACTTCATTGCATTCGAGAATGTTAGCCTCACATCTGCTGCAAACTCATCAGCATTGGAATATTGCTTGCCTGTGAGTTTCTTCTTTACAGTACCCAAGTCCATCGGGTTGCGAATAACATCGAAGTAATCAGGAATTCTATATAGCACTGGATCAACTGGTGTATGAAAAAGCCAGCCACCTTTGTGATCCATGAGCTTCTTCAGAATATGACCACACTGCCTTGACTTGCTAGTATTCATTGTTCCAACCTTATTGTTAGAGGCTGGCTGGTGATTACATGTAGAGACTGATATTTTTTTGGAGAGTTTTCTTCCCTCAACCTCAGAATCTGTACCAGAATCTTCTGATTCACTGCTTATATAAACTGCTCTTCTCTTCTTACAAGCTTGTGTGGTGGTCATAATGTTTGGTTTGAATAAGCCTTTTGGTCTTGATAAAGACAAATAAGTTTATCTTATTGTCATCACCAGAAACAGCACATGCAGATAGAGGAAAGCTGTTTAATACATCAAATAAAATAGTAAACCCAAACAGGAACAGAACATGGAAATAATGAGAATTGACTACATAGAATTTATGAACAGGAGCTGTTCAATACATGGTTTCCAGCAGTACTAATCAAACAAAATTGCATAAAAGCTGGCAACACCATTAAACTTTTGAACATGGATCCTCTGCCTGACCAATAAGCTGGCAACACCATTAAAATTGCATAAAATCATAGATGGGTGAGGCAAACCACCCTTGATCTCTAGTTATATTGTTTCAATTAAATGCACATCCTCTGTCCAACAATCCTAGATGTCTACCTGTGCCTGTAGGTGAAGCATCGTTGAACATTTTGTGTTACCATTTTGAAGATATTCAGTGGTAAAAACTCACCTTTGCTAGACTTGCCCAAGCTAAAAATGGAAAGATTTCTCCACTGATTAAGAATCAAATTAGAACCAATATTGAGTTCAAATGTGCTACTCCTAACTAAGCATATGCATCAAACATTGTTGTAGCCAGTGTTACTTTGACACTGGGTGTTGGGATCAGACTTCGACTCGGATGTATAGTTCAATAAACTTTAGAAAATGGGATCCTTAAATATTTCTAAAATGTATTAGTAGCTTTATGCTTAAAAAATGACATACCCTAGAAGATCCAAAAATTTTAGGGTAGCCAATGACCCATTGTTACAGGCAGCATTTTGTTCTCTTAGCTGCAGGTTTGCCAAGGAGGTGGGCCAGTTTGGTTCTCCAAGCTAGGAAAGCTTTTCTTGGCAGTTAAAGTAACTGCTGATGTTGCTAAGCTAGACTAAATTCTCTTGCCTAGGATCCAAAAATACCCTAAAAGATGTATGCTTGAACTTAGTTATAATACCACAAACAAGCAAACCATGGGCAGATATAGCAAGATAGACAACAGAAGTGTAATGTGGCATGTACCCATGGCAACGCAGTAAGAACCTACTATTGTTGTTGCCCAATGGAAATATTGTATGCTACTCCCTCCGTTTCAGATTGTAAGACGTCCTACCTCTCTAGTAGGGCGTCTTACAATCTGAAACAGAGGGTAGTACGTTCTAACATCCATTTTAGGGAAAGAAGATAGAGTAACAGGAACAATCAAATAACATATATTAAAAATATGGAACAAGAGAAGCAATCTCCTTTTTTTTTAATTGCTCAACTTAGTATTCTACGATGATAACATATATTAAAAATATGGAAGCCACGTAAAATATAAAACATGTAGACACATAAATATATAAGCTGTAACATTATCCTTTTTCCATTATTGATTAATTAAGGTGAGCACCCATATATAAAGAATTAATCTCAATTAACTAACCTAGCAAAGCAGGACAGTGATGCATGTTAGCATACAATAGGAAGCATCGTTGACCAACTAAACCCTAGAAGTACCAATTACCCGCAAAACCGCCCTAGACAGCATGCACAAAGTCAAGTGCCGTTCGGAAGGCTGTCGGCGAGGAGATATTCGAACCCCCAACACCGTGGTTCGTAGCCACGTGCTCTAATCCTCTAATAAGCTTATAGGCCCGTCTCGTCTGCACCGGATCTCTTCCCGTAAAATACGAAGCTCTAGAGAAAATATTTCAATAATCCCAACCTCAATCGACGAAACCATCACAAAATCCCCAATTTATTCCTATATCACGCTCTACGTGACCAGCAACCTTCAAACCCTAGAAACTGAATCCGAGAGAACGAGACCACCAAAATTGCCCGGCGGAACGCGACAGAGAGAGAGGAAACCCAACCAACCTGATGGCAGAAGCTTCGCCGCCTGGATATAGGGGGCACGCGTGCCGCCTGGAGCCCCGCAAAAATCCCCCCTTTCCTCGCCTCGGGAGGCCGCAGATCGAGACGAGAGATCCCCTCGGCCTGGACGCCGCCGACGCGCGACCGGCGGAGACGCTGCCGGCGGAGGCGACGGCGACGGCGACCGGCGGAGGGGACGCGAGCGGCGGAGAGAGCGCGCGCCGCCTGCTGCGGCTGCGGAAACCCTAGCCGCCGATTTGGGGGAAATGACGATGGGGAGGAGGGGAGTGGCGAGGAAGCGGATCGTCTGACCTTGACGACGCGACGTCAGACGAAACGTGCGGGAGCGCGGCGCCGTCGATTCTGCATCCAACGGCTCCAGAGAAATCCCTCTTCGACAGCTTGGCCCATTTTATTGAGAACGGCAGCTTGGCCCATTTGGTTGAGGACGGCAGCTCGGCCCATTCGTTTCCTCCCCAAAGCTGCTCCAGGAGATGTTGCTCTGGGCAACGATGGAAAAGAAGGTTTTGCTAGTGACGGGCGTCGTAGAGGGGCTAGGCTTTAGCATGTTGATGTACATATTGATATTGATTTTTGATTCTTGAAATGTCAATTGAGAACTGAACGTGCATATGGACTTCAGGACTTGTATACTGCTTGAGATCTGCATAAGTTTGTGTGTTCCTGGTTTTGTACAGATTGAGGCTATGTCGGATGTCAGTATGTCACTGTGTCTGTGTGTTTGTACAGATTGAGATTGTGCTTGTACAGATTTGGTGACTTGGGTTTGTGCAGGTTTGGTCACTTGTGTTTTCTTACTTTTTTGGGAGCTGTCAATAGATGACGTCAACGTCAACACGTACGTACGTAGGTTTTGTACAGATTGAGGCTATGTCGGATGTCAGTATGTCACTGTCTGTGTGTTTGTACAGATTGAGATTGTGCTTGTACAGATTTGGTGACTTGGGTTTGTGCAGGTTTGGTCACTTGTGTTTTCTTACATTTTTTGGGAGCTGTCAATAGATGACGTCAACGTCAACACGTACGTACGTACGTACGACACGCACGCCTCACCCTCCCTGCCTCTACTCCTCCGTCTCCGCCGCAGGTGATGACGTCACCCTCTACTCCCCGGCCACCGGGGCCCACTTCCGCGTTCGCTAGGCCGGGAGTCGACGAGAGATCGATGGAAACTACCTCGACGCCGTGCACAACCCCAACGACGGCGTGTTCTACGCGCTGAGGTCGGCGGCGAGGCAGAGGTCCACTCCCTCGACCTCTCCACCGGCGCCGGCGCCGCGCCGTCGTCGACGACGCTGGTCTACACGACGCCGTCCGGTCTGTGGATCGATCGGCACATGGTCAGTCAAATACCTCGCCGTCACGCCGATCGACGCCGGGGCGGGGGAGACCTCATCGTCGTGGACCGGAGGAAGTGGTGTGGGTCGGAGACGATTGGGATAATCCTCATCAAGATTGATCTCCGCCGCGAGAGCAGATCATGGCCCGCGGCGTGATGGACGGGCTGGCGTTGTTCCTCGGCCATGCCGCCGCAGTGTGCCTCCGCGTGGAGGAGGGCTCCGGCTCCATGTTCCGCGGCATCTGCGCATACCTCACGGACGATAGGGACGAGAAGATGCACGCCATGGACATGCCGCGGCTGGACCTTGGTGTGTGGGAGTTCGACGGCGGGAGGTTGACGAAGCTCCGGGACACGTGGCCTCTCCTTCCTCCTTGGCGAGATGATTCCCCGGTTCCTATTTGGTTTACACCCTCACTTAATTAGTCTAGTCTAGGAATGTACTAGTAGTACATATATCCAAGGACTGTTCCAAAAGACATAAATACCAAAAAAAAATAGGGTTCAATAAGATGTAAAAATATTACATATTAGACCAAAATAACCTTCGGCCCAATAGCTGAGAAAATAGCTAGCCCATGAAGATAAGAAAATAGAGCCGATGTGGCCCAAGTGACAAACTCTGTTATGCTACGCTGGTGTTAGTTACGTTTGACCAACCAAGGCATTGATGATTCATTGAAGGCTCAAACAAATCAGGAGAAATCAATACATGAAAAATTAAACCAAAGAAATCCGACATTGACACTCTAGTTATCACCCCAACCCCATTAGGGTTGTTACGATGTTTCCTCCTCCGCAATGAAAACCTTGTTCCGGTTGTCGAACGGACGGTGACGGCGAGCATTTCACATCGTATTCCTGTTTGAGGACGCTGTTTTGGAGAACCTGCTCATAAGTGGTAGTTGTGAACTTGAAATAAGCTCACATTCATGTTGTGGACCAGGGTCTGTAGTATGGTGGAATTTCCTGGACGATGTTTGTTTTTCTTTGGCTAGACGTTGTTCGCCAATGGGAATGAAAGCAGCACTCGATTGAGGATCGACTGCAGCTCTTGAGAATTCCATTTTTTTAAGGTTAAGAAAGAGCAAGACTAAGGTTATGCCGTTAGATGGAACAATGGCTATTAGCATGTGACCAACATGATGATATCTATTTTAGGGGTTTTTTTTATTATTGTTCTTGTTTTTAATCAAGTTGTAATTGATTATAATTCCTAGTTATTTGTTCTACCTTTCTCGTAATAGTTGGTTTGGTTGTAGCTTTTTTAAAGTAAAAGCCAGAATAAATTCTATTATTAAAAAAATAAAATGGCTTGGCCGTGGGCATGGCACATACGACAACAACTTTGGCCGGCACAAATCTAGAGGAAAATCAAAGACGTCCTAAATTGACTAAAATCTAGCGTAAATGATACTCCCTCCGTTTTAGATTAGAAGGCATTCTACCTCTCTAGTAGGACGTCAGGTAGTACATACTAGTAGCAAAACCGTGCAAATATTGACAAGACAAGCAGACGACAGCCTTTCCTAGACTAATTAGGCGACGGTGTAAACCAAACTGGAAGCGGGGAATCATCTCGCAAGGAAGGATGGAGGGGCCACGTGTCCCGGAGCTTCGTCAGCCTCCCGCCGTTGAAGTTGCTCTCGAACTCCCACACTGCAAGCTCGTGGTCCAGCGTGTGCCGCATCCTCATCATCATCTGGTCGTCGCCGTCGATGTAGTCGTCGGTGAGGTAGGCGCAGTTGCCGCGGAGCATGGCGGCGCCGGCGCGGTCGACGCAGACGGCGGCGGCGGTGGCGTTGCCGAGGAACAGCGCGAGGCCGTCCCCGACGCCGGCGGCCAGGTCGTTCACCTGCTCGTGCCGGCGGAGGTCGAGCCTGAAGAGGCGTATCCCCGTCGTCAACGACGCGCTCCACCTCCGCCGCTCCGCCACGATGACGTCACCGCCGCACGGCGTGACGGCGAGGTACCTATGTTAAGAAAACGATGCACAACGGAGACTGAGATTTAACATGGAAAACTCTCGTGGGAAACAACCAACTATCAGTCTTGAGGAAGAGACTGTGAGTCATAATGGAAAACTAATAGTAATATAATCTAAATTCGAAACATATCTCCAACAACCTGCTTGTCAAATTCTTGATCCGGGGGCTGCCCGCAGCCGGCAGCGCCGTGTACATCACCGTCGTCGGAGACGACAACGGCCTCGTCATAGTCACCACAGGCGTCCTCCAGTGCGTAAAACAGGCCGTCGTTGGGGTTGTGGACGGCGTCGAGGTAGTTTCGGCCGCCGCCGCCGCCGTTGATCGTTGTCCATTGCTCGTTGACGCCGCCCGGCCTGGCGAAGGAGAGCTCGCCGTGCGGGTTGTGCAGCAGCAGCACGACGCATCCGCCGGCGGAGGAAGGGCTCCCTGACATGGCGACGCCGTCCGCGCCATGACCGGCCCGCACCCCCACGCCGGCGCCGAATTCGACGTCGTACGCGACGCCGCGGGTGGGATTGAAGACGAACCTCCTGCGCCTGACGCGGCGGAGCGTCGTGATCGGAGGGAGCGCGGCGCGTTCGCCGGTGAGAGGGTTGAGGAGGTAAGGGTTGGCGTCGCGTGCGTCGGTGGTGAACACCCACCCGTTCGCCGACCCGACGACGCCGGAGGCCGCCTCCGCGTCCGCCGTTAGGAGGGGAACACGGAAGTGGGCCCCGGTGGCCGGCGAGTAGAGGGTGACGTCACCTGCGGAGGAGGAGGAGTAGAGGAGGCAGGGAGGGTGAGGCGGCGAGGGGAGGCGGAGTCGGCGGAACGCGGCGAAGGCGGAGCGCCACGATCTGCAGACGGCGCCGGAGTGGACGAGGTCGGGGACCTGCATCGCCGACATGGCTGTCAGCAGGAGGTCCTCCGGTAGAGCGGACCAGTCACGGAATTGGGCGGCGCCGGCGCCGGCGGATGATGTTCCCGGTGACGTCATTGTCGCCGGCGATCGAATTGGTTTCCGGGGATTTGCGTGCACGTCGCTGTGGTGTGCGCTCGCGCGGGTGAGTGGTTCTTTTGGGCCTAAACGATTTGGATTCGAATCGAACGGCGGTTAAAGCATACACGCATTTGAATCCGAACTCCACAAAAGCGTGTATGCATACATGACCGTCCGTCCCCGTTTGGCTACTAATTATCCATGCTCTTCCAATGTGCTAAACAGTGCATTTCATAAAAAGCTTTTTATATAAAATATTTCAAACAAATTCATTTTTTTCTGCTTTACAATAGTTTATACTTAATTAATGTGCTAATAACCCACATCGTTATCCGTGCCACCAAAAAAACACTGCTTTAACCAGGACCGACAACATTGAACAACCAAGTGCAACATGTGTAGGAAGGGGGATATACTGGGCAAAGGACCAAGAAGAATCAACATATATAACACAAAATAATTCACAAGTTGCATTGATGTCCTGCAACAGTCCTAGGGTGCCCATTGACATATGTAACTCCAATATACACAAGAATTGAAATTTGAACATGAACAAATTATCAAGCAATATACATGGCATGCTTAATGACAAGCTGAAAAAAAATATGTCTACACCGGAAAATGACAAATCCACGGTACTTTGAGCGAATCAACTTTCCATGAAGCACACACCTCACTATTCACAGGGCTGCAAGAAGGGATTAAATGACAAAACGTGCAATCAAATCATCCTTGGACTGGAACTTCATTTGAAGCAACCAATGTGGCAGCGCGGTCTGGCCCTGTTGCATCATCTTCAACACCATGTTCACCAGTGTGCCCTTCTGGGCCAGTAGTTTCTTCAGGAGGGATATCATCCAGGTTGTCCTGCAACTGCTCTACCTTGGCTCTTGGAGCTTTTGGTTTTGTGTTTGAGCTTTTCTGCTTTGCAACAAGGGGTTTTGTCTCAGTCTTTCCAGTGGCAGATGCTTGGGAAGGAGTTTTTGTGACTGATCTTTGAGCAGGCTTTCTGGCAGTAACACGAGGTTTGTTATTTTCTGCACTTTCGATCACCTTGGCCAAATTAGTTATGCTCCGTGGACTCTCACATGATACAGAACCATCAGCAGAAGCAGCAGTAACAGAATTTGGCTTGTGCCGGCCAAGCTTTGGTGACCTAGCGCGTGTTGGCGGGATCTGCAAATGGTCACATGAATTGATTTCATTATTTCTTTACATATATGCATGGGAACAGGTTCTTTCAGTAGTTCAGCTTCATACACAAGATAGCAGATACAGAAGGAAACTGAACATAAAAAAAATAAGGAACTGGATCTGAGCTTATAAACCCATAAGAAACCACAAGAAGTTGTTTACCATGCATGTTCTGAACTATCAGCTATTATTAAAAGAAAAATTGCGACACACAAGCTTGCTGTAAAACGGCAATGCTGGTTTTACTAGAATGCAGCTTATATGGAGAAGAAACCAAGCATTTGTGTGAGTCTCAGAGTAAATTACCTTGCAAACAACAAATCTTGGTGATTGTTCAATCAAAAAGTTCAAAAATATTTTGAAGGATAATTGAATACATTAGGCACTTCAGGGATCCAAAACAATGAAAAATAAATACAAAAAGGTAGAAACTAACAAGGTGGAACCTGCCATCATATAGCCCTAATACCATGACTTGAAAGAAAAATGCTTGGAATACTCAATCGGTACAGTACAAACCCTGAAAGTTATGCAGTTCAAATTTCTAATACCGCGCTTGATACCATTATGAAGATCTAGTAGAGACTAAGGAATATCATGCCAGGGGATCTAACAAAGTATACACAATTATGCACACCCCCGATCTGGATGCTTACTAGCTAAGTTTACCCTCCATAAGTAGGCCTCTTTCTCTAGAAAGTGGACCCAGCTCAGTTGGTTGGAGGTGTGGGTGTAAATTTCCACCAGCTAGGTACAGGCTCTCTTGGACTTGAATTAGGTACCTATTTTCTTCATTAAAGAAGACAAGTAGTTCCTCCTAGGCATTCTCGCTTTCTTTCTTAGTAGATCAGAGTTAAAAATCAAACTTCAATATAGGATCACTGAGTTTACAGACAATGATTTTGGGATCAGATCTGCTCATGCAGTCTATGTTGTGTTGAAAATTTGAAATTGGAAATGAGAAAGTACGAAATTGAAACCAAAAGATGTCAGTGAACAGAAACATACAAGGTAGCACTCCTAGAAGGGTTACAGCTAAGGTGTTTTCAAAAAGATAGCACATACAGCCAACCGTAACAAGCATTTTGCTTGTTATAATTAACATTACGCATTTCAAATGTAATACAGCTTCAGATTGGCAACATATAATGCTTCTTTTAACACTCTAATAACAGGAATGAGAAACACATGATTGATTTTCAATCTATATCATAAAATGAACAGAGCCAACTTGTCAAGGCATGTTTGGTGATAAACTGAGAATATTGCATTCATGCAGAAAAGTGGGTGCACTAGAACTCTATTAGTCTTGATTAATGTGGAAATTTGTTTGCCAAACGATATTAGCAACCTTGCTAGATAAAGCAAGTAGATCTTAGTACCTTTTTTAATTCAACTTTAGGAGGTTGCTCCTTGTAAAAGCTTGGCATGGGTGTCGCTTTAAACGTCAGGCTCTTCCTGAGCAATTTGATTTCAGCCTCTTGGCTCTCCTGAGTAATGGATTAATTTTCAGATCCAAGTGGTACAGATATTCAAAAGTATCAGATACATGATATAAAAAAGTTCTTGCCTTAGATTTTGCCTGCAAATTCGTTTGTTCAAGCTCCTTTGCATGTATTTTTTCTTCAAGCTTTTGGTAGAACTGAAAGTAAGACAGTACTACACCTGGTCAGCACAAGGGAAAAAAAAAGGAGTGCAAATGAAAATGTGAATTAACACAATGCCTTTATCGATACAATATACCTCCTTCCTCTTCTCAGCACGCTCCTGCAATCTGAAACTAAAACCGGCAGCAGCAGCAGCAGCACTCTTTCGTTGAGCCGTTCTGGGAGTATTTGTACTCCTGCACAAACAAATGAGCACGTATCATGTTAATAATAACACAAGATATAAAAAAGAGGAGCAACTATCAAGAAAATAAGAAAGCTTTACGATGTGGTGGAGTGCACATCATCCTCCATTTTCCCTGGCAGAGTCTGTTCCAAAGCATTGGTGCTGTTCTCGTTTGACCTGATATAAAAGATCAACCATTTCAGGCCAAGCAAAACAAGAAACAAAACTATAATGAGCTATCAGCGGAGTGGCAGCACAAATTTTTCTTGGCAAGCATCATGACTTGGATGCACATTAATTGCATGGTGCTAACTAAACAACAACTGAAATTTGCAATCCGGAAGGAAGAAAAGGACGGCCTAAATTGTTGGTTGGTGGCAGAATTGACACTCACTCTTGTGCTTCAGAAGTAGCATCGTTTGGAGCTGCCTCCTCTGATCCAGATTTAGCAGGCTATGTCAACAAAGAGAACTGTAATTAATTTTCACTGCATTGCAACCAAAAATTGACAGGATTGGGAGTTGCAGAAGATCACTCGAAAGCCTGATCCTTACCAAGGAGCGGCGGGCGGCAGCCACCCGAGCTGGATTCACCTTCTTCTCCACAGCTCGCCCTGCAATCCCACCCAAATTCAGTAAACGAACCATCAGAATTCACCAACCCGACTGAAGAACAAACAGTAGTACTAACCAGCCGCTGCCTTCTCTGATCCATTGGGCACAGCAGCAGCAGCAGCAACCTTCCCCTCCGATTTGACCGGCTTCGCCGCCGCCGCACCGTCCTTTTTGGCGACCGCCCCTCTCGCCGGGAACGACGAGCTCTGCGACAGCACGGGCTTCTTCCCCCGCGCCGCCGCCGGAGCGCCGGTGGACACCACCTTGCCGTTCGCCACCACCGGCTTCGCCTTCCTCGCCGCCGCCGCCGCCGCACCCCCTGATCCACCCTTCTGCGCACACAAAACAAACAAACAAACACCCAGAATCAGCAACCGCCGCCACCGGAGAGCAAACCAAAGCACCCCAATTCCGTGATCCCGCACCTTAACCGCCGCCACTCCGGCCGCCACCGCCTCAGATCCACCCGTCGCCACCTCCACCGCCGCCTCCCCACCGGCGAGATCCCCCTCCACCGCCGCGGCGGCGCCCCCGTCCTCGCCGGCAGCCTTAACCACAACATAATCCTCCGCCACCACCTCCTCCACCACCCCATTCACCTTCACCTCATCCCCTTCCATCCTCAGATCCCGCTCCCAATCCGCACCGAAATCGATCACGCTTCGGATCCCCACACCCACAGCAGCAGTTGTGCCACCACACTACTACTACCACTTGATCAGTGCGGGAGAGAGGAAGCCATCGATCGATCGCTGTGGAGAAGGCAACCACCCAACCACCACCACCCCTCTCGCGGCTGGGCTGGCTGCGCTGCTGGGCTTGGCTGGCAGGCAGGCAAGCAGCAGCTGCTGCGGCTGCGAGAGAAGGAATTTGGGAGAGGAACAGAACAGAGGAGGTTGGGGAAGGGAAGGGAAGGGAAGTGAGCGAGTTGGTGTGTCGGGTGACAGACACGACGGAGACGGGACGTGGTAGCCGTTCGCGACCTCGACAACTCACAACACTATACTCGACGGTTTCGTTTCGTTTCTCTGCCGTTTTTTCCCCGGACGGTTTTGCCCTCACCCGTGCAACAACGACCACCGTGTGGCACGGTGTCAGTAGGTAACACAATTTTTTTTTGTACTACTTCCGTGCGCCGGCGAACGTGTGTGTGTATGTATATTCAATGGTGAATGTTGTTGATGATGCGGCACTGTTTGGTTGTAGGTTGCGATTCGATTATCGTTTGGTTGGAGTTGGTTGTTCTTATCCGGTAATGTGAGCAAATGAGGTGTGGTTAGCTGTGTTTGGCGCTTCAACGGTTAGCTGAGGCCTAAGGGTAATCATAGGGGGTCAATAATTATCTTTCATCTCCTAGCTAAGCTGAAAGGTGTCCTAGGATTCTCTCCCCTTGATCTCCCTATTAGTAGCTAGCTAGTTTTGTCCAATTACATGGGTTGCGTGTATACGGTAAATAAGTATATTCAACACGATGGTGTGTAATGACATATTCTGTTCTTATAAGAGTTCACTTTTGTAACGGATCAATATCCATATTTATATAAAAATGAATTCTTTTTTCTAATAAAAGTGGTACATTGAAATGTATGATATGAGTGTCGAGCATTAGATGCATCCTACCTGACCGATCATTGCTATCTTTTACTATCTGTTTTCCTTTTTCACATGCGAGTAGAAAAAATATAGATAAAACTTCTTGGAGAAATAGAATTCATTCCATGTTAGTCAATATTACCAATTAACAACACAATCTAATTGCGAGTGGGTAAAGTATAAAACTACAAGACCTAGACATCCAATCTACACAAATTGACAAAAAGCTCCAATCATCTCGCTATTGCCCACAGGCAATGGACTCGAAACATGTGTGGCGTGATGGTTTAAATGATAGTAATTATATTTCAAGAAGTGGAACATATACTATCCAAATTTATGTATTGTAAGGGTTTTTTTCAATAAAGAATCTGTTGTAAAGAGCTTTCTCCTATTATACAGAAGAACATTATAAAAATTTTATTTGTTCTACATAATATCATTGCGGCCATTTGAAACCCATGACTATGAAAAACATACCAAGAAGGGAAACACTAGAATGCAATGCAATATCTAAAGAATTCCTAAAAAAAATTTAAAAATGGAAAAGTTTGAAAACCATGCTCATGAGAAACATAAGAATTTAAGCCCGTTCGGCAGCTTGTTTTGCTGCAGCTGCAAAGTCTACACCAAAAATGCATGTGTCTTGCCTGGCTGCAGCTTCAGAACATAGCCTAGAGTAACAAAAGGAAAAAAACATAATAAAGCTCCATGCTTATTTTTCTATAGAATCTCTATGAGTTTGTCCATTCCATTGGAATTTTAATGGAAAGGAGACTTTGTTTCAACTTTCAAATAACTAACTTCTTCGGAATTGTTCCTATATAATTAAAATCCTATCAAGCTCCAATGTTTCTTTTAATATATATACCAATAGGGACCTTGAAATGGTGCATAAAAATTTACATAAAGAACCTTTGACCTTATGTTTAGCGCTTACTCCTTGATGGAACAAAAGATTAATTCAACCATTGCCCCGTCATTATTCCCCAAGCTCAGAACCAATCTATAGCACAACAAAGATACTACAGTACTTCATCACACAAATGGCTAACCTTGGTTACCCGATTTTTAAGCCAACCAACCTCAAGAAAGAAAAAAAAAACTAGTATACTGCACACGCCAGAGGGAATAAGCTAAGAATAGTTGTCGCGTCAGCCCAGCCAAGGGGCAGTCTCGTCCTCGTCCCAGTCCATCCCACCACCGTGCGCGCGCGTACTAGGTGGTCCGATCCGACCGAACAAGCAGCCAGTCCACCACAAGTCGAGAACCACACGACGCTCGCCACCCGCGCCGCACGGGCCCGAGACCAAAAAATCGCACGCGGGCATGGCGCACGCACGCAAAGTTACCGCGCCACCGTCGGGCCTGTTTAGGGGAGCTTCTGCCAGCTGCAGCTTCTTCCTCAAACGGTTCATAATTTATAAGAAGTTGTAGCTATAGACTCTAGAAAATGTACTTAAAAAGATAGAGAAACTGGGTTTCAAACTTTTCAGATTCTCAGAAACTGGCTACCAGCAGCGGTTTCTTAGAATCTTAACCTCCACCGAACAGACCCGTCGTCTCCTGCGGGGTGAGCGTTTGCGTTTGCGGGCGCTGGCTGGCTGGCTGCAAGCGGGTGAAGTGGATCTGGACGAGCGGCGCGGCGCGGCCAGTTTGTCTGGGCGCTTGCTTTGCTTTGTTGGCGGTTGGCGCCGATCGATCGAGATATCGATCGAACTGCTGGCTAGGTAAGCTCGCTCGGCCGCGCGCGTTTTTCCTTGATGTTGTCCTCCTTTGGAATTTTGTAGATCGAGCTTGCTTGCTTGTCGGGGTCGATCGATCCAACGGGCCAGGGTGGAGAAAACAACCGTATGCGTAGTACTCCGTACGTGCGTGTGCTCGGTTGGGGTGGAGCAGAGATCGATCGATCACCGTTCCAATCAACTGCGAGACCGTCTGTCCGTCGGCCGGGTTCGCACTTGGTCGATCGGAATGTTTGGTTTTTTTTTCCATCTTTTTCATCGGCTTAAGTTTTTATACTAAATTCAAAACCAGAAAACACCAAATCTAAGATGCCCGGATAAAAAAGCATGGTACTGATAAAGGATATTCCACCATCCCATTTCGATCCACCCCTAATTTAATTAAAACCTGTGCTGATAATTATTCTTTTGTGCCTGTTCATAATAAAAAAACCAACAATAATTTCATAAACACATTACGAACTAGTCCACATGAATAGTCATCGATAATCTTTTTTTATGTAAACAGATACTGCTGGCAGTGGCGGAAAACCTCACGAATAAATCAAGTTAATTGGACTGTTTCGTGTGTCAAAAATCTTTTGAATATACAAAGTGCAGAAGGCAAAATCGTCAGATACAGATCAAAAGTGGAAGACACGGATTTTCTCATTTTGGCGGTGCAAATCAAGTTAGTAGTGCTCTTGCTTGACTCTCTCAACACAATCTCATTCAAGCGGCAAGCGCGCGCTTAAGAAAACAACACTCGTCACTAGCTTCACCACTACATATATTTTCGTCACTAGCTTTTGGCAACTGTGCTATAAGATAAACGTTCTCGCTGTCCAGTAATAATGACGGTAATCCCGATGGATTAGGATAGCTAGATCTCTCTCTTGTCCAAATCCAAATGGAGAGTGCCGTACAAGCTAGCAATACAGACAAAATTATTAGTTAATTCGTATTCAGTCAAAATTTCCCTTCTTTTTTCGTTTTGACAAGGCCTCAGGCCAGGCCCAGGTAGAATGCGACATAAAGCGCGCATGGCCTAATCATCGCTTAATTAAAAAAAATGCGATCCCTCATTCTAAAACAGCTAGACTATACATTAATTCATCCTAAAAATGATTTTAACCAAAGGTTATATATGTAAGAAAAATATGAGTGTATTATGGACCTTTTTCATGATATAATTAATGGCCACTATTATGATAATCCTTCTATAAAAGAAGTACTTCGATGGTATAAAAATTACTACAGAAAAAAAGAATCCTGTCGAGATCATGATGGATGAAAATCATAATAATAGATTAATTGATAGTTTTATATAAAACATAATTATATTTTCTAGAAATATAATTAATTGCAAGAGTGCACATGTAACAAGTTTAATTACTTTACAACAAAAGTTAATCCGATTTAGACTAATTTAGCGATATTATGAGAAAAATTTTGATCACGTGTGTGGCATGCATGTTGACTTTGAAAAATTAAATACGATTTTTTATTGAAGAGAGTATAAATTCATATATTCCAGCTTCTTAACTTTCGATCAATACACATATTGCTGCTTCGCTCAAAAGTTAATTTATCAATTAATTTCTTAATATTGGTCACTGTCGACCAGCTAGCTAGCGTATACGTTCAACAATATCAGATCCCTCGGCTGCTACTCTCTCTATCTCTCCCTCCAGATAATCATAAAAAAAGCGAGCCATTTGGTTGATTTATTCTTGTATTCCATTATATTGATTGAACAAACTAACCACAACATGTTATACTGATATGCATGCATGTGTGGTGTGTCCTACTGTGTTTCTTTAATAGTCGGTCTTTGCACGTCCGAGTTCACAGGTTCAACTACTGGTCGAAAAGAAGTTCTAGAAAATAAATACTTCGTGCACCCTTGATGTTAGACTTGCCAACAAGAAATGGAATATGTGTACATGGCAAGGGTATTATTGTTACTGTTATGTGCCCTTGAACAATTATTTTTAGAGCGGTCTAGAACAAATAATATTAATATACACTCTGGATGGCCCAAAATTTTTTGGTGTCTACCATCACTCCACGATCCGTATAAAATTAAGGTGGCGTTTTTTTGTTTTTTTATTTTTTTCTGGGAACTAGATATAGCACATTTGGATTGTTACTACATAAAATTTTTTAAATTAGTTAAATTTCTTCTGGTCCATATGGTTTGGAATCTATGAACAGGCATGTCAAATGCAAAAACTAAGTTCTAGGTAGGTAATAATAACAAGGGTATCGTTGACGTGGTTGAGTTACTTTATGGGCACACGCATGACTTCATACACGCCACTGTTTAAATTCTTGTGCCTACCAATATTACACAAACTTGTGCACTTTTAGTAGGATTTTAAGGAGTGACGAGAAAATTACCACCATTCTCCTCTCTGAACCATGTGTTGAAGTGGTGCAATGTGCGGATCCATCCACTAGAAAGGGAGGGTTGATCGGCCCAGCTCCAGCCCATGTCACCCATAGCCCGACTAATTTGCGCAATAGCATGTCCCATGAATACCTCGATGACTCAATATTGTTCTATAGAGAATATTAGAGGTTTGATTTTGGAAAAGTTAATAAGAGGCTTCAATCCATGGGTGCCCGGAGAAAATAGAATTCTCCAATTTATCCCTCGACACACTGATTATTAATGATATATCTCATATATTTTTCAGGTACCAAAATATAAATATTACTAGCTCTGGATTGGGAGCTAAAATGCTCACATTTGGGGTTCATTTCATTCCATTTGGACCCTAGGAAGTCCAAACTTTTGCAAAAATTCACAGCCGGTCAGATGTAGTACTAAATTATTCTTAAAAGATATTTGATTTATTAACTATCGCTCATATTTTCTAAATTGGCTTATTTTTGCAAATCTTCTGGCCTGATGAATTATATGGTGCAAACATATATAATTGTTTCATTTAAATCAAGATACACCATCTTCATTCTTTTTTGTTTTTAATTTGGTTGTACTTTATATGCGATTACCACTGCTACACTCGGTTGTTTTTACCAAGCAAACATCTCTCCCCCATCTATATATCAAAGTCGCATCCGCTACCAAGCACAATCATAGATCGGTATGTCCATCGACAAATACATATGCATGATGTGTGTATGTGTATAGGTATATCATTTTAGTTAGGTGTAAAGAATGTCGGGCAATTGCTCCTGGTATTGCCTATCACTTGATAGTGAGCGGTTGTCAAGAGAACCACACAACGGCGTGATTGTGCTCTTTTGACTGGGCGTGCAGCTCCAACTTCTACATAGGTTGTACTCTCCGGTTCTATAATGTTTGATATGTTAAACAACAACATGGTCTTCAAAATAATATAGCCTTGACCATTATTTTTGTTACAATATAAATGAATACCCAAATAAATTTTACGAAATTACATTTTGAGTTAAATCTATGCATATGTTTTTTAAATTTTTAAACTAAATACTTTCAAAGATATTTTTGTAATCAAAATTTTAAAAGTTGTCTAAAACGACAAAAACAATTGTGTAACGGGAGGGAGTATCTGGCTTCCCCTGCTCCCAAGTCCCAATTAGAGATGGCAACGGGGAATTAACCATCGGAGGTTGTCTTCTCATCCCCGCCTCCATAGAGATTAAATTCCTCCATCACCATTCCCATAAAACATGATGGGGATTAATTTTCCCCATCACCACCTCCGTGCGGGTTAGAAAAACCCGTGGAGCCTTCATCTTCGTCTCCGATTTATGGTGTACCAGATGACGGGAAGCGAAGTGTGACGCTCAGGATGATGAGTTTTGGGTGCGGCAGCTAGGAAGGTGGAGTAAGGAATGGAGTGGACCGGGGTGGTTAGGGTTGTTTAAAACTCAAGCTATTAAGCCTTTATTTTGTGGGAGAAAGACATTTATTTGCATTGGGCTTGCCCGTAGTCTGTATATATGCGGGTCTCCGTGGGGGACGGGTATGGAGGGTGTAGGGCCATCCCCGCCTCCGTCAAACCCAACGGTGGTAGATTTTCCTCCATTTCAATCTCCATGGATTATAAATTACAACCATCACTATCACCTAATAGGAGAATTCCCCATAAAGAATTGGGGAACGGGTCCCCATTGCCATCTCTAGTCCCAATCATGCGCGCTGCGCGCCACCCGCGCTCTCAATCGCTCGGGTGCGGCCGTCGTGGCTTTCTCGCGTGCCGTCGATCACTGATCTCTCTCTATCTAGCTTGTTCCCATGTGGCCTGGTCCATGGAGACAAAATACACTACTAGTAGTAGAAAAAGAATTCAGTCGTCCCATGTGGCCATTGTTGGCAGACACAATTCATATATGCAATGCAGGGCAGCTATAGCTTGTGGTGATCCCGATTTGGCGCGAGCAGGCTGGGCAATGAGCCTATGACCCTATAAATGCTTAATTTTATCGATCTCCTCGGTCATAAACTACTCTACTTCATGATGCTTACTGAATTATATTAATCAAGTGAAGCATCCATCAAGTTACTAGCGAGTAGTAGCTATACGACCTATGACATAGATCAAACAGTAAAAAAATGACAACTTCGCGAAAGAGACTACACTAATCAAGGAATCATCAGCTGGGACAACAAATGCTGCTCAATCTCACCGTCCTGTTTGCAACTGCTCTGGACGGGATGAGAACGAAACGGGGCGACCGACCGACCGTCCGACTGGGCGGCGAGCGTTGGGCGGGTATCCGATGCAATCGAGCCGAATCATCATCATCCCGATGGGTGTCCGTCCGTCCTACTACTGTCTAATCATCTGCTCCTCCAGATCTTCATTCATGCAGTGCAGGCAATATCCCTTCGAATCTTTGTATTCCCTCCCTGGTTTCACATGCCGTTTTGCTCTAGAATTTATAATACTGCACATCTTTGGATTCTTTTGATCAGGAAAAAATATTCTTGAATTCAGGTTTCAGAGAGAGATACATGGTAACTGCAGGAATAGATCGATGTCTGTAGGCAGGTAGATGGACTCGCACAACAATTAAAAAAAGATAAATCTATCTATCTATACCTATACTAATTGGGCACTTTCTACGAACTCCCACGTTAACCAGAAAGAATCTGGCCATTGATCAGGTGAACTGATCTATAATCACCGTAGATTATCAAATGCAACCAATATTAAAAGTTGTGGGCCACGTTAAAATCTATCTATTCTGTTATACCAACAAATCTCTCAAATAAAACCGACTCGTCCCATCGGCTGCGATTTCGATTCCCCCGACATTAATCTTGACCAACATACTCCATGTGCGTCAAACTCTATGGGTATGTTTCAGCTTACCGGGCTACTGAACTTACGTACGCGTTCGGCTGCAGAGCCACCGGCACAAGCAACAGTCCATATGCCTGGAGCCGTCTGTCACTTGGAGATCGAGCATCCTTCGTAATTGATCAAGACATGATGCAATTGTATTGGAGCAGATGAGGCTTTCCAGTTTATAGTCTAATCCATCATCTACTTCTAGGTCAGGTAAATTGGATTGCATACTTAATTGATCCATATGGTATTTGCCGTTGAAGAATCGATCTGTTCCGTTGATAGAAAGGAGTTTTAAAGAACAAAATTAACCACTATATTTAGCATAATGAATGATCCAATATAGTTTATATGCACCACAGAAGTTCACGAAAGTTGATTAATTAGCTGGACCATACTTTAGAGAGTTGAGATCTACACGATAATTAAGGCCACTGACCATCACGCAAGCAATCCTCTATACCCCTAGGCGATGACACCATCAATATTTTTTTTCTTTGTATATTATTTCCATTAGAAGAAAGATGTATATGCAACCCAGACATTAAAACATGAAAAACCCACGCGTACAACCCATAAATAGAATGGAAAATCCGGTTTAAAGATTTTTACATGCAACACATGAAAAACATGGATTTTTATTGACTTTTTAAAATTTTTTCCCTCAGCTGCAGCTAAGTAAAGCATGCCATTAATTTTGCAGTTAAATTCCAAGATATACGAATTTTTAATAGTTTACATATTAAATCTGAAACTATTATTTGGAATGGACTCTTATATATAAGCTAATGTGATTTAGAAAATAACAAAGGTATTCAACATGTAATTAAAGTTTTAATATTTAGCATGATTTACAATTACACGGGCAACACGCTAGTGAAGTTAATTGGGTGAAAACCAGTGCAGTGTGCTGTAGTGACCTTGTTAATCTTGTGAAATAGTACTGAAATGTGTACAAAGGATCTTGACAGGGATATGTTCTCCTGTGGGTAGCAGCCTCAGTGGAGAAAGAGAGGTTGGTAGAGTTTTGAACTTTTTTCCACAGATTTTGTCGTTGCCCTTTGCAAAGTGTTTTGTTAATTTAGCATCACACTGTCGTGCCAAAGATTAGGCCGCTTTCGTGGTTCGGTCTGTGTCTCAGCTTTCTGATTGTTTGATAGCTTTGATACTCTTGTAGTTCCCCCTGAACAGAGCTTTCTTTTATGAAGGAAACTTCATACATGTCGAAAATTCAGACTATTCATTTTATGGGCCAGGATTACCATATAATTTTTCGATTCACACATGATGGCCCATCCAAACAAGGCCTAGAGGAATGCTTGTGCCTAAGAAACAAATACATGGCTGTGAACATAGCTGTGGCGACTCTTAGTAAAATACGAATACAGAGCAAAGAACATGATTGATGTGCAGATCTGGAAATAGCTAGCTACTACCAAGCAGTCACAGTTAATTGACTCCTATGTTGTAAATACTACCCCAAAAAGTATTTTCATCGATAATAAGACACATCACCTGACAATGAAACATTATAGCATCAGAATTCATGTCTCTAGTCTTCATATACTGGATATAATCTAGAGAGATTCTGTTTGATGATATTCAGTTCATTGATGATATCTTCAGTTGGCGTTCTACACGATGGCAATTCATGAGAGCAAGACAACCCAAGTCTAAGCAGCGAAACAAGGCATCCAAATATTCTTATGCAGGGAGAATCAGTTGGAGTCTGAAACCAGTCCTCAGAATCCAAAACGAGCTTCATGTCAACCACATCCATCACTCTGCCATGTAGACCTGGTTCAACATATTTACGGAGGCTCAATCCAGGTCTGAATATACCATTAGTTGGGCGCTTCCCAGTTATTGTTTCCAGCACTAGAATTCCATAGCTGTAAATATCTCCATGTGTTGATGCAATGTTCCCAACGCCATACTCTGGTTCAGTAG
>CM002478.1:14993680-15007126 GCA_000325765.3 Leersia perrieri | reverse complement strand
AGAATTTCACATTAACTTTCATAAATAACAAGGAAATCAAATATTTAGGAGTCTTATTTGAGCTATAGGTTTAAGAAAGCAATCAATTGCCACACCAACAGATTATTTTGTAAGGATCCTGTTTGTTTACATTGTGACAATAATGTGAAATAATGCAAGATATTTTAGTTTTTGATTGACAATATTGTCACCATCATCCGTGTTGGAATTGGTAAGTAATCCAATTTGACATTTTTCTGTTGGGATTGTAGATTGTTTTCGTATTTCACATGAGCCTTTGTTTTCCATGGTCAATGCAAGTTCCTGCCAAAAATTTTCCGTTACTAATGGTGCATCAGCTCTAATGAGAGGCTAGCAGGTGGATTTACTACTTGGCTCAAGTAATACTGTAACCCAGGGATATTAATCGCTAATCTTAAGTATATAATCATGAAATATCTAACTCTTTGATAGTCATGGCAATTTAGTGTAGTATTCTTAAACTTACTCAAATTAATTGCTTTTGCAAATGCTCCATCAGTTTCTCTAGAAGCAAAAATTATTTCATATAGCACTGGAGAGCAGAGAAGGCAAAAAAACAAAAAATGAGTTGTACATGAACAGTTTAGGCTTAACCTGGTGCTGCATAACCAATTGTCCCCCTGATTCCCGTCGAACTTGTTGAATGCTGCAGCAACGAGCTTCCCTGAACAAGTATTCTTGCAAGTCCAAAGTCTCCAACATGAGCTACCATATCAGCATCTAGAAGCACATTGCTTGATTTAATATCACAGTGTACAACTGGTTCAGGGCCATGGCAGTGAAGATAATCCAATGCACATGCAACATCAAGTAGTATGGTCACTCTTTGATACAGATTCAAGTTCCTCTGCTCTGCTTGATCATTTGTTGCGGGGTGTAGCCAATCTTCCAAAGTGCCATTAGGCATGAAGTCATACACAATCGCTTTGAAATCATTCCCTCTGTTATCAAAGCTCGAGCAAATGGTAACTATCTTGACAAGATTCCGATGTCGCATATTTCGTAATGCTTCACATTCGGCCGTGAAACTCTTCACCGCTTTAGGAGTTTCAAGCTTTAGTACCTTCACGGCAACAAGATTTGTATTTTCACCACCTTGTTTATCAAAATCTCCTTTGTAAACAGAACCGAATGAGCCAGAACCCAACAAATTGGTTGGCGAAAAATTATCTGTTGCTTTTACCAACTGTGGATAAGAGACAAATGGATGGCCTTGCATGGATGGTGTTGAGGGGGTTCCTTTTCTACTTCTCTTGTGCCAGGTCAGAAAAGTGCAGAGTGATGAAAGGATGGCTAGTGCAGCAACAAGGGAAACAACAATAACCAACAATGGGTAGTGGTTTTTGTTCTGTAATAATAGATAACATTGAGGTAGATGTAGATCAGGTATTCCACCACAAAGTTTGGGATTGCCCTGTATTGAGATCCATGACGCATCTGAAAAAGCACCAATTTCAGGCACTTCTCTTACAAAGCTGTTGAATTAAAGGTTCAAAGAATGAAGCATAGTAATGTCTGCTAAGGTTGTGGGTATCTGGCCTGACAAATTGTTGCTTGAGAGATCAAGAGTTTCAAGACCTTTCAACTGACCCAAGGCTGATGGGATGCTACCAGTTAACAAATTATTGTGCAGATAAAGATTCTGCAAGAGCTGGCATTCACCAAGCGTGCTAGGAATTTCACCTGATAAACTGTTAGATTCTGCACGAAATTCCACCAGATTTTTGAGACGCCCTATTTCTTGTGGTATTGACCCCTCCAAGTTATTGTGTGATATATTGAACAACATTGATAGTGTTTGTATATTGAATAATCCACTAGGTATTGGACCGCGAAGTTTGTTTGTTGAAAGGCCTAATTCCAACAACTTTGTGAGGTTGGAGAGTGTGACTGGTATCAAACCACTAAATTTGTTCGTGCCGAGCAGTAAACTAGTTAGTTCGGTAAGATTTCCTATGGCCAATGGGATCGAGCCGCTTAAGTTGTTTTTGTAGGCATGGAGAAGAGCTAAGTTTTTTAGCCTGCCCAAAGATGATGGAAGAGAGCCTGTGAAATTGCTGTTGCTGAAAGAGAGATGTTGTAAGCCAATAAGGTTTCCAATATCCTTCGGAATGCTTCCCCTGATGTTATTGAACCCAAGTTTAAGATAAATAAGTGAAGTGGAAAGATTGGAAAGTGAATTAGGAAGAACTCCCCCGAACTTGTTTACCTCCAAATTCAACTCTAGTAACTGGGAGCAATTTGTTAGTTCAGTAATGAATGCCCAATCTTTTGGTTCTCTAGATTGAAACAAATTGCCCACGAGGCGAAGTTTTGTCAAATTTGTTAACTTTCCAAATCCCGAGGGGATGATGCCACCGAACAAGTTGTCAGAAATCTGAAGCAATGACACTCGAGAAGCATTGGCAAGTGAGGAAGGGATATTGCCATGAAAATGGTTAGTGTCCATGTATATCTCCTCGAGGAGGTAAAGGCTATTGAATGCATTTGGAGGCATCGTACCACCAAGATTGTTTTCTCTAACACCAAACGTTCTTAGAGAGGAGAGGTTCGAGATAGAATTTGGGATCATCCCCGTTAGAGTATTCGTGTCCAAACAAAGAAACGATAGACGACAAAGCTGCCCCAGTTATGAAGGGATAGCACCTGATAATCTGTTGGAACGCAGATCAAAATGCTTCAGGCTGGTGAGATTGCTCAAAGCAGGTGGAATCTCTCCTGACAAACCATTGGTACCAAGGTTCAAATACGAGAGATGCTTCAAACCGACCCCAATCTCATGAGGGATTATACCTTGGAGTTGGTTGTTGCTGAGGTCTAGCATTGTCAGGCTGGCGCACTCACCAATGGCTGCCGGTATGCTCCCTTGGAAGGAGTTGAAGCTCAGGTCCAGCCACCGGAGCCTGCTGAGACGGCCGAGCTCCGGTGGTATCTCGCCGGAGAGATAGTTGCCATTGAGGTTCAGCTCTCTCAAGAAGGACAAATTGCCAATCGACGGCGAGATGGTCCCGGACAGGTTGGACGACGGCAGCCACAGCGCAACCACTCTCTCCGGGTGCCGACGGTGGCGGCCGCAGACAACGCCCGGCCATGTGCAGTGTTGGGTAGAAGTGTTCCATGATGACAGCAGCAAGCTGTCACCTTGGGATGGCAGCAGAGATGACTTGAAGGAGAGCAGTGCGAGCTCGTCGCCACTGTCGCGGCCACCGCACACACAGAGCAGCAGCAAAGAAGAGATCAAGAGCGCCGCGACTGATCTCGCCATGCTGGCAGAGCAGCAGAAGCAGCAGCAAAGTAGAGATCAAGACTGACGCTAGTGGTGGTCTCGTCATATATATATATATATATATATATATATATATGCAGGGAATAAGAGTGCCGCGACTGATGTCGCCATGCCGGCAGAGCAACAGCAGCAGTAGAGTAGAGACCAAGACTGACACTAGTGGTGGTCTCGTCATATTATTGCGGGAAAAAAGACAGCCATAGCTGGTTAGTGCCAGCGTTAGGTACAGAAATTGGGTATAAAGATATATAATACTAGCTGATAGTGCCTCAGGTCAACCGATAAATCATCTTCTACAAAATTTAATGATTCGAAACTATTTGTATCCATGTTATACAGGGGAATTTAACTACTACCTCTGTCGTTATTTATACATGTTTGACCGTTTGTCTTATTCAAAAACTTTAATGAAATGTGTAAAGTTATATGTATATATAAAAGTATATTTAACAATGAATCCAATGATAAAAAAGAATTAATAATTACGTAACTTTTTTTTAATAAAACAAACGGTTAAATGTGTATAAAAAATTCAACGGCGTTAAATATTGAAGGACAAAGATAGTATTTAAGGATGAGTTGAAGGAAACAAGCACGAGCATCGGCACCTCTCGTCGGATGGAGCAGCATTGAGGAGGAGACCAAGAGCAACGCTAGTGATGTCGCATTCTTGCCAACTAGCACGATGGCCTGCGCAGTTTGCGCGGCTAGGTTCAATTTTTTATGTTTATATATGCTTATGCTATTAGATTAGGTTTTGCTTTGCGTGTAAATATACTTAAATTTGAGCTGTTATCATAAGCTCTATGAATATTAGTATTAATAATGTACACCTAAAAGCATTTCTAACATTATATGTAAAAAAACAGTGTAATCTTATCATTTACATCATTACATACTGATATTATTATTTAATGTCCCAAATAGATCTACTTTATAAATGGTTATTATACCATTTTTTCTAAAATTTTTTTGTAATACTTTTCTAAGCATCAAACATTGAATATGTAATTACTAATATCGATTAGAGTAATTCTTTGTGTATTTTTAAACACAATATTGTTCTTTCTATATATTTTTTTCTTCTTTAGTTATCTCCATCCGCCTCAATCAAACAACTTGTTTTTCTATTACTTATTTTTTCATTTTTGTTTTTTCTAAATTGTATTTTTATGAACCATAGAGATATTCCTATTTTAAAATTCCAAAATAAGAATTTTCCAAATTGTACATATTTTTAATCACTTGATTCCAAATTTTAGCTATTTATAAATTGTATTTATGTCGATTCATTATTTCTTATGTTTAGTTTTTAGTTTTTTTTTTAAATATGGACTATATACCTTTTTTTTTCTAATATTTCATATTTTTAATTCTAGATTTTAATTTTTCTTAACGGTATTTCTAAATGGACTCTCGAGTCTCCTTTTAATATTCTACTACTTCTGTTTTTTTATATATGACGTTGGTTACCTCACTATTGAGCTAACCAACATCAAAGAAAACAGAATGGAGGGAGTATATTTTTAATTGTTAAATGAGATTGTATTTCGATATGGACGTCTTCATGCAGGCCATATCCATTCAAATATTCGCATTCCCTCCCTGGGTTTCACATGCCGTTTTGCTCTATAATTTGTAATACTGCACAACTTTGGATTCTTTTGATTAGGAAAAAATATTCTTGAATTCAGGTTTCAGAGGGAGATACATGGTAACTACAGGAATAGATCGATGTCGGCAGGCAGGTAGATGGACTCACACAACAATTAAAAAAAGGATAAAAGTAGTTAATTGGGTGAAAAACTAGTGCAGTGTGCTGTAGTGACCTTAATCTTGTGAAATAGTACAGAAATGTGAAACAAAGGATCTTGACAGGATATGTTCTCTTGTGGGTAGCAGCCTCAGTGGAGTAAGAGAGGCTGGTAGAGTTTTCATCTTTTTTCCACTGATTTTGTCGTTGCCCTTTGCAATGTTAATTTAGCATCACACTGTCGTGCCAAAGATTAGGTCGCTTTCGTGGTTCGGTGTGTGTCTCAGCTTTCTGATATATTGTTTGATAGCTTTGTCACTCTTTCAGAACAGAGCTTTCTTTTATGAAGGAAACTTCAGACATGTCGAAAATTCAGACTTCATTTTATAGGATATAAATTTCGATTCACACATGATGGCCCATCCAAACAAGGCCTAGAGTAATATGCTTGGCCCAAGAAACAAATACAGTCCTTTTTTAAAAAAGAAATAAATACAGTGCTGTGAACTTAGCTGTGGCAACTCTTAGTGAAATACGAATACAGAGCAAAGGACATGATTGATGTGCAGATCTGGAAATAGCTACAGCTACTACCAAGCAGTCACACTTAATTGACTCCAATGTTGTAAATACTACCCGAAAAAGTATCATCGATAATAAGACACATAACCTGACAATGAAGCACTCTGATTAGCATCAGAATTCATGTCTCCAGTCTTCATATACTGGATATAATCTAGAGAGATTCTGTTTGATGGCATTTAATTCATTGATGATATCTCCGGTTGATGTTCTACTCAATGGTAATTCATGAGAGCAAGACAACCCAAGTCTAAGTAGCGAAACAAGGCATCCAAATATTCTTATGCATGGAGAATCATTTGGAGTCTGAAGCCAGTCCTCAGAATCCAAAACAAGCTTCATGTCAACAACATCCATCACTCTGCCATGTAGACCCGGTTCAACATATTGACGGAGGCTCAATCCAGGTCTGAATATACCATTAGTTGGGCGCTTCCCAGTTATTGTTTCCAGCACTAGAATTCCATAGCTGTAAATATCTCCATGTGTTGATGCAATGTTCCCAACGCCATACTCTGGTTCAGTAGGAAAGATTGAAGATTTGTCACAACATGGGAAATTGGAATTTTACAATAAAGTCTTATCAGTTCAATTAAACAGTATAGATGGTTGTATTGCTAAAACTAATCAAATAAACAATACAGAATTTCATGTTAGCTTTCATATATAACAAGGAGATAAAATATTTAGGAATCTTATTTGAGCTATAGGTTTAATAAAGAATTAATTGCCACGCCAACAGATTATTTTGGAAGGATCCTGTTTGTTTACATTCTGACAATAATGTGAAATAATGCAAGATAATTTATTTTTTTAATTGACAATATTGTCACCATCATCCGTGCTGGAATTGGTAAGTAATCCAATTTGGCATTTTTTCTGTTGGGGTTGTAGATTGTTTTCGTATTTCACATGAAACTTTGTTTTCCATGGTCAATGCAAGTTCCTGCCATAAATTTTCAGTTACTAATGGTGCATCAGCTGTAATGAGAGGCTAGCAGGTGGATTTACTGCTTGGCTTAAGTAATACTGTAATCCAGGGATATTAATCGCTTATCTTAAGTACATAATCATTAAATATCTAACTCTTTGATAGTCATGGCAATTTAGTGTAGTATTCTTGAACTTACTCAAATTAATTGCTTTTGCAAATGCTCCATCAGTTTCTCTAGAAGCAAAAATTATTTCATATAGCGCTGGAGAGCAGAGAAGGAAAAAAAAAACAAAAACAAAAATGAGTTGTACATGAATAGTTTAGGCTTAACCTGGTGCTGCATAACCTATTGTCCCCCTGATTCCTGTCGAACTTGTTGAATGTTGCAGCAACGAGCTTCCCTGAACAAGTATTCTAGCAAGTCCAAAGTCTCCAACATGAGCTACCATATCAGCATCTAGTAGCACATTGCTTGATTTAATATCACAGTGTACAACAGGTTCGGGGCCATGGCAGTGAAGATAATCCAATGCACATGCAACATCAAGTAGTATGGTCACTCTTTGATACAGATTCAAGTTCCTCTGCTCTGCTTGATCAGTTGTTGCAGGGTGTAGCCAATCTTCCAAAGTGCCATTAGGCATGAAGTCATACACAATCGCTTTGAAATCATTCCCTCTGTTATCAATGCTCGAGCAAATTGTAACTATCTTGGCAAGATTCCGATGTCGCATATTTCTTAATGCTTCACATTCGGCAGTGAAACTCTTGACTGCCTTAGGAGCTTCAAGCTTTAGTACCTTCACTGCAACAAGACTTGTGCTTTCACCACCTTGTTCATCAAATTTTCCTTTGTAAACAGAGCCGAATGACCCAGAACCCAGCAAATTGGTTGGTGAAAAACCATCTGTTGCTTTTACCAACTGTGAATAAGAGACAAATGGGTGGCCCTGTATGAATGGTGTTGAGAGGGTTCCTTTTTTACTACTCTTGTGCCAGGTGAGAAGCATGCAGAGTGATGACAGGATGGCCAATGCAGCAACAAGGGGAACAACAACATGCACTACTGGGAATTTATGTCTTTTGTTCTGTAATAATAGATAACACGGAGGCAGATGTAGATCCGCTATTCCACCACAAAGGTTGGCATTGCCTTGGATTGAGATTCCAGATGCATCTGCAAAAACACCAATTGCAGGCACTTCTCCCACAAAGCTATTGAAACAAATGTTCAAAGAATGAAGCATAGTAATGTCTGCTAAGGATGTAGGTATCTGGCCTGACAAATTGTTGCTTGAGAGATCAAGAGTTTCAAGACCTTTCAACTGACCCAAGGCTGATGGAATTCTACCAGTTAACAAATTATTTTGCAGATAAAGATTGCGTAAGAGCTGGCATTCACCAAGCGTGCTAGGAATTTCACCTGATAAACTGTTCGATTCTGCACGAAATTCCACCAGATTTTTGAGATGCCCTATTTCTTGTGGTATTGATCCCTCGAAGTTATTGTGTGATACATTGAACAATATTGATAGTGTTTGTATATTGAATAATCCACCAGGTATTGGACCACTAAGGTTATTAGTTGAAAGGCCTAATTCTAACAACTTTGTGAGGTTGGAGAGTGTGACTGGTATCAAACCACTGAATTTGTTCTTGCCGAGCAGTAAACTAGTTAGTTCAGTAAGATTTCCTATGGCCAATGGGATCGAGCCGCTTAAGTTGTTTTTGTAGGCATGGAGAAGAGCTAAGTTTTTAAGCCTACCCAAAGATGATGGAAGAGAGCCTGTGAAATTGTTGTTGCTGAAAGAGAGATATTGTAAGCCAATAAGATTTCCAATGTCCTTCGGAATGCTTCCCGTGATGTTATTCAACTCAAGTTCAAGATAATAAAGTGAAGTGGAAAGATTGGAAAATGAATTAGGAAGAACCCCCCCGAACTTGTTTAACCCCAATTCCAAATTTAGTAACTGGGAGCAATTTGTTAGTTCAGTAATGAATGCCCAATCTTTTGTTTCTCTAGCTTGAAACAAATTCATCCCAAGTTTCAGGTGAGTGAGATTTCTCAACCTTCCAAATCCCGAGGGTAAAATGCCATTGAAAAAGTTATCGGTAATCTGAAGCTCTGACACATGGGAAGCATTGGCAAGTGAGGCAGGGATTTCACCATGAAAATGGTTAGTGTCCATGTATATCATCTCAAGGAGGTGGAGGGCATTGAATGCATTTGAAGGCATCATACCACCTAGCATGTTTTCTCTAACATCAAACATTCTTAGAGAGGAAAGGTTCCAGATAGAATTTGGGATCACTCCAGTTAGATTATTCGTGCCCAAAGAAAGAATCGATAGACTACGCAGCTGCCCCAGTGATGAAGGTATAGCTCCTGACAATCTGTTGGAACCCAGATATAATTCCTGGAGATTGGTGAGATTTCCCAAAGCAGGTGAAATCTCTCCTGACAAGCCGTTGTTGTAAAGCCACAGATACAAGAGATGTTTCAAGCCGGCACCAATCTCATGCGGGATCATACCTTGGAGTTGATTGTTGCTCAGGTCCAGCCGCCGGAGCCTGCTGAGACGGCCGAGCTCCGGTGGTATCTCACCGGAGAAGTGGTTGCTGCTGAGATTCAGCTCCCTGAGGAAGGACAGATTGCCCAGCGACGGCGAGATGATGCCGGACAGGTTAAAGAAACCCAGCCGGAGCGCAACCACCCTCTCCGGGTGCCGCTGCCGCCGGCCGCCGCTACCACAGACGACGCCCGGCCATGTGCAGTGGTGGGCTGACGTGTTCCATGATGACAGCGGCAAGCTGTACTCCCCTTGGGAAAGCAGTGACGACTTGAAGGAGAGGAGCGCGAGCTCGTCGGCGTTGGGGACGGCAGCAGCATTGTCGTCACTGCTCGCCGGACAAAGCAGGAGCGAGTAGACCAGGAGCAATGCGAGTGATCTTCTCGCCATTGTTGTTGTTGTTGCTGTTGTGTGTGTGTGAGAGAGAGTGAGTGCGAACTGTATATAAGCGCTAGTGTTTGGATTGGAACAATGTGACGAGATGTCGAGATTGTTGCAAGAACGAGAGCGAGCATGTTGTGCTATGTGTTTGAATTGAAGCAAGAGCAAGCAATGGTCAACAGTCAAAGTCTTTAAGAATAAACAAAGTGGGCAGGGCATCCATCTATCTGGCTGGCCGCAGATCTAGCGAATATTTGTACTAATTAACATGTGAGTTAGTTTTTAAGGAAGGGAACATGTTGTCATTGGTTTATTTATATCTGCAGTTATGTACTACTAACGCGTGATTATTCTGTAATTCTGTATTGACATGCGCAAAAAATTGATAAGCTACAGGTCCCTGATGTAAGTTTGACAGCTGCAAGGTGGGTTATGCCGACGATGTCGTTCTTTTTCACCGCCCAACTTCAAATGAGATTTGAGGTCGTCAAGAGCATGCTTCAGACTTTCAACGAAGCTTCAGGTTTGCAGACCAACTTTGGCAAATGCTCGGCTATCCTGATCAGGTACGCATCCGATGATCTAGAGTTCATCAACGTGGAGATCCCATGTCCCATCATCAGCTTTCCTCGCAAACTAGGATTGCAGGTCGCGCAAATCGGCATCAAACCAAACAAGAAAAAAAAAACATCTAGCTTGGCTTTAAACAATTATGAGTCCATGCACGCCTTACCACCATTAGCTCTGCTCCGGTGCTTTTTACTGGTAGTATAAAACAATATGAACCATTGGATCAATGTATTTGTATCACTTTTTTTTTACAGTAAAAATTTGGAGGTTACGATCGTCCAAGCGGACCCATCCAATGAGAATACTGCATCACATATAAGCCTCCTCACTGGAATGACCGGATGAAGTACTCAACGTCCCAACCAGATCCACACCCATGCCATCCATGCCCACAAGGCCACACTTGTCGTTGGCTGCCAACCGCCACCACTGATACAGACCGCGAAAATGTCTAGCAGATCCAACCAGGGGGGGGGGGGAGCTAGAAACGACAACACCGGGCATCACCGCACGTTGTTGTCGCCGTTTGATGTACAGTAGCTACTGCTGCTCCCTGGACACCTTCCTGCTGCCACCGTGCCTCGAGGTCACCTGGCCACCGCTGCAACCCAAACGTTTCATTGCCATTGGTGCCTTGTCGATACTGTAGTCACCTTCTAGATCTGGTGGCCTGCCCGAGTTGATGCCCCACCGCCACCATTCTCGCTCGCCATGCGGTCGGTGGTGAGCTGAACGGGGAGGGGAGGGTTGGATGGCAGCAGCAGAGGTAGGTTAGGTTCCACGTGAACTGTCGAATATACGATATTGGCTACATGCCATTGATATTTTGCAAAATTGGAACCGTGCCAATACCGTCACATTTTTTTTTGTCACAGTCTCACGCCATCTTTTCATTTTCCTATGTTGTCTTCCCCCAGTTAACAAGCTCTGAATAGGTCAGCTAACAAGCTCCGAGAAGCCAGTGCGGTGGCATCAGAGTCCGTCGAGGAGGGTTGGCAGCGGAGTCTGCTCGGGAGAGGGGAGTCAACGACAACCAAGGCAACATCGGCGGTTTTTGGATCCATTATAGTTGGGAGGGCGCCGGCTCCCGAGCCCTCCTGAGCTCCTTAAAACAACCAGATCCTGGTTGTTGCCACCCCGTGCTACTCAAGGAAGAAGGAAGTTCACCGCCACAGACCACCTTGCAGTCTTGCTGTCTCTCCGATGCTAGCGCAGAGTTCAAGGGAAAAGAGTGGTGATTGCAAGGAGAGCTCTAGCCTCCATCCCTGGTGGCAGTGGGGCCCCGATTTGGCAAGGAATTAAGGGACAACATTGGCTTTTGCTTTGGCTTTGGCTTTGGCTTTGGTTTCTACCTCAGCGGCTCCAGTGTCGTGTCCTCCACCCTTGCCCTCTTGGTCTCCATGTTCGCTTAGATGGGGGTGGTACGGCGGTGGCCAAAGTGGAGAGTAGGAGGTCGGCGAGGAGGATCACACACACGAGTGGTTTGCACGACCCTCCCATCCTCGAGGCACCGAAGAAGAAGGGGAGAGGACGGAGAAAGGAAAAAGATGTGAAACTTGATTGAGACGTGATGGCAGTGGCATGGTTCTAATTTCATGGAATTCCTATGGAAATTTTCCAATTTTGTGAACAGTAATGGTATATTTCTAAATTAGCAAAGTTGTTGTAGTTTGGAACCAATTAATCGTAAAAGTACTAATTAATCAGGAAAATCACTTAAAGAGTAGTTGTATCCTGCTGATATCATTATGGACGAAAATCATAACCTATTAATTGATAGTTTTTATATAAAACACAACTATATTTTCTAGAAATATAATTAATTGCAGGTGTTTATATGTATCCAACAAAATTTGACAATAGTAGTCTGATTTAGACTAATTGTGTGAACAGTGATGGCCATGGCATGCTTCTCAAGCTACCACCACCCTTGTGAAGCTACCGAGCCCCGGCCACCGTCAAGCTTCCATCCGCGAGTCCGCCTTCCTTGCACCAGGATGCCAAACACTACGCCCCGGCAAGTTTCAGTCCGGATGCATGAGCTACGATCCATGTGGTGGAGGGGTACCCCGCTATCACTATCGTCGCCACCACATGCCTTCTGGTGGCCGACACCGGGGTGATGGAGAGGGGTAGTTTGATAGGTTTGTCACTATTGTAGTTCCCCCTGAACATAGTTTTTTTTTGTTTGAATGAAACTTTAGACATGTCAAAATTAAGACTATTCATTTTATGGGTCGATTGACATATAAATTTTGAATTACACACATGCCGGCCCATCCAAACAAGTCCTAAAGGAATATACTTGTCTTGTGCCAACAAAACAAATACAGAGGTTGTGAACTTAGATGTGGCAATTGTGAGTGAAATATATACAAATACAGAGAGGAGAACATGATAGATATGCAGATAAGGAAATAGCTAGCTACCACCAAGCTGTCACACATCAGCGACTCCTCTGTTGTAAATACTACTGCAATCTTATCAAGAAGGTATTTTCACTGATAGACATATCATCTGACATCGAAACAATCCAACATTGTTGGGCTGTATATGTATATATAGTGTGTGTGTTTTGAGGCCCAATAGAAAATAAGCCCATATACTACTATGTATATGTATACACAAAGGAAGAAGAGCAATACGAGAAGCTTCCAGTTAGTATCTCCAAATCAATATGGTATCAGAGCCAGGTTGTGGCGACCGGCGGCGACGAATCCTTGTTGAATCGAAGTAGGCGAGCGGCGGGGGTGTGAGCACAGGTGACGGACGGTGCAGCGTGTGCATCCAGTGCGGTTCCAGCAAGAAGAAGCAGGTTCGGCGGAGGTAGGCGTGCGGCAGCGAGGCGATTCGGCAGCGCGGCACCCGGCAGGAGGCAGGTGCGTGGCTGAGAGGTGGTTCAGGTGTGTGGTTGCTTGTGATTCTCCTTCTTGGTCGGCTGCTGGTGGTGCCTGGACAGGAACTGAGGTTGGTGTTGAGCTTTCGTACTGTGGTCTGTGGCTGAATGAACAAGTACTAGGTGATTGCTGCTGCTACTGTTTTTTCAACATTGAGGCAATCAGTATTGTCCTTGCTGCTGCTATTGGCTTGCTGGGAAGAAATTAAAGAGTAGTGGAATTACTGCTAGTATTGTTGGTGTGGCCTAGGTTTGTGTTAGATTTAAAATGGAGGAAAATCAAGGAATTGAACAGGTGATGGGTAAATTGGTGGATATGCTTGCCAAGAAACTTAATGAGGTCCCAAGTACAAGCAATGCAATTGTCTCTCATTCTGAGTCAACACATAAAATTGAGTTGATGCAAAGTGATGTAAAATTGGAGGGTGTCAAAAATTACTTGAGTTGGTCAAG
>CM002478.1:14965754-14993580 GCA_000325765.3 Leersia perrieri | reverse complement strand
GATCATAGACCTTCAGTTGGAAAACTAGATCCTCGAGCTGTTAAATGCATCTTTATAGGCTATTCATCTAGCCAGAAGGGGTATAAGTGTTGGAGTCCATCAGAACGACAAACCTTTGTAAGTATGGATGTTACCTTTAGAGAGTCTATTCCATTTTATGGAGAGAAGACAGATTTGAGTTCTTTATTCAGTGACCTTGATGACCCAACCAATGGTGATCATTATGAACAAAAGGTAGGAGAAATCCCAGGTTCCAAGGAGGATGAACAATCAAAGAAGGGAAAATTGTGATTGGTTCGATTCCATGTCCTATGAATGATCATATACAAGAAAAAGTATGAAGGAAGCCACATGAAGAAGAAAATCCTCAAGTTTTTACAAGGAAAAGAATAAGACATCCAGATGTGGTGACATAACAAGTTGAAGTTGATGAGCAGGTATTAGATAATCCAAGTCATGCGCAAGTGTCTTCGGAGTCAGGGGGAGAAGAAGAAGTTAGAGGAGAAGAGCCTGACTTACCTATTGCCATAAAAAAGGGAACAAGGAGCAATGTAGGCAGACCTCCAACAAGGTATGGTTTTGAAGTTGAAGGTGAAAGTGGTGATGAGAATGACATAGCCAACTATGTCTCCTATAATGCTTTGTCCCCTAGCTACATGGCCTTTGTGGCATCTCTAAATTCAGTAATAATTCCAAGTGATTGGAGAGAAGCAAAGCAAGATCCAAGATGGCATCAAGCAATGCTAGATGAATTAGAAGCTTTGGAGAAGAACAAAACATGGGACCTTGTACCCTTCCCTAAAGGAAAGAAGGTAGTAAATTGTAAATGGGTATATACAGTGAAGCAAAATTCTAATGGAGAAGTGGAAAGATACAAAGCTAGACTTGTGGCTAAGGGATATAGCCAAACATATGGAATTGATTATGACGAAACTTTTGCACCCGTCGCAAAAATGAGCACGGTAAGAACTCTAATCTCTTGTGCAGCTAATTTTGATTGGCCATTATATCAATTAGATGTCAAGAATGCCTTCCTACATGGAGACCTCCAGGAGGAGGTATATATGGAAATTCCACCTAGATTTGCAACTTCACAAACTAAAGGGAAAGTATTAAGACTGAAGAAATCTCTATATGATCTTAAGCAATCACCAAGAGTATGGTTTGATCGTTTTAGGTGTGTAATGTGCGGTATCGGCTATAAACAATGTAATGGAGATCATACAGTTTTCTATCGTCATAGTGGGGCTCGTATAACTATACTTGCTGTATATGTTGATGACATGATTATCACTGGTGATGATCGCTTGGATATTACTAGGTTGAAACAAAATCTAAGCAAGGAATTTGAGGTTAAGGACTTGGGCCAGCTAAAATATTTTCTGGGCATTGAAATTGCAAGATCTCCTACGGGGATAGTTCTTTCGCAGCGAAAGTATGCATTGGATTTGCTCAATGACACATGTATGCTCGGATGTCGCCTAGCTTCTGCACCAATTGATCAAAATCATAAATTGTGCGCTGAATTAGGAGATACGGTAAACAAGGAGAGATATCAGAAACTTGTGGGGCGATTAATTTATTTGTGTCACACAAGGCCTGACATAACTTATGCTGTGAGTGTTGTGAGCCGTTACATGCATGATCCTAGAAGTGGCCATATGGATGCAGTGTACAGGATTTTAAGATATTTGAAGGGTAACCCAGGAAAAGGTTTATGGTTCAAGAAAAATGGAAATTTAGATGTGGAAGGTTATTGTGACGCAGATTGGGCTAGTTGTCTAGATGATAGGAGGCCAACATCTGGTTACTGTGTATTCGTTGGTGGAAATTTGGTGTCTTGGAGGAGTAAGAAACAACCGGTAGTGTCTCGCTCAACGGCTGAGGCAGAATACAAGGCGATGTCAGTCAGTTTGAGTGAGCTGATATGGTTGAGAAATCTTCTAATCGAGTTAAAATTGTTTGTCAACAACCCCATGAAGCTGTGGTGTGATAATAAGTCAGCTATTAACATCGCGAATAACCCAGTGCAGCATGACCGAACAAAGCATGTGGAGATAGATCGCTTCTTCATTAAAGAAAAGTTAGATGAAGGAATTCTTAAGTTAGGCTTTGTAATCTCAGGAGAACAAGTAGCTGACTGTTTAACAAAAGCTTTAGGTGTTAGGGAATGTACATCTTCATGTAACAAGATGGGCATGATAGATATATATCGCCCATCTTGAGGGGGAGTGTTGGGCTGTATATGTATTTAGTGTGTGTGTGTTTTGAGGCCCTGTAGAAAACAAGCCAATATACTACTATGTATATGTATACACAAAGAAAGAAGAGCAATACGAGAAGCTTCCAGTTAGTATCTCCAAATCAATAAACATAATATTAGAATTCATGTCTCCCATCTTCATATACTGGGTATAATTTAGAGAGATTCTGTTTGATGGCATTCAGTTCATTGATGATATCTCCGGTTGGCATTCTACTTGATGGCAATTCATTAGAACAAGACAACCCAAGTCTAAGCAGAGAAACAAGGCATCCAGATATTCTTCTGCTTGGAGAATCATTTGGATTCTGAACGTAGTCCACAGAATCTGAAAGGAGCTTCATGTCAACAACATCTATCACTCTACCATGTAGACCAGGTTCAACATATTGACGGAGGCTCAATGCAGGCTGGAATATACTGTCGCTTGGGCGCTTCCCAGTTACAGTTTCCAACACTAGAATTCCATAGCTGTAAATGTCTCCATGTGTTGATGCAATGTTCCCAACACCATACTCTGCTTCAGTAGGAAAGATTGAAGATTTGTTATAACATATGAAACTGGAATTTACAATAAAGTTAAATTTGTTGAATTAAATAATATAGAGATTGCATTGATAAAACTAACAAAATAAATATTCAAATAAATGGTAAAGAGTTTCATGTTTGATTTCATTAATAATAAGGAAATCAAATATTTAGGAATCTTATTTTTGAGCTATAGGTTTAAGAAAGCAATTAATTGCTACACTAACAGTTTTTTTTGTAAGAATCCAATTTGTTTACATTGTGATGATAATGTGCATAATGCAAGATATTTTATTTTATGATTTATAATAATGCAACCACATCCATGTTGGAATTGGTAAGTAGTCCAATTTGACAACTTTCTGTTCGGATTGTGGATTGTTTTCCAATTGCACATTAGTCTTTGTTTTCCAGAGTCAACGAAAGTTCTTGCCAATTTTTTCCAGTTCTGCTATAGAATCGTCGCATGATTTTTTGTTACAGAACACCGTAAGATATTGCTTCAAGATCTCACAATCACGAACTTGACAGCTCCTTGCGTTCAACATCGAAGCAAGTTGTCAACTCAGTTATCTTTGTATAGAAGAATTAAACTTACATATAAGTTGGGTTGAAATTACATTTGTAATTATAATATAGTTACTATGTAATGACTATGTAAATAAGCTATAGTTACTATGTAATTTCAAAGTATCTCTATTTATATTTTTTAAATTAGTAATCATAAACTATACAATGATCTAGAAAATAAACTATGCACATGTTGCTGTAAGTATGATGTCTCAAGGAACAATAGTGTAATAAAAAAATCGTGTGATTTTGGGTAGAAAATCATTCAGGTGCTATATAAACACTCCCAATTTTTTCACATATGAAAGACTGGCAGGTGGATTTACTGCTTGGCTTAAGC
This sequence comes from Leersia perrieri, assembly GCA_000325765.3. Lineage (NCBI taxonomy): Eukaryota > Viridiplantae > Streptophyta > Magnoliopsida > Poales > Poaceae > Leersia > Leersia perrieri. The sequence goes on along the minus strand of CM002478.1, from coordinate 14,989,879 downwards.
CTGGAATACTGTAACCCAGGTGTATGAATTTTACATATCTAATTCATCGATAGTCGCGAAAACTTAGTGTACTTTTGTTAAACTAACTCAAATTAATTGATTTTGTAAATGCTCCATCAGTTTCTCTAGAAGCAAAAATTATTTCATATAGTACTGGAGAGCAGAAAAGGCAGAAAAGGAAAAGATTTGTACATCAACAATTTAGGCTTAACCTGGTGCTGCATAACCAATCGTCCCCCTGATTCCCATTGAACTTGTTGACTGTTGCAGCAACGAGCTTCCCTCAACAAGTATTCTTGCAAGTCCAAAGTCTCCAACATGTGCTACCATATCAGCATCTAACAGCACATTGCTTGATTTAATATCACAGTGTACAACAGGATCAGGGCCATGGCAGTGAAGATAGTCCAACGCACAGGCGACATCAAGGAGTATGGTCACTCTTTGGTGCAGATTAAAGTGTCTCTGCTCTGATTGATCTGCTGTTGCAGGGTGTAGCCAATCTTTCAGACTTTTGTTGGGCATGAAGTCATACACAATTGCTTTGAAATCATTCCCTCTGTTATCAATGCTCGAACAAATGGTGACTATCTTAACAAGATTCCGATGTCGCATATTTCGTAGTGCTTCACATTCGGCAGCGAAACTCTTGAGTGCCTTAGGAGTTTCAAGCTTAATTACCTTCACTGCAACAAGGCTTGTATTTTCACCATATTGGTTATCAAGTTGTCCTTTGTATACAGAACCGAAGGATCCAGAGCCAAGCAAATTGGTTGATGAAAAACCATCAGTTGCTTCTAACAGCTGCTTGTAAGTGATCATTGGATGACCTTGCATTGATGTCGTTTCTGGGACTTTCTTTCTTCTTCTCTTATGAATGATTAAAATCGTGTAGAGTAATGAATTGATGTCAACTGTCGAAACGAAACAAATCTTGACAGCTAGCAGCAGAATTCGATGTTTCTTTTTCTTTGTTGATTTTAGGGTACACAGGGGAAGATGTAGTTCAGGTATACCACCGCAAAGATTGGCGTTGCCTTGGATATAAATTTCAGAAGCATTTGCGAAAACCCCATTTATTGGCACTTCACCGTGAAAGCTGTTGAACGAAAGGCTTAATGAGTGGAGCAGAGGCATATCCCCTAAGGACTTGGGTATCTGACCTGACAAATTGTTGCTTGAAATATCAAGTGTGTCAAGACCTTTTAACTGAGCCAGAGCGATTGGGATTTCACCATTTAAGAAATTGTTTTGCAGGAAGAGATGCTGTAGAAGTTGGCATTCACCAAGAGCAATAGGGATTTCACCTGATAAGTTGTTTGAGTTTGCATGGAATTCAACAATATTTTTTAGTTTCCCTATCTCTTTTGGTACTGATCCCTCCAAGTTATTATAGGACACGTCCAAAGCTTCAGAGAGTGTGAAAATGCTAAATATTTCAATGGGAATTGGCCCTATAAGGTTATTGTGGGAAAGATTCAGGTCGAACAACTTGGTCAAGTTTCCAAGTGTGCTTGGTATTGTACCACTGAAAGCATTATCAGAGAGCTCCAAATTAGTTAGCTGTGTAAGATTACCAATGGTCAGTGGGAGTGAACCACTTAATTTGTTGTTATCTAGAGTAAGACGATGCAAACTTTTAAGCTTACTGAAGGAAGAGGGAAGAGATCCTGCCAACAAGTTGTTAGAGAGAATAAGAGATTCTATATGTTAGCGTACTGTACGTATAGCTGGTATTGTTTGTTTGCATGGATAGCTAGCAACCCGTTCAACCAACTACTTGTACCTAGTCTCCTGCCTTGTATGTAGTTTCTTGTTTTGGTTGTTTTGAGGCTGTACTCTCCTGCTATATATATCAACGAGATACGCCACCACAAGTGTGGCTTCCCCCAACAAACTCTTTCACTATACTAATGAGATTACCGATATCTCTTGGTATGGTTCCTAAAAGTTTGTTGGCTTGAATTGAGAGATACCGTAGCGAAGAGGAAATAATGGAAATAGAATCTGGAAGGACTCTACCAAACTTGCTGCCACTCATTTCTACTACTTGAAGGCGTGTGCAATTTGTCAACGCTGTCATGAATCTCCAATCATTTGGTTCTTTAGCTTCCAGAAGAGTTCTTGAAATCTCTAGTGCATAGAGATATCTCAGCCTTCCAATCTCCAGAGGAACAACACCGCTAAAAGAGTTAGAACCAAAGGTAAGCATGGAGATGTTGGAAGCATTAGCGACAGATGGTGGTATATGGCCATGGAACAGGTTATTAGCCATGTGTACCTCCTGCAGATGGGGAAGATTACTGAATGCATTTGTAGGCAACATACCACTTAGCATGTTGAAGGAGACAGAGAACACAGTTAGAGAGGATATGTTCCAAATAGGATATGGGATCAATCCACTTAAATTGTTATAGTGCATGGCAAGAAAAGACAACCTGGGCAATTGACCAAAAGATGAAGGGATTGACCCAGACAGCTTGTTCTCTGACAGAAGAAGAACTATGAGGTTGGTGAGTTTGCCCAGAGATGATGGGATTTCTCCAGACAACATATTGTGAGACAGGTAAAGAAACAAGAGGCCGGTTAGATTACCCAAAGCAGCTAGAATCTCACCTGATAGCCTATTTGAATTTATAGCCAGATATTTTATTGATGGCAACTCTGCCAGCGATCCAGGGATCTCACCTGACAGGGTATTCTTATAGAGGTACAAAAAGTTAAGATTTTTCATGCTGGCCCCAAATTGGAGGGGAATCCTACCTTTGAGCAGGTTACTGCTAAGATCCATCCCGATGAGATTAGTACATGTTCCAATTGCGCCGGGGATGCTCCCTTGGAGAAAATTGCTACTCAGGTTCAGCCACCGGAGCCTGCTGAGACGGCCGAGCTCCGGTGGTATCTCGCCGGAGAGGTGATTGCTGTTGAGGTCCAGCTTTTTGAGGAAGGACAGGTTGCCCAGCGACGGTGAGATAGTCCCAGACAGTTTGGAAGAAGGCAGCAACAGCTTGACGACTCTGTCAGGGTGCCGACGGCCGCACACGACACACGGCCATGTGCAGTGCTGGCTGGATGTGTTCCATGATGCCAGCAGCAGCGAGTCACCTTGGGACAGTAGAGATGACTTGAAGGAGAGCAGCGCTAGCTCATCGTCGACGGCGGCGGCATCACGGAACATTGGCGAGGAGGAGAAGAGGAGAAAGAGCAAGGCGAACGATCTCGCCATGGGAGCCATGGGAGAGGAGAGTTACTACTTACTACAGTTTTGAACTTCTCCACTCGGCCACAACGTGAAATGATCTGAAAAATATGTCAGCAGGGGGGAGTAAGGTAATGACCAATATATTTTCTTCTACGGAGAAAAAGATTGATTGAGACAGCTAGAAGAGGATGGAATTTTCGCCGAAATAAATAATTTCCTTGTTATAACCGGTAAGAGTCATGCAAATATAATGTAGTATTAAATAAGGATATCATAACATTGTCACATCCTGACAGGGATATGTTCTCCTGTGGGTAGCAGCCTTATTTGAGTTAGAGGTTCCAAAGGCAGACTGCAAAGTGTTGGCTAATTTAGCATTCCAAAGGTTGATTATACAATTAAATTAGAACATTACGTTCTTTCGTGGTTCGGACCGTTCAGTGCATGTCCCAGTTTTCTGATTGTTTGATAGCTTTGTCACTCTTGTAGTTCCCTCTGTTTACCAGAGCTTTCTTTTCCGAAGGAAACTTCAGACATTTCGAAAAAAATCAGACTGTTCATTTTTATGGGCTACGATTGCTATATATATTTCGAATTACACACATGACAGCACATCTAAACAAAGCCTAAAGTAATATGATTGTCTTGTGCCAAAGAAGCAAACGTAGGGATGTGAACTTAGCTATGGCAATTCTGAGTGATACAAATACAAAGCAGAGAACATGATTGATCTAAAGACCAGGAATAGCCAACTACCACCAAGCTTGCCCGTGTACATCCATGTTGGATGTAGAGGCTGGGTTTTAATCCACCAAGAAGTCACACCACCCCAAAAAGTATTTTCATCAATGATAAGACACACCAACTGACAATGAAACATTCTAGTATAACATCAGAATTCATGTCTCCCATCGTCGCATGCCAGATACAATCCACATATATTCTGCATGATGTCATTCAGTTCATTGATGATATCTCCGGTTGGCGTTCTACTCGAGGGTAATTCCTGAGAGCAAGACAACCCAAGTCTAAGCAGACAAAGAAGGCATCCAATGATTCTGTTGCATGGAGAATCATTTGTACTCTGAAGCCAGTTCTCATAATCCAAAATGAGCTTTTTGTCAACAATATCCATCACTGTACCATGTAGACCCGGTTCAACATATTAATGGAGGCTCAATCCAGGTCTGAATATTCTGTCGGTTGGGCGCTTCCCTGTTACTGTTTCCAGCACTAGAATTCCATAACTGTAAATATCTCCATGTGTTGATGCAATGTTCCCAACACCATACTCTGTTCCAGTAGGAAAGATTGAATATTTGTTATAACATGTCAAATTGGAGTTTTACAATAAAGTTATATACCAGTTGAATTAAATAACAAAGAAGGGACCATTGCTAAAATTAATCAAATAATTTGCACAACAAAGTTTCATGCTACAAATTGTACTACAAAGTTCATTGATGATACAAATTGTATTACAAGTATATTATATAATTTGGAATCTCATTCACAGATTATATATTTAAAATAAATTTTGTATATTTGGGCTCTCGGTTAAAGAAAGCAATTAATTGCCACCCCAACTGATTATTTTGTAAGAATCATGTTTGTTTTCATTGTGACAATAATGTGAGATGATGAATACCTTAGTTTTTGATTTATAATATTGTCATCACAACCATGTTCGAATTGGTAAATAGTCCAATTTGAGACATTTTTATGTTGGGATTGTGGAATGTTTTCATGTTTCACAGTAGCCTTTGTTTTCCATCATCAATGCAAGTTCCTGCCAAAAATTTGGAGATGCTAATGGTGCATCAGTAATGTCACGCCCCGATCCGGCACCGCCGTACAACGGCAGCCGATAGGGACGCGCCACAGAAGAACGACGTGAATCGCTTCCTGTGGAACCGCGATACCGGTACCAGTCCCAGGATATAGCGCTGGTACCCACGGTGACAATAAATGAATCAATGCCATCCTTAATTTAAATAATAGAACTTATATACCTTAGACTTACGTTGCCGCTTCGGGGAAGCCCGACAGAAGCAACCGACAGCACGGAAGCAGCAGCAGACAGCAACGGAACCAACGAGCTAACTCCCAACACCACAGGCAACGGCTGGGAACCAGGACGAAACCCTAACCTTTAGCTTCGCGACTTGATCTTCTTTGTCGGTGGAGACCCTCTCTATATTTTATATAGAGAGAGCAAGGGTGAGTACTAGAGTACTCTGCAAGTCACGAGAACTTAGGCGTTTAATGCAAGCATCAAAGGGTGGCGGGGTTATTTTGTAAATCTTTTGAAGACAGTTTGAAACATCTAAGTGTGTGCGACTTCGACGACCAAAGCAAGACTCGATCTCAACTCTGTCGACGAACGGGGAGTTTCAGTTGATATCAGTTTTCTTAACGCCACCACAGTGGCCAAAGGGTAACGGCTCCTAGAGCCCCGCTATCCCAGACAGCACGACCACACAGGTCAAACGGCCACTCAGGCCAGATATCACAAACGGACTCCACGAGTCCCGCTGTCCACGACAGCCCGACCATTTAGGTCACACGGCCTTATAAGGCAAAGATTACGAACGGACTCCACGAGTCCCGCTGTCCTTGACAGCCTGATCACACAGGTCAACTCAGCCACACAGGCTAACACGACTACACAGGCCAACCGAGAAACCTTCCTGTTTCTCCTTCTCTTTTCACAACCATTTTCTCAAAGCACGGGCAAACAACACTACGCTAAGGAATCACCTCACATCCGCCCTTGACCGTGGGCACGGCTGTTCGAACAGTTTGTTAACCTCTCCAGAGGGTGTACACTTTACCCACACGACGTGAACTAACTCCAATTCCCGACCCGTGGGGATCAGACACGGCCGATAAAAGGAGGTTTGCGACAAAGCCTTTCGATGACGTCTCAAGTTCACCCCATGCCAACTAGAGGGGTCCACGACCGATACCACAAACCAGACCTTCCTGTCTGAATGGGCCAGGAATCCGGGGCGTCTTCCCCGCCACCCCCCCTTCATCCACTGTCTAATGGCATGCGAGGCTCCCAAGATTCAATCATTTACTTAGCCAGGGGTGTCCCATTCCACCCATGTGGTTGCACTTGAGTATGCTCGGATGGAATCCCAAAGGAATCGGTCCTTACGGGCGAATACGGTTTTGCACCACACAGGCGCACTCTCTCCGCATCGCAAGTTTTCTCAACACTTTTCATTTCAAGGCACCGACCCAGGCGTCGGGTTTTCCAAATGTTTTATAAAACCAATTTTAACCAAGTGGCAAGATTTTAAGTGCAACGGTGCCGGCCGGTTCCCATGCTTCGCAACATAGGCTTCACGGCGCACCACAAGGTGGAGTTACGAGGGAGCAAGGTAATTCAAATATCAAGGCAGGGTACGTGCAAATAATAGGTGGGTCCATCGAATTGGAGAGCAATCCGAGGCCAACGGTGTATATGCAATCCTAACAATGCAAGTTTGCAATCAACATAGTTTTTAACTTTCAATTATAGGTGCAATTGAGCAAAGGGTGACTTGCCTTCAACTTGATCTTCAAATCTTCATGGAATCCACTTCCGGAAGAGAAATCAACGAACCGCGACTAAGCGCAAACAATTAAAATTTACACAAAGACCAAAACAAAAGTCCTATTAAGACTATATTACTGTGCCAATATATAGATCTCAATTCTACGTAATTAATGGAACTGGAACGGATTCAATCGGAGATACAGTTGAATTTATATGGGTTTTGGGAGATACGAATTGGACTTTTATTTTCTTTGAAAGATTTCTGGTGGATGGGCCGGATGAAGAGGCTCACGGTGGTTCACCACGTTGTCCTGAACGCGAGCCTACATGTTGGCAGAACGGTTCATGGTGGACTGCATGCACGGAAGGAGGGACGGGAAGCAGTGGCAGCGGGGAACCTACGGCTCACAGCGGCGGGGGCACACCGGCGAACGGCGGCAACTCCGGCCAATTGCTCGCATTGGAAGCTGGAGGAGGCCAAAGGAAACCAATCCAACGGTTCGGATGGGTTCTACAACGCCGGAGGATGGCCACTAAGGTTATTAGTTGAAAGGCCTAACGCCAACAACTTTGTGAGGTTTGAGAGTGTGCTTGGTATCCAACCACTGAAATTGTTTGCATCGAGCAGTAAATAATTTAGTTCTGTCAAATTTCCTATGGTCAATGGGATCGAGCCACTTAAGTTGTTATCGTAGGCAAAAAGAAGGCCTATGTTTTTAAGCCTGCCCAATGAAGATGGAAGAAACCCAGTGAAAGAGTTGTTGACAAGATAGAGATATTGTAAGCCAATAAGATTACCGATATCTTTTGGAATACTTCCTGTGATCTCATTCAACCCAAGTGCAAGAAAACTAAACGAAGTGGAAAGATTGGAAAATGAATCAGGAAGAACTCCTCCGAACTGGTTTCCCCCCAAGTCTAAACTTAGTAACTGAGCAATTTGTTAGTTCTGTAATGAATACCCAATCTTTTGGTTCTCTGGATTGAAACAAATTGCCATCAAGGAGAAGACCAGTGAGATTTCTTAACCTTCCAACCCCTAAGGGGAAAATGCCACCGAACAAGTTGTCAGAAATCTGAAGCCATGACAGTCGAGAAGCATTAGCAAGTGAAGAAGGGATTTTGCCATGAAAATGGTTAGTGTCAATATATATCCCCTCGAGGAGGTGAAGGGTATTGAATGCATTTGGGTGTATCATACCACCCAGCATGTTTTCTCTAACACGAAACTTTTTAAGAGAGGAAAGGTTCCACATAGAATTTGGGATCATCTTGTAGGATCGACAACAAGAAGACAAATAAACTGGAGGGGGTGAATAGTTGGAACACCCAAATACAATAACTTTTTGCGGAATTAAAAATTACCTTTCCCTCAGTCGAAAGCCGGTCTGACCGCAAGGCCTAGGCCGATCTGACCGGTGAACCGGTCTGACCGTCCCTATTCTGTCGGTCTGACCGTGCCGCTGGTCTGACCGTGACGATGCCGCCGGTCCGACCGTCGGGACCCTGGAACCGTCACCAACCACACAATATCGAAGAACTTGTAGATGTAGATCAACTTTATTGCTTCAATATGTGTTTACAAAGTACAACAACAGCACTCCTCTCTCTAAATTTGACCTCAAGCCGAAACCCTAGGCTAAACCCTAGATCTTCTCTTCTTTCTCAAAACCGATACATGAGGCACACACCCCTCATATATTTATACCCATAGACATGGCTGTGCAAAGCCACGAATCCTACTTGTATTAGAAGTCCTACTCCCTTAGGAATCCTACTCATACAAGTAAACAACTCATCCTTTCCAATTTTGGACTCCTTCCAAATTTGACTTCAACTTCCATACGCACACAATCCCTCTTGTATGCCATGTGAAATCTTCACCTCCACGTGCCTTTTAGTATCCCGCGTGATCTCTTGATCCTCTGGACATCAACTTCTCCCAAGTCGACTCCGATCCATCACCGGCAATACTCTCTCGAGGTCTCAAGCGATACCTACACATGAAACAACCAAGAAACCATAACCGATCCCAAGTTTTCACCAACTTGACTCATCATTAGCACACAACAGAATTATCCACGAATAGAAACCATAATCAAATCATATCCACGAAGGAAAGTTGCAATAAAAGAAAACAACCAGAAATCAATCCTATTCGGGCTCAACCGGTCTGACCGGGCACTACACGCTGGTCGGACCGGACCAACAATCCGAGTCCGATATCTCTTCTGGATCGCCGATCAGACCGCATCGGCCGGTCTGACCGCCCGGCCGGTCAGACCGCAGGTTACTGACCGGTCTGACCGGCCTCATCCCGAGGCCACCCCTCTTCACCAAATCAACTCAAAATCAATTCAAAATTCAAATGCCAATTGTTCATCACAAAATTATAAATCAAAACCTTGATTCTACACATCCCAGTTATTCGTGCCCAAAGAAAGAATCGACAGACTAAGCAGCTGTCCCAGTGATGAAGGGATAGCTCCTGACAATCTGTTGTAACCCAGATTTAAAACCTGCAGGTTGGTGAGATTCCCCAAAGCTGATGGAATCTCTCCTGACAGCCCATTGCTGCGAAGGTTCAGATACGAGAGATGTTTCAAGCCGGCACCAATCTCACGCGGGATCATACCTTGGAGACGGCTGAGCTCCGATGGTATCTCACCGGAGAGATAGTTGCCACTGAAGTTCAGCTCCCTGAGGAAGGACAGGTTGCACAGTGACAGCGAGATGATGCCCGACAGGTTGAACGATGCCAGACGCAGTGCAACCACTCTCTCCGGGTGTCGCTGGCCGGCGCAGACAACGCCCGGCCATGTGCAGTGCTTGCCGGACGTGTTCCATGATGACAGCAGCAGGCTGTCCCCTTGGGACAACATGGATGACTTAAAGGAGAGAAGCGTGAGCTCGTCGGCGGTGGGAACGGCAGCCGCATCGTTACTGTTCACCGGACAGAGCAGCATCGACGAGCAGACCAGGAGCAACGCTAGTGATCTTGCCATGATTGTTGCAAGATCGAGAGCGAGGTGGGTAGTGCTAGCTAGACTGCTAGTGTTTGGATTGAAACACTGGTCAACAGTCGAAGTCTTCAAAAGAAACAAAATTAAATGAGCAACCAGTGGCCAGGGTGGGAGGGCACTCGTTCTGACCGCACAATCAGCACCGGTCTTCCATCTGTCGGTAAATTCCGGGCATCTAAAACTAAAAGCTATTTTGTTGAAAAAATTGTTTCGGTCTTTGCTTTTTTTTTTTTTAGGATCCGTTTGGTCTTTGCTTATGACTGAGAAATATCTCTAAATTTATGATGGCGGGAAAGTAAGGAACGATTTCTGCACTGGAGATTTGTGGAGGATAGTATCCGTGAGAGGGGAATTTGGGGGCAAACCGTCTCTGAAGGAGAAGATGACCTCTGGGCGTTGGCAGCAACAAGTCCGGCGACCGTGCCGGCAAGCCGACGCTTGAGCGCTCCGGCTCCAAAGTCCTCCATGGTTCACGTTCCCTATCCCCAGCAAAGTACCGCGCGCTAGGCCAAAAATGGTCTTTGCAGGCGGGTGAAAGTAGTTTTTGTGGGCGGGTCAGAGCATCTATTTTTCCAGGCGGGCTGGCACCCGCCCGCAAAAATGATTATTCTGGGCACGGGCATGATTAATGCGGGCAGGCCCGCTACCCGCCTGCAAAAACGAAAGAAATAAGAAAAATTGCACAAAAATCGGCCACCGCACCGTCGTCGACCATTCGCCTGGTCTCCGCCTCTACCCGCCACCGCTCGACCGCCAGAACTGGCCGGCCAGGCCCGCCGCTTGCCGGATCTAATGGTCCTAACCCCGTGCTGCTCGCCATCCGCCGCTGTCGCCCCGAGGCCCGTCGCCGCCTTCGGGGTCGCTGTTCTGGCCGGATCTAGCGAGGAGGGAGGACCGCCGTGCCGTCGTCGCCCGTCCGCCGTCGGATTTGGCAACACTCGCCACAGCCGTAGATCCAGCGCCTCCCGCCTCTCGCAGCTGCGCCAGATCCAGCCCCCGCCATGCACCGTCGTCGTCCCGGCCACCACCGGATCCTGCCACCCTGTGGTGGCCGCCGCCAGATCTGGCGACGCTCGCCTCCCGTGCGCCGTCGCTGCAGCGCCAGATCCAGCACCTCCCGTCGCTTGCAGCCGTGCCAGATCTGCTGCCCGCCTCCGCCGGCCGCTCGCAGCCGTGCCTGTTGCCCGCCCTTGTGCTGCGCTGCCGCTGCCGACCAGCCGCTACCCTCAGATAAGGATGAGAGAGAGAGGGTGCCGGGCTTTGGACTTGAGAAGATAAGGCAAAAATTTGTGTGCGGTGCTGTTCTCACACGTGGTCACCCCTTCACGGGACAATGGGTCCCACTTATCTTTGTGGGCGGTACTGTTTCTTGCCCGCCTTGCAGGCGGACACCTCATGGACCGCCTGCAAAAATTCATTTTTGCAGGCGGGTGAGGATGACGTCGCCCCTCGATAGATTTTTGTAGGCGGCTCTCGTAATATGCTGCCTACAAAAATAAAAGACCATCGCCCACGAAAATCAAATTTGACCTAGTGGCGGCAACCCCTCTGACCGCAACGCAGCAGCTCTTGCCGGCTTGCCACCGCATGTGCCATGGCTGCCGCCGGGGGTCTTTCACAGGGATTAGGATTCTGTGCCTTCGCGAGGTGAAGTCACGCTAGTGCAGTCGCCCTTATCCGCCTCGCAGGACCTGTAGGGCAGGAGGCGTTGGCTGCTGCTCCTTTTTTTAGTTAAAGGTGGGTTTGCTTGGCTGATGCATTGTGATATCTATTGGTCCTTGAGGGCATATTGGGCTTTTAGATATTTTGGTCTATTTCGGTAAATGACCAATGAAACAATAAAATTGAGCCGCCACCCAAGAGCTTCACACTAACTATATGAAATGAAAAGGATTAGAAGATAAGACATGATTTCCAAGACGACATGAAAAGGATCCCGCCATAATGGGGATGAGGGCGCCTCGGCAATGCTTCCAAGAGGAAATGTAATGCCCGAAGGTGTTGTCATTGTGAGCCTAGCCAACCTCTGGCTAGACTTTTGACAACCTACAACCATGACTCCAATGCTCCATGACCAGGACCATCTGATGTTGGCACATATTCATCGCTGCACCGATGCTCCACATCAGCTAGCTTCGGACCACGACGTCGTCATCATTGTAGGAGCCTTTTACCTGTATGCCATTAAAAAAGATGCGTCTTCCTCTATGCCACTTAAAAGTTTGGGACTTCCTCTATGCCATCGCCGAACTTAATTGTGTCCTCCACGCCATTCCTTCACTATTCTATTAGATTCTACCGTTTAACACTTCTGACATGTGGGCCTGGACAGAAAAAATGTCATCTTGCCCCCCTCTCTTCTCACTCTCTCTTCTCTCCCTCATCTTGCGCACGCGGCCGCCGGCGTCGTCCATCATCATCGAGCAGAGCGGGAGGAGGGGGAAGGCCACCATGGCGTGCGGAGGAGGAAATCGATGGCGACAGCGGCGCGCGGAGGCGAAAATCGACGGCGACGACTGCCGGACGACAGCAACGGGGGCCGCCCCCGCCACCGACCACACGGCAGGCCTCACCGCCGGGCAGCCGCACGTCCCGTGCACCATCAGAGTGAGCATGAGGAGGCGGCGGAGGCGGGACATGAGGTCGGGCTTGGATTTGGCGAGGCAGTTTGCCTCTCGCCGCCGGAGATCGACCATCGTGTCCGTGAGAGAAGAGCAGAAATTACCCCAAAATGCTCAAAAATTTTCAGCAGCAAAACAATAATAGGAAGCAAACAATGGAAGTGAATAACAAGACCAACAATCCAAAAAAACAAATCTAGTACCTTTCCATCAACAAGACCAACAGGAAAAGAAAAAAAAGGGGGCAATCCAAGCATCGTTCCCGTGGTGCCGAGCCATGCCGAGAGCAACTGCACAAGGGCGCACATCACCGTTGCCCACAGTAGCAACCACAGAAGCTGGTACCCCGCCGCCACATCCGCCTGCAGGTCGCCCTCCAGGTTCCCCGGGTCGAGGAACGCGATGCACATGAGGAAACCGTCCCCGTGAAGCGCGACAGCTTGCGCCATGAGAAGGTTGGCCGGCCGGCGAGGTCGCGCGATCTGGCGTCCGCCTCCCCCTCGACGAGGCAAATGAGGAGGCCGCACGCGTGAGACACAGGTGCGGGATTGGGAAAAAAAGGAAAAGAGAAAGGAAGGAAGAGGAGGGAGAAGAGAGAGGGGTAAGATGGACAATTTACCACCCTGGGCCCACGTGTAAGAGCGGTTAAACGGTCAACCTTTAACAGAATAGCGACGGAATGGCGTGGAGGGAGCGATTAAGTTCGGTGATGGCATAGAGGGAGTCCCAAACTTTTTAGTGGCATAGAGGAAGGGGCCATCTTTTTTAATGGCATAGAGGTAAAAGTCTCTCATTGTAGCCCTACCAAGCCATTGCTCCTCAACCCACTGCGTCAGCATCAACTGCCTAAAGTCACAACTTGCAGCACCGTCGTCACTATACGGCCCACTGAGCACCGATGATGCTAAGGCTGCCATTGTGTCATTGATGCCACAACTGCACCGATCCACCAACCTATCGATGTCAAGTTGTCAACCTCGGACCACCTCACCATTGTCATCGTAGCCCACCGAGCTGCGGCACAAACTACCGTGCATCCTGGTGAAGCTACTACAACAATTACATTGAGCCACTGCCGAGCCGCCAATTTATTTGTTATTCGTGGCTCCACCATCACCCCGCAAGGCTGCCATTCACAGATTCACTGTCACAGTTGCTCCTGTGAGCCACTAGCAGCTTCCTCAGGCGCATGTCGATGACCAACAAGAGGGGGAGCAGACGTGGACGCCACACTCCACACTTGATTGTCGTCGAAACTGCTCCCACTATCTGTATAGTAGTTCACAACTCTACAACCATCCAATCCCTGATGGCCAAGCATGAGAGAAGGGTAGGAGCCGCAAACACCACCACACTTAGTGTCTCTTCCGCAACCGCATCCTGCCATCGCCGCAACAACCGCTACTGTCGCCGCATCCTATCACTAGCTTTTGAGCACAAGAGGAGGGCAGCTGCCAATGCCACACCTAATCATCATAGAAACTACTCTGGCCTACATCACCGATGCACCGCACCACTGGTTTCGATAGCCGCCAAAGCTTGTCAGGGACCGCCACCAAACCCGATAGCCGGTGACGGAAGGACAAGCGTCCAACAGTCACTCTAGCTGCCCTACACAACCACAACACAATAGGGGCTCCCAATTGCCAAGACTGGAGGCAACCCAACCTAAGAAGGGGAGGAGCGCACTGCTGCTGGACGACCACTACTAGCCACCGTCTCAAGGCCACAGCCATAAGCCTACTTGGATCCAGATTTGGATCAATGTGAAAAAGAAAGCTAAGGGAGGTGAAGAGGGATGTTGGAGCTACCCCACCGGCAAGGCATCATTGGCGGTGGCGATGCACGCTTGTGGAGATTTGCCAGTGATAGGCCATTGCATACCTCTTGGCCGGCTGCCACCATCAAGCATTCAAGCTCCAATCAGTGAGGCCGTCTCCTCGCCAACCAGGAAGCCAAACCCTATGCTGACGAGCTTCAGCCTGGCCGCACGAGCTACCAGCCAAACCCTATGCCGGCGAGCTTCAGCCCGGCCGCAAGAGCTACCTTCCACATGGAGGGATATCCCGCTGTCGACATCGTCGCCGCCACACGGTCACGGTTTTTGGGTCACCAGATGATGGAGGGGGAGGGGGGGGGGTAGTTTGATAGGTTTGTCACTATTGTACTGAACAGAGCTTTTTTTCTTTCTGAATGGAACTTCAAACATGTCAAAGTTAAGACTATTCATTCTATGGGTTGATTGCCATATAATTTGAATTACACATATGCCGGCCCATCCAAACAAGTCCTAAAGGGAAATACTCGTCTTGTGCCAACGAAACAAATGCAGAGGTTGTGAACTTAGGTGTGCAATTATGGGTGATACAGATACAGAGAAGAGAACATGATTGATATGCAGATCAGGAAATAGCTAGCTACTACCAAGCAGTCACACTTCAGTGATTCCTTTGTTGTAAATACTACTGTAATCTTATGAAGAAAGTATTTTTCATTGATAGACATATCATCTGACGTTGAAACACTGCAACATAATATCAGAATTCATGTCTCTCACCTCCATATACTGGATATAATCTAGAGAGATTCTGTTTGATGGCATTCAGTTCATTGACGATATCTCCGGTTGGCATTCTACTCGATGGCAATTCATGAGAACAAGACAACCCAAGTCTAAGCAGTGAAACAAGGCATCCAAATATTTTTCTGCATGGAGAATCATTTGGAGTCTGAACCCAATCCTCAGAATCCGAAACGAGCTTCATGTCAACAACATCCATCACTCTGCCATGCAGACCAGGTTCAACATATTGACGGATGTTCAAGCCAGGTCTGAATATACCGTCGGTTGGGCGCTTCCCAGTTACTGTTTCTAGTACTAGGATTCCATAGCTGTAAATGTCTCCATGCGTTGACGCAATGTTTCCAACACTATACTCTGTTTCAGTGGGAAAGATTGAAGATTTGTTATAACATGTGAAACTAGAAGTTCATAGTAAGTTTTATCAGATTAAATAAAATAGCGGGTTGCATTGCGAAAACTAATCAAATAAATATTCAAATAAATGGTACAGAGTTTTGTGTTAGATATCATTAATAATAAGGAAATCAATATTTAGGAATCTTATTTAAGCTACTCCCTCTGGTTCCAAAACAATTGACATTTTGGACAAAAACAGGGTCTCCAAAAATTAACTTTGACTACATTTTTCAATTATAATACAGATAGAAACATCAACAAAAATATGATTTTGTTGAAGTAATTTTTCAAGATTAATCTATACAAATAGTCTACATGTTGCTAAAATAAATACTTTTAAAATTCTTTATAGTCAATGTATGAAAAGTTTGACTATAGGCTTGTCTAAAATGTCAATTTATTATAGAACTGGAGGGAGTATAGCTTAATAAAGCAGTTGATTGCCGCACCAAAATTTGTTTTTTTGTATGTGTCCAGTTTGTTTACATAGTAATGATAACGTGACATAATGCAATATATTTTAGTTTTTCAATTATAATATAACCACCACATCCGTGTTGATATTGGTAAATAGTCCAATTTGAATTTTTTTTATGGGATTGTGGATTGTTTTCATATTTTACAATAGCTTTTGTTTTCCATGGTCTATGCAAGTTCTTGCCAAATTTTTTCAGATACTAATGGTACATCAGTTGAAATGAATGGCTGGCAGGTGGTACATCAGTTGTAATTTTTCAGATACTAATGGTACAATTTTTTTCCATGGTCTATGCAAATTCTTGCCAAATACA
Organism: Leersia perrieri; assembly: GCA_000325765.3. Taxonomy (NCBI): domain Eukaryota; kingdom Viridiplantae; phylum Streptophyta; class Magnoliopsida; order Poales; family Poaceae; genus Leersia; species Leersia perrieri. Next base: position 14,973,715 of record CM002478.1, on the reverse strand, counting down.
GTAAGCCAGGGACATGAATTTTACTTATCTAATTCTTTGATAATCATGAAAACTTAGTGTACTATTGTTAAACTTAGTCAAATTAGTTCCTTTTGTAAATGCACCATCAGTTTCTCTAGAAGCAAAAATTATTTCATACAGCACTGGGGGCAGAAAAGGCAAAAATGGAAAAATCCTTTTACATGAACAATTTAGGCTTAACCTGGTGCTGCATAACCAATTGTCCCCCTGATTCCCGTTGAACTTGTTGACTGTTGCAGCAACGAGCTTCCCTGAACAAGTATTCTTGCAAATCCAAAGTCTCCAACATGAGATACCATATCAGCATCTAATAGCACATTGCTTGATTTAATATCACAGTGTACAACAGGATCAGGGCCATGGCAGTGAAGATAGTCCAACGCACAGGCGACATCAAGTAGTATGGTCACTCTTTGGTGCAGATTCAAGTGTCTCTGCTCTGCTTGATCAGTTGTTGCAGGGTGTAGCCAATCTTCCAGACTGCTGTTGGGCATGAAGTCGTACACAATTGCTTTGAAATCATTCCCTTTGTTATCAATGCTCGAACAAATGGTGACTATCTTCACAAGATTCCGATGTCGCATATTTCGTAGTGCTTCACATTCGGCAGTGAAACTCTTGAGTGCCTTAGGAGTTTCAAGTTTAAGTACCTTCACTGCAACAAGGGTTGTATTTTCACCATATTGGCTATCAAGTTGTCCTTTGTAAACAGAACCAAAGGATCCAGAGCCAAGCAAATTGGTTGATGAAAAACCATCAGTTGCTTCTACCAGCTGCTTGTAAGTGATCATTGGATGACCTCGCACTGATGTCGTTTCCAGGACTTTCTTTCTTCTTTGCTTATGAATGATTAAAATCATGTAGAATAATGAAATGATGGCAACTGTCGAAACAAAACAAATAATGACAGCTAGCAGGAGAATACGATGTTTCTTTTTCTTTGTTGAATTTAAATAACATGGGGGAAGACATAGATCAAGTATGCCACCACAAAGATTTTTATTGCCTTGGATATGAATTTCAGATACATTTGCGAAAGCACCATTAATTGGCACTTCACCACAAAAACTGTTGAACGAAAGGTTCAATGAGTGAAGTAGAGGCATGTCCCCTAATGACTTGGGTATCTGTCCCGACAAATTGTTACATGAGAGATCAAGTGTGTCAAGGCCTTTCAACTGAGTCAGAGCAATTGGGATTTCACCATTTAATATATTGTTTTGCAGGAAGAGATGTTGTAGAAGTTGGCAATCACCAAGGGTGCTAGGGATTTCACCTGATAATTTGTTTGAGTCTGCATGGAATTCAACAATGTTTTTAAGTTTACCAATCTCTTTTGGTACTGATCCCTCCAAGTTATTGTAGGACACATCCAAAGTCTCAGAGAGTGTGATGATGCTAAATATTTCAGTGGGAATTGGCCCTATAAAATTATTGTGGGAAAGATTTAAGTCAAACAACTTGGTCAAATTTCCAAGTGTGCTTGGTATTGTACCACTGAAGGCATTATCACAAAGCTCCAAACTAGTTAGCTGTGTAAGATTACCAATGGTCAATGGGAGTGAACCGCTTAATTTGTTGGAATACAGAATGAGACGGTGCAAATTTTTAAGCTTACTGAAGGAAGAGGGAAGAGATCCTGTCAAGTAGTTGTCAGAGAGAACAAGAGATTCTAAACTAACGAGATTGCCAATATCTATAGGTATGCTTCCTGAAATCCTGTTGTCAAAAATAGAGAAATACACTAGCGAAGAGGAAAGGTTGGAAAAGAATCAGGAAGGACTCCACCAAACTTGCAGGAACCCATTTCTACAAGTTGAAGGTTTGTGCAATTTGTCAATTTTGTCATGAAACTCCAATCATCTGGTTCTATAGCTTCCAGAGAGGTTTCTGAAAGCTCTAAAATTTTGAGATTTCTCAAGATCCCAATTTCTGGAGGAACAACACCGGTGAAAGAGTTTGAACTGAAGCAAAGGATTGAGATGTTGGAAGCATTAGCTACTGACGCCGGGATACGGCCATGAAACCGATTGTCATTCATGTATACCTCTTGCAGATGGGGAAGAGCACTGAATGCATTTGTAGGCAACATACCACTTAGCATGTTGTACTCGACACCGAACGCAGTGAGAGAGGAGATGTTCCAAATAGGCTCCGGGATAACTCCACTCAAATTGTTATTGGTCATGCCAAGGTAAGACAATCTAGACAATTGACCCAGAGATGATGGGATGGTTCCAGACAGTGAGTTGTCTGACAGAACAAGAACTGTGAGGCTGGTGAGTTTTCCTAGAGATGAAGGGATAGTTCCATACAACATATTCTCAGACAGACCAAGTTCTGTTAGGCTGGTGAGATTACCCAAACATGAAGGTATAACCCCAGATAATGTATTGCTAATCAGACTAAGAAAAGAGAGACTGGTGTGATTGCACAAAAATGAAGGGATTTCTCCAAACAACTTGTTATGAGACAGTAACAAAAATGTGACACCAGTTAGATTGCCCAAAGCAGGTGGAATCTCACCAGATAGACTGTTCTTCCTTAGGGACAGTTTTTGGAGCGATGGTAACTCACCCAACGACCCAGGGATTTCTCCTGACAGACCATTCTCCTCGAGGTACAAATACTCGAGCATTTTCATGCCAACACCAATGGCAGCAGGGATGCTCCCTTGGAGAGAATTTTTGCTCAGGTCCAGCCACCGGAGCCTTCTGAGACGGCCGAGCTCTGGCGGTATCTTGCCGGAGAGATAGTTGTCTTTGAGGTCCAGCTCTCTCAAGAAGGACAAATTGCCAATCGATGGCGAGATGATACCGGACAGATTGGACGATCCCAGCCGCAGAGCAACCACTCTCTCCGGGTGCCGACGGCCGCCGCAGACAACACCCGGCCATGTGCAGTGTTGGGTAGACGTGTTCCATGATGACAGCAGCAAGCTGTCTCCTTGGGATGACAGCAGAGATGACTTGAAGGAGAGCAGTGCGAGCTCGTCGCCGCCGCCGGTTCGGCCATTGCACACACATAGCAGCAGCAAAGAAGAGATCAAGACGGCCGCGACTGATCTAAACATGCCGGCAGAGCAACAGCAGCAGCAGCAAAGTAGAGATCGATCAAGACTGAAGCTAGTGGTGCTGTGGTGGTCTTGCCATATATGCGGGGAAAAAGACAGCCATATAGCTGGTTAGTGCCAACGTTAGGTAGACAAAATGAATACATATAGAAAATACTTGCTGATTAGTGTTTTGGTCAACTGATAGTCTCTCAGTCCCACCAAGTTTAATAATTTAATCGTATTTGTATCCATGTGTATAGGGGATTCAACTAAGTTATGGGAATGATGACTTGAAGCAGAGAAGCGCGATCGAGCATCGTCACTTCTCAGCAGCGAGGAGGAGATCAAGAGCAACGCGAGTTATCTCGCCATGCCTATACCGATTGTTGAAAGAGCGAGCTATAGTGCTTCTAATAGTGCTAGGGTTTGGATTGGAACAACAGTCAACGGTCAAAGTTGAAGAAAAACATAGTGGCATTTGGCCTGACCGAGAATTCAGAGTCAGTCTTCCATCTTTTATTAGTAAACTAGCAAAATACATGTGCATTGCAACGGGTCACGGTCATTTATTATTAGAAAGCAACTGATATGCAAAGAATAAGCTTATATGAGATTAAACTCCAGGACTTAGTATGGAAGAAGTCAATTGAGTTGAATGCTTTTCTAATATTAACTGTGTCAAATGGCTCAAATGAAAGATGCCAAATCTGTTTGGTAGCAATGAATGTGTTATCCCATATCCACTCGTGTGACGCTCCCACGGCCCTCCTTAGCAATGGTTGTGGTGTTCCCTCATTTACACCTTATGTGATGGCGGCGATGCTCCCATGTCCTTTGTTGGCAGCAAGGACGATGGTAATCTCTTATTGTCCCTGAGCGATGATGGCATACGTGTTCCCTATCACTAATGTGTCTTGGCTTTTCTTTGTAAGTCATATTTTATTGAGACGATAATCGTTAGGGATGTTGTTCTGCACCGTTCCTTGTTAAAGAAAAGCCTAAAATTTGTGAGTCTCTTTCAATCTCAGTTTTGCTTTTGTTTCACCAACGATGGAATTATAAAATACGTGCGCCCTGTCCGCAAGGAAATCCGATCGCGTTTAGAGTTTTACCGCTCCTTTCCCTCCACTTTTGTTATTTTTTCATACTTTTATTTTTACTTTTTCATAGAAAAACTGATTACATCTACCTTTAATTCAATGATCATCAGCTTCGGTTTGTTCCACATCAGGCCTAGACCGATCTGCTTCACAGCTACATGCATATCAGACCCTGCTTGATTTAAGTCCACTTCTTCTGTTTACTTATGTTATGACGGCCCATTTAAGTGCAGTCTTCTGTTTGCTTATGTTATGACAGGGCCCATCAAAGCGGAGGCCCAATACAATACTCCTGCGAACCTGTCGTTCCGGGGCGAAAACACGCAACGCTGCGTAGGAATGCGGTTAGTGGATGATGTATGATCTGGACGATGGAGAAATGGATTCGGAGAGAGAACATGACAGACAAAAATTTTGTACTATGGAAACAAGTTACCTTTTTATAATAGTAGAGAACAGACAGAGATTTCAGGCAGCTAAAGCTAATTAAGGAACCTAGTAGAGACCACTTAATTCCAAAATTGTTAACATCTAGTAATTCAGTTTCGGCTAGTTCCTTCCGTTTGGTCTTCGTTGTAACCGAAATATCTCCAAATCTGAGGGTATTTGTAAATATTTATTTGCAAATAGGTCAACGATGCCAATGATGCATACTGGCGCCAGACCCCTTGTATTTTTGCGACCATGATGGCATGGGGGAGGACGCCAACGTCTCTGGCACCGTGCTGTAGGAAAAGGTCCATTCGCAGAATAAGTTTTTGAGGGGTCTGTTTGCAAAATAAGGTTTCAAAAGGACTAAAATGTAAAAAACCTGCCTGGAGGGCAGGAGGCAGCAATGGCTTTGCTTCTTTTTTTTTTTGCCGAGAACGACATGGCTTTGCTTGTGACGGATGCGTTCATTCTGTTTGTTGGGTCTTGTGTTAGGCCTTGAGGGCCTAATGGGTGTTTAGATATTCTGAATAAGTTCACTTTGGGCCCCTTATGTTGACGCCAAGTGTCAAAATCGTCTCTCAACCGTAATACAAGAAATGTTGGACCTCAAAGTTGCAAAAACCGGTTAAAAGAGGTCACAGGGCAGTATAGTGGGTAGTTTCACTAATGTGGCATCCTAGTCAGCAAAAAATATACCTTAAAAAGTGATACCCACATGTCAGTGATAGACTAAATTTTCATCTTGTACATCATCCATCCGTCTCTCCTCTATTGGTATGGCGTACCGTCGGAGGAGGGCAGGTAGAGCTAGCAGGTGTCAAGAGCAACAACGACACAGGAGGGGATCTTGAAGCAACGACGGCTCCATGCATGGCGACGATACTTTAGTATCCGAGGCGCAAGGAAGAGGATGGCCCGCTAAGGCAGCATAGCGTCAACGAGATCTGGGGAGGAGTGGCTCCGTTCCACTACCCACAAACTGCCCCACCCCATCCTCTCGCATGCAAATAACAATTTCGAGCAATCATCGTCGGGAGAACTCGGGGGAAGGGGGAGGCAGGGTGGAGAGCAGGCTCAAGGAGCAAAGGTGTGCGGCGGTGATGGAGGTGCCTTCGCTTACACAATAGGGGGTGCAAACATAGACGCTGCCACACCCGGTTATCGTCCAATCAGCTCCCTTCATCCATCTAATGGCCGACAACTCCGTTGCTATCCCGTTGCCATTAGGCAAGTATGAGAGGAGGGGTAGGAGCTGCCAACACCACTACATCCAGTGGCTTTTTCAGCCACATCCTTTCGTCACCACAATAGCCGCCACCACCATGGTCACCACCATTTCTGGCCGTGTGGATCCAATATCGAAACTACTGGACCTGGCTTCACTGCCACTAGATTCGCTTCTGTAGTTGCCTCCAATGTCGCCGGTGATGGTTGTCGCTGCAGTCGCCACGCATCACCATTCGCCACCACAGTTACCACCTTCTGCCCTGACAAGCTACTCCTCGCCTTGCCGGCGCTAGAAAACGGCAATGACAATGGTGAGGCTCGCCATCTGGCCTCCTCCCCTCCCTCCCTCCTCTCGCTCCTTCTTCCTCCACCCCACCTTCTTACCCTTCTCCGGTGGCCTTGCAGAGATGGCTCATCCGCCCCCTCCACCTAAGCAATCCTATGTCGAGCTCCCCTGCAGCCAACACCGGCTCACCACTATTCTCCTCTCTCGTGGCTGGGCACCGGCGCCTCACTACATCACCACCGCCGCCCGGCCATCACTCTGAGCTGGAGAACACCTCCCACTTTTCCATCCCCAAATCCCCTTCCTTTCCCACCCCTACCCTCGAAAACCTAACCCGAGAGTCTTCCCCCAAGTTCACGGCTTGCCGGAGCTTGCTATAGCTTGATGGACAAGAAGCAGGAGCATGAATAACGGAACAAATCCTAAGGTTATAAAATCAGGTGATAAGTTATATTTTACAGAGGTTGGTATAGTTTTGATTTTTTTCCTTAGATTTTGTCATTGCCTTTTGCGAAGTTTTGGGTCAATTTAACATCACACTGTCTTTCCAAAGGCAGTCTGTCCGATCAGATTAGGTTGCCTTTATGGTTCGGTGTGTCTGAGCTCCTTTCCTGTTGATAGCTTTGCCACTCTTGTAGTTCCACTCTACATGGAACAGAGGTGAGCTTGTGTTGACACCAGAATTTTGTAAATTGATGAGTCAACGCCATAATTGGTAGATTCTGTACTAGATTCGGTCAAGCAATGAGCCGGTGGAAAGAGGAGGCCGAAATCCGGAAGGAATCATGAAGACCACGGATGACAGTTTAATTCTATCTATTAATTAGGCATGTTTTAGCTATTTCCTTATGTAATTAGGAAGGAGTCTAAGGAAAGCCAACTAGTTCCTTATTTTATAAGTTTAGGAGTCTTAGTTTCCTTTCTTATAATGACTGCTTATAGCAAGCCGATTGAGTCGTGTCCTATTAGGACTCGGTCGACCCAAGGGTATAAATTGTATACCAGGGGTTCCTGTAAAACTACCTCGACTTCAATACAACTATTTCGGCTATGTTTACAACCTACTCGATGGGTTCTCGATTGTTCTATCGGGGCTACATAGGTTTGCTTTAAAACCTTTGTAAGATTAGTCGAGATCGGGGTCTTGCTACCAAGTTGGGCTGCATTGGTTAGGTCTGATCTCCGGTGAAGAAGTAAGTTCCGTCGACGGCGTTTGCATCGGGGAAGATTGGTACTTTCTCGGTTAAGTCCAATATATCGATCCAACTGACGCAGGCGTTGCCTATCTGATATTTCAATTCTATTTCTAATTGCATTGTGTTTAGAGACGCATCGGTTTAGTTGGAACTGTCTCGATTAGGTCTGATCTTCTGTCTTAGCCGATATTTCTTTACAATTATAGTGTTGTTCTAAATAGATTTGTTATATCCATCACTACACATAATGTTAGTTGGTTCGCTTAGATCGGTTAGCAATAGTCTTGGTGCAAGCTGTCTCGACCCCGCTCGATCCTTCGGGCTAAGACTAGAGCTGATCGGTTTAGGTGCATCGGCTGTCGGCGTGTGTAGTTTCATCGGAGGGCTAGCTGATGAGTTATCACTAGATCTAAGTCTTGTATCGGCTTCTCATGCCATATCTTTTATTTAGCCGATACTATTATTAATCTCACTTGTCTATTTGATTACTTGGATCTATGTCTAACATACAGCCAATTGATCTTCAATATCTTATCGACATCGGCTAGCAGCGCACCATTATCGATTGATCAGCCGATCGGCTCCTAGACCATCAACATCAACATCATCAGGAGATGCTTGTTGACACCAGAATTTGGATTTGG
>CM002478.1:14925574-14959036 GCA_000325765.3 Leersia perrieri | reverse complement strand
TCTTCGATCCTGTAGGTTTCCATATAGGCTCTTTAACTCCATTACTTGATTCTTGCTTGATCTCTTCGATCCTGTAGGTCTTCATGTAGGCTCTTTAACTCGCCCGAATGAACCTTTAACTCGCCCAAAAATGGCATTTGGCCAATTCAATTTATTGGACCGCACCTACACTATTAACTCTTTTAACTCACCTACACTATTAACTCTCTTAACTCTCCTGCATTTTCGTCCTCGCTTTACGCAAAAATGATTAACCGGGAGTTAACAGTCCCCGGGCTTCTCTCCTTATAAGCTGCTGCTGCTCAGCTCAAACTAGCGAGGTGGGATTATTCTGTGGACAGTGTCACGATGCTACAGTACTATAACAGTGATTCCTGTGAACAGTGCTCGGCCGCTACAGTCCTGCGTGTGGGCTGCTACAGTGTTTCGACCTGCTAGCTATAGTAACAGGCCGAAACAGTACCCAGGCTTTTACTATGGGCTGATTTCTCCTTTTCTCTTTCTCTATTTTCTCTTCTCTTTTTCTATTTTTTCCAATTATTCAGGGGCGTCACAGTATCTCACCAAGCAGGCGGTCAAGATCATGGAGAACACTGATAAATTGGACACGATCCTGAAGAAAATTGAGGAGATGAAGAAGAACAACCACTCGGAGTTCACCACCCTGAAGAAATCCATCAACGAGCGGCTACCGGAGGTGGAGAAGAGAATGATTGGGCTCCAAGGAACCATCGACAAGCTCAAGATCCAGGTTGACTACTGGCAGAAGCAACAAGATGCGTTGCTTGCTGATGATCTGGGGGCGGCGAGCCAGCCGCCTGCAGCAGTTGGGGGAAATTCGTCGGTGCTGGGTCCGTACAAGCTTGCTTCCCCGACTGGTGACCAGGTCTCGGGCCTCAATGGCCACCACGCCGAGGAAATTGCACGGGAGGGGGCTCAGGGGGTAGTCACCACCCTGTTGCCACCCCCGGCCAATGGTATGAGTCATCCTTCTAGTTTCACACCGGTTCCTTTTCACTTGGATTACTCTCCTGCTACTGCCTATACACCACCACAGTACCATTCTAGTATTAGTACTTGCATGCCACCCACGAATTTTCCTAAATTCGATGGGGAGAGTCCTCAGATGTGGAAGAGTAATTGCGAGTCATATTTTGAGATGTATGGCATTCCACTTGTACATTGGGTTAAATTAGCTACCATGAATGTTGTGGGCAATGCAGCATTCTGATTGCAATCTGCTAGAGCTAAGCTAAAGGGGATGTGTTGGGATGAATTCTGCATTCAGGTGTGTAGTAGATTCAGAAGAGACCAACACCAGGCTCTAATCAGGCAGTGGTTCCACCTTAAACAAGTGGGCACTGTTGCTGAATTTGTAGAAAAATATGAGGGGATTATGCATCAGCTCTTAGCATATGACCATGCTCCTATTCCACTTTACTTTGCCACTAGATTCATTGATGGTCTTAAGGATGAGATTCGTTCTGTAGTGATGATTCAAAGACTAGAGGATTTGGATGCTGCTTGTGCTCTTGCTTTGTTACATGAAGAAGCCTTGGAGAGTACCAAGAAGAAGGAAGTGAGGAGGTTTGATTTTGCTTCAACCTTTAAGCAAACCAACAAACCTCAGATGCCATATGCTCTGCCTGCGCCACCAAACAGGGGTGTGATGGATGATAAGAAGCCCAGTGGGGATGGCAAGTTTCAGTCCAGGGATGACAAGTTGGCTGCGTTAAGAGCTTATAGGCAATCCAAGGGACTGTGCTTTACATGTGGAGAGAAATGGGGTAGGGAGCATCAATGTGCACAATCAGTTCAGTTGCATGTTGTTGAAGAATTGATTTCAACCCTTCCTCCACAACAAGCTACAGCTGTGGTTCAATTGCCTTCAGAATCTGAGTCAGAAGGTGAGCAAGAAACATTACTGGCTATTTCCCAGCAAGCTTTGAATGGTACTGAAACTGGCAAATCCATGAGGCTTAGGGGATGGATATAAGGAATTGAAGCTTTTATCCTAGTGGATTCTGGTAGTACTCACTCTTTCCTTGACACGAGCATGGCACACAATTTCAGTGGAGCCACTCCCTTGCCAAAGGAAGTGAAGGTGAAGGTGGCTGGGGAGGCTTAATTAATTGCAATCAGGAACTGATTTCTTGTGCCTGGAGGACTCAGGGCCATGAATTTTGTACCAACATGAAGTTGTTGCCTTTGGGGGGATATGATGTGATTTTGGGCATGGACTGGCTGGAGCAGCACAGTCCCATGAAGATGGATTGGCAACATAAATGGATGGAATTTGAATGTAAGGGCAAGTTGATAAGAATTCAGGGGGTGCAAGGCAATGTGACCAAGTGTCAGTTCATTTCTTGCGAGCAACTTAAGGGGTTGACCAAGCAGGATTCCATTCTGTATGTATTACAGCTGAGTGCTTCAATAGCCAATACCATAGTAGTCATACCAGAGGTTATTCAGGGATTGCTGCAAGAATTTGCTACTATGTTTGAAGAACCTAAGGAGTTACCTCCTAGAAGGGCTTGTGACCATGCCATCCCTCTTATCCCTGGTCACAAACCTGTTAACCTGAGGCTATACAAGTACACCCCTGCACTAAAAAATGAGATTGAGTAGCAAGTGGCAGAAATGCTAAAAACTGGAGTAATACAGCCCAGTACAAGTGCTTTTTCATCCCCAGCTCTACTTGTGAAGAAAAAAAATGGAACCTGGAGACTTTGTATAGACTACAGACACCTCAATGCCATCACCATCAAGGGCAAGTACCCATTACCAGTGATAGATGAGCTCTTGGATGAGCTGTCAGGCTCCAAGGTATTTACTAAACTAGATCTCAGGGTAGGGTATCATCAGATCAGATTGCAAGCTGGTGAAGAGCACAAGACTGCTTTCCAAACCCACCAAGGACACTATGAATATAAGGTAATGTCCTTTAGACTCACTGGTGCTCCTGCCACATTCCAAGGGGCTATGAATGACACCCTCAAACCTCTTCTTAGGAAATGTGTGTTAGTATTCTTTGATGATATATTGGTCTACAGCCCAGACCTTGAGTCTCATGTGGTTCATTTGAGAGAAGTCATGTCCTTACTTGAGCAACACCAGTGGAAGGTTAAGATGTCCAAGTGTTCCTTCGCCCAATCCAGGTTGAGCTACTTGGGACATGTTATCAGTGCACAAGGCGTATCAACTGATCCTACGAAAATTCAGGATATTCTCAGTTGGCCAGTCCCCAGGAATCTTAAGCAACTGAGGGGATTCTTGGGAATTTGTGGTTATTATAGGAAATTTGTCAGGAACTTTGGTGTGATGTGTAGGCCCCTAACTAATCTGTTAAAAAAAGGGAGTGGACTTCAAATGGGGAGGTGAAACTGATAATGCATTCCTACAAATGAAGAATGCTTTAACTACCACCCCAGTGCTTGCATTACCAGACTTTGGTAAAACCTTTGTCATCAAGACTGATGCTAGTGTATGGAGTGGGTGCTGTATTAATGCAAGACAAGCATCCCCTAGCATTTGTGAGTAAAGCACTAGGTCCAAGGACACAAGGGCTTTCAACTTATGAGAAGGAGTACTTGGTGATCCTGTTAGCAGTAGATCATTGGAGGCCTTATTTGCAAGGAGGAGAATTTATCATTTTAACTAACCAAAGAAGCCTGATGCACCTTATAGAACAAAGGCTTCATACAGTGTGGCAGCAAAAGGCCTACACTAAGCTGATTGGATTGCAATACAAGATTGTATACAGGAAGGGGGCTAGCAACAGAGCAACATATGCTTTATCAAGAAGAGATCCTGAGGGTTTAGCTTTCTTGGGGGCCATCTCAGTTTGTCAGCCACCTTGGGTGGAAGAAGTTATTGCCAGTTACCAACAAGATGCTAGTGCCAAAAAGAAATTGAATGAGCTCATTTTAGCTTCTGATTCTCAGCCTCATTACAGTTTATCTGAAGGAGTGATTGGGTATAAGGGAAGAATTTGGCTTGGTACCAGTCAGGAGTTACAGAACAAGGTCATTTCTGCTCTGCATGATAGCCCAATAAGAGGGCATTCTGGCTTTCCAGTGACTTATAGAAGGATTAAGTCTTCTTTTGCGTGGCCAAAAATGAAACAAATGATCAAAGCAGTGGTGCAAGGTTGCTCTACTTGCCAGCAAGCTAAGCCTGAAAGAATTGCTTATCCTGGGCTGTTACAACCATTACCTGTTCCTGAAGGGGCTTGGCAAATTGTGACTATGGACTTCATAGAAGGACTTCCCAGGTCAGAACATTATAATTGTATCTTGGTTGTAGTGGACAAATTCTCTAAATATGCTCATTTTGTTCCATTGGCACATCCATTTACTGCTCCTCAAGTAGCCATGTCTTATATGAAGAATATCTACAAATTACATGGTATGCCTATTGCAATAGTTTCTGAAAGAGATAAGGTGTTCACTAGTCAGTTTTGGACCACCTTGTTTGAGAAATCTGGAACTAAACTTAAGCTAAGCAGAGTGATGGACAGATAGAGAGGTTAATCAATGTTTAGAAACATATTTGAGATGCTTTGTTCATGCTTGTCCTTCAAAATGGGTTCAATGGCTCTATTTGGCTGAGTGGTGGTACAACTCTTCATTCCACTATGCATTAGGAAAAACTCCCTTTGAAGTTCTGTATGGCCACTCTCCAAGGCAATTGGGTATCGATGGCACTGAAGCTTGTGCCCTTCCCAACTTGCAAGAATGGCTGGATGACAAGAAATTAATGACTCAGCTGCTTCAGCAACACTTGCACAGGGCTCAACAGCAAATGAAGAAGTATGCTGATAAGAAAAGAACTTTCAAATCTTTTGCTGTGGGGGATTGGATATATCTGAAGTTACAACCTTATGTCCAGTCCTCTGTGATCAGAAGATCTAACAACAAGCTAGCCTTCAAATATTTCGGTCCCTATCAGGTTGAGGAGGTCGTGGGAAGTGTGGCTTATAAACTGAATCTTCCTGAAAACAGTGCCATTCATCCTGTTTTCCATGTCTCTCTTTTGAAGGCTGCCAAGGGATTCCATCATCAGGCAAGTTCTGTTTTACCTAACTTTGCTACTGAACAACCTGTTCCTATAGCCATTCAGGGTACCAGGGTGTTGCTGCGAGGAAATGTTCCAGTACAGCAGGTGTTGCTTAGGTGGAGCTCGCCAGCGTCTGGGAAGGCCACCTGGGAGGACGTGAGCCTAATGAAGAAGCGCTATCCTGAAGCATTGGCTTGGGGACAAGCCAATTCTCAAGGAGAAGGCATTGTCAGTGACCTTGTTGCTGATTTGGGACGAGGGCGTCGGCATCGCAAGGACAACAGTAGGTGTATCGGGGGAACTGGGTTAACTGATGGGCCGTCGGCCTTGTAAGGGTTGGTGTGCGTTTTTGGGCCTAAGGCCATGTACCCAGTGAGGTAGCGTATAAGAGGAGAACACTGTAGAGGATTTGAGGTATCGAACAGCTGGAGAACGAATCCTCTTACCTCTTCCTCAAGCTTTCCTCTTGCTTCCTCCTTACTAGTGAATTGCTCCTCCGATCCCAATCTGCTTCCATTACTCTCTAGATCTTGCTTGATCTCTTCGATCCTGTGTAGGTTCTTAACAGAGCATCGCTCGTATAAATACTAAATAGAAGTACATGCACGGGCGATACTCTTAACATCATAACATGCCACCTACATAATGGTCGTTTTCGTTGATGACGCTATTCAGCATTTTGACTGTGTAACAATGGCCGTTCCACTCAAGCTGTGGCCCATTTGCGTGTTTTAATTTGCAGTAGTATTTAAGGGCTGGCCCGGCTGTGAAAGACATGTTTCCCCATGCTGTGATCCTAATCCCCCACTCCCCCCTGTGTGTTTTACTCCTATGCCTTTTTTTTCCTCCCGACTCCCCCACTACTTTGTTTGCTTCGATGATCACATGCACTCCTCGGACCGTCAGACACTCCGGTCACATCCTCCACTACCACGTCGACTCCTCACAATGTGTAATGTCTATTTTTCAATAGATAAAGGGAAATGTGGATGATCTTGGCCCACACTTCTCTTCTTTGTTCTCCAGCACTGGCTATGAACTCGCCAAGGCAACCTCACCAATAACTTAGAGGAGAAGGTGGTTTCCCTCAACATCCATGAGGAGAAACTCTCCCCAACTCCACCACCCTCACCAGATGACTACTGGTAAGAGGACTACTATGGAACGCCACTCTAGTAGAGCAACACGGATGACAACATCAACGACAACAGGTGAGAGCGACAGAGGAGGCCGGTGTGGCTAAGCAGGCCATGACCGTGGGCTTGGCCTAAGCTAGCCACGGCTGAGAGTGTGGCCTAGCACGTGACAAACAAGACTGTGGCAGACGTGGCCGATGCGGAGGCTGAGGTGACACGAGAGGCATAGGTGTAGTTGAAGTTGCAGCCAAGGAGGAATGGTAGGTAGCCGCTGGTGCCCTGGGATATCTGGCGGAAGCAGCTGCTGGTGAGGGCGCGCAGCATGGTGTCGGCAAGGCAATCAATGATTGAGCCGTTGCCAGCGTGTTAGCGAGGTGACTGACATCGCACCATCCCTAGCACGTCCAGAACCAGTGAGGATGCTGGCGGTGGAGCCGGCCCCTAGCACAAACAATGCAACAACTATTTTAACATCTATTAACGTAACAAAGTAATAGAAAAGGAAGCCTTCACTTTAGCTCGGTGATTTAGAAATTACCACGTTAATCAAAAGAAAAAAAAGAAAAAAAATTAAAAACCCTAAAACCTAAAACAGACAATGATTCATGGGAGAATATGACGATATAACAATTTGAAAAGGACAGGAATATTTTGGAAACCATACGTCACACTGTATCACTGTAAAAACGACGAAGTTGTAGGCAGCAAAGGAGAAGGGGGTGGAGCAGGAGGTTGAGGACGAGAAGAAGGTGTCAATTGGTTGTACTTCTACAAACTAAAAAACAAAAATTATCATGATCATAAAGTTTTATTTTTAAGGTCTTGATAACAATAAAGATGAGAGACGACAGTGTGAAATTGACCGATGGGGCTCCAAACCATTAAAATAAAACCTTGGTGATGGCGGAAATGTGAGTGAGTGGAGCGCGGTGGCAAAGATTTTAGGTGGCGATGGTTGAAGGGACTTCTAAAAACTATAAAGCAAAACTCTGATGATGATAAGTTTCAATATGAAGGTCTCAGCGAATGAAATGGAGGGGTTGTGGCTAGCAGGCGAGCATAGGGGGTTAGCTGGTGGTAGAGTAGGTCATTTGCTAGTTTTCGTTGATTGTGAGAGTCACGGAAATAAAATGTCGATGTACTCATGTACACATCGTCACACTGTTCATGATGTAGCCATGTTCGGCCTTGACTTCCTGAGGGAGATTCCTTTTATATTATCTGACAAGAAAAGTTTGAAGATATAACATGTACGGGTTTGTCACATTTTGTACCATGAAGTGATGAAGATTCAAATAATTTTAGCCTAGGCTGTACTGTAGTGGTAAATGCCAAACTCCAACGGAAATTCCTTTCAAATTTCGCAGATACCTTTCGCAGAAAATGCAACAACGATCACGCAGCTAGTATACGTACGTTGCACTAGATGCTTGACTGTCAACTTTGCGTGAGAAGTCGGTCGATCGAATTGCCCTTCAATTCTTTCTGTCGTGACCTTGTTGGACACTCATGACTATTGCACTGTTTTAATCAACTCGGTGTCACAATTAGTACTGCATGTGTGCAACGACTTGATCACGAATATAGAGGCAAGATCTTTATCCATTATATTGAGTTGTAATCTTTTTTTATATTGTATATTAATAAAAATTATTGAAAATATAACTACATGAAAGTAATTTATTGATAAATCTAGTAACATAATTTTACAAAGTAAATCTAATATTTTTAGCACTGATTAGTGATTTAAAATTTCTATTTTTGACTGCATGAATCATAAAACAATATATCATTTTAATTCTGAATGAAAGGCAGTATTTTCCGTGAGTTTCTTTACAGTATACCATACACCCTTTACTCTCAGCGCATACTAGTGATCCCATGGTTGAGATAAATTCATACTAGTAAAATTCACATCGATAGTATAATTGTATAAGCAGTTAGTACGTCGTAGTATGGAGGTAACTATACAAATTAATAAAGGGTGATATTTTATCCATACCGCTCTCGTTTTTATTAGTAGTAGTATGGTATACATGCCAAACTCTCAACGAAAGTAACCTAAAAATTTGCAGATTCCAATTGCAGAATTCACCATCGACAAAACTTTACATGACCATAGACTGAGATCATGCTTATTTACATTGCACCATATGTTTTGTTGTGACACCGCTAGCCCCTAAAACTTTGAGTTTTTCAGGGTATAATCTACAGGCCCTTTGAAGGCTTAGGACACATTTAATCAAGTCAAAAGGTACCCAATCCGCCAGAGCATGTCGAAAACCTACGGAAGCATATAATCAACATATACTCCTAAATATACTAGTTAAGTATTAGACTAGCCTTCTTCTATGGTTTATTATACTCGGCGGCAAGCCTTATCTGGTGATAAACAAAAATAGGTCATATCCCGAGCTGAAGTAGGGCTATTACCCTGACGGGACCTAAACCTGTATAAAAATATGTCTATCTCTGTGTTTGTTATTAATTCTGGCTAGTCTTGATATCAGCGAATCCCATGGTATAACAAATACCGGTATTTGATTTCACTAATCGACAGTGAGGCAGGTCGATCAATCGATTTTTGCCTTTAATTCTTTCAATTCTTCCCATCCTGATCATGTTGGACACCCTAATTGTACTGCATGTTTGAAGAGCAATTTTACGGTCCTTAAGGAGGTACCAAGAAGTACCAAAATTTTAATATAAAATTTGGTACCTCCTAGTACTTAAGGTACCGAGAGGTACCAAAATTTACACTAGAAAAGTGGTACCTCCTCAAGTACCGTAAAATTGCTCATGTTTGAAACGACTCCTCAGAACAGAATGCTCTGGTGCTTCTTATCTAATGTGCGCATGCAGAGCAGAGCATCCAGTAGCCAAAAAAAAAAAAAGAGCATTCACAGGAGCTTACTCCTAACACCAGTATGCTTTAAAAGCAGTAGCGGGGATCATATTACAAAAAGATATCCAAGAAAAAGTGAAAAACTGAAATGGTGTCTATTTTGTGAACAGACAGAAAATGATGAGTCCATGTGGGATTAATCACACTCTTTAGGAACAATTCCACAAAAATGGAAGAATCTGCATTATATATTTATTGCAAACTGTCACTTTTGGGAAATTCCAGTAGATCAAACTAGGATAAATTCTTTATATGGGTATGGCAATGGGGATAGCATCCACACATTTTTATTCCAATGTAACATTGGCATAACTTTCCTCTTCAATTCTGTATTCTCTCAAGAGAGATTCTCTGACGGCATGCAATTCATTGATGATATCTATGCTCCGCATTCTGTTCAATGGCAATTCATCAGAGCAGGATATTCCAATTCTAAGAAGTGAAATAAGGCAATCAATCTTTTTCTTGTATGAAGAACCATCCAGTGTTTCGCGTTCATTCTCCAGCTCCAAAGTTAACTGCCTATCAACAATGTCCATCGTGTTGTCATGGAGAGCTATCTCTACATGTTCACGAAGGCTCATACCTTGTCCGAATTGGTTGTCAGTAGGCCTCTTCCCAGTTACTGTTTCTAATACAAGAATTCCATAGCTGTAAATATCCCCCTGTGTAGATACAGTGTTTCCAGCTCCATACTCTGTTGTATTGAACAGAAAAAAAAACATCAGACCTGCTACTTGTAACAAAATTTAAAATAAGTGGTATAGAAAAAACTAGGAGTTAAATCACATGAAAGTAAAATATAATTTCTTCTGAAAATCCACCTTGAATTTATCTAGTGCTAAGGTTTATCTGCAGAAAGACGGTCTACAAGTAAACACATAGAAGATAGATATGTTAAGATAATTACCTGGAGCAGCATAACCAATTGTTCCTCTGAATCCCATTGAGCTTGTTGAGTCTTGGAGAGATGAGGTTTCCTCAGCAAGAATCTTAGCTAGGCCAAAGTCTCCAACATGGGCTACCATGTCAGCATCCAAGAGCACATTACTTGATTTAATATCGCAGTGTACAACAGGAGCAGAGCCATGGCAATGTAGATAATCCAGTGCATAAGCCACATCAAGTAGAATGGACACTCTTTGAAGGAGACCCAAATACCTCATTTCTATTTGGTCAACTGTATTAGGATGCAACCAATCTTCTAAACTACCATTAGGCATGAAGTCAAACACGATGGCTTTGAAGTCATACCCTCTAGTATCAATGCTTGAGCATGCTGTAATAATCTTGACAAGGTTTCGGTGTCGCAGATTTCGCAGCGTTCCGCATTCTGCAATGAAACTCTTGAGTGCCCCTGGAGTTTGAAGTTTCAGTACCTTCACAGCAATATATTCTGCACTCTCATCACTTTGACCATCTAACTTTCCTTTGTACACAGAACCAAATGTCCCTGAACCCAACAAATTGACTCTGGAGAATCCCTCTGTTGCTCTAGCCAACTGTGAAAAAGATATCAAGGGATGCCCTTGCACTGAAGTTGTTGGAGGGATTTTTGTTTTATTTTTCTTACGCCTAGTATACTTGTAGAGCAACAGAAGAACAACTTGTATTGCAACAAGAGAAATGATGACTATAGGAATTACTAGAAATTTATGCCTTTTCTCTGGTAAATCTGATGAACATGGAGGCAAGTGCAGAGTCTCTATGCCACCACAAAGTTTGTCATTGCCTTGGATTGCGAATGCAGTAATGTTTGCGAAAACACCAAAATTCGGTACTCCACCGACAAAATTGTTGAATGAAAGATTGAGATAATTAAGCATGGTGATGTTCCCTAAGAATCTGGGTATTTGACCTGATAGATTATTATTTGAGAGGTCAAGATTTACTAGACCTTTTAGCTGACTTAGGACTGATGGAATAGTACCATTCAAGAAGTTGCTTTGGAGATAGACATTCTGGAGAAGTTGGCATTCTCCCAAGGAAGGAGGGATTTCACCTGACAATATGTTTGACTCTGCGTGGAATTCTACAAGATTTATTAGATTCCCAATTTCTTGTGGTATTGACCCCTCCAAGTTGTTATGGGATAGATCCAAAATTTTTGAGAGACCGATCATGTTGAATAATCTAATGGGAATTCGACCTGTAAAATTATTCCCAGCAAGGTTTAGTGTCGATAGTTTTGTAAGGTTTGCTACTGTGCTTGGTATTTCACCACTAAAGGTGTTTACTTGGAGTTCTAAACTATTAAGTTCTGTAAGATTTCCTATGGCCAGTGGGACTGACCCACTAATCTTGTTCTTAGCAACTGATAGACGATTTAGATTGTGAAGCTGACCCAAGGATGGCGGTAGAGTTCCTATGAAAGAGTTATCATCTAGTGTTAGAGATTGCAAGCTAATGAGATTACCAATATCTTTAGGTATGCTTCCTGATATTGTATTGTATTGAAGGGAGAGAGTTTGTAACGAAGCAGAGAGATTGGAGAGTGAATCAGGAAGAACCCCTCCAAAATTACCAGCTGCCAATTCCAAGATTTTCAGCTGAGAGCAATTTGTCAATGCAGTAATGAATTCCCAGTCTCTAGGTTGTTTAGCTTCAAGCAAAGTGTAAGCCAGCAGCAGCTTTTCCAGGTTTCTTAGCATTCCAAGCTCAGAAGGGACGGCACCACTGAAAAAGTTAAAACCAAGTTGAAGCATTGTCACATAGGAAACATTAGCTAGGGAAGCTGGGAGAGAGCCATGAAACTGGTTATTGTCCATTGTTACTGCCTGGATTTCCGGAAATGCACTGAATGCATTTGGAGGTATCACTCCAATCAAATTATTTTGCTGGACATTTAGGCCCCAGAGAGCTGATATGTTCCAGATGGATGCAGGGATGGTTCCACTCAAGTTGTTATTGGCTAAGTTGAGCCATATCAAGCTGGATAGCATGCCCAAAGACGAAGGGATAGTCCCAGACAACATGTTCGTGTCAAGATCAAGATGAATAAGGCTGGAGAGGTTGCTTAGAGCAGGTGGTATCTCACCAGATAACCTGTTACTATACAGAAACAAGAGCTCTAGAGATTGCAACTCCGCTAGCGACAGAGGGATCCCTCCTGAAAAACCATTTTCTCGAAGGTCCAACATGAAAAGATTTCCCAAATTGGCCCCTATGCCTCCAGGGATCTCACCATGGAGCTGGTTGTTGCTTAGAGCAAGAACCGTGAGATTTGTGCAGTTACCCAGAGCCACAGGAAGGGTACCTTGCAGAGCATTTGCAGACAGCTTCAGAATCTCCAGCCTGCCGAGACGGCCAAGCTCCGGTGGCAACTCGCCGGTGAGCTGGTTGTTGCTGAGGTCGAGCTCCCTGAGAAAGGACAGGTTGGCCAAGAACGGCGAGATGTGGCCGGAAAGGTTGAAGGAGTCCATGCGCAGCGCTGCGACACGGTCCGGGTGCCGACGGCTGCAGAGGACGCCCGGCCAGCTGCAGTAGTGGATGGACTTGTTCCATGATGCCAGCAGCGAGCTTGATGGATGACCCACTGTTGATAGCATGGACTTGAAGGAGAGGAGTGTGAG
Source organism: Leersia perrieri (assembly GCA_000325765.3). Lineage (NCBI taxonomy): Eukaryota > Viridiplantae > Streptophyta > Magnoliopsida > Poales > Poaceae > Leersia > Leersia perrieri. Next base: position 14,946,365 of record CM002478.1, on the reverse strand, counting down.
CTCATCGGCAGCAGCCGTTGTCGTTGCGTTGCGTCTCACCGGAGGAGGAGGAGATGAAGCCAGAGCATGGCAACAGAGGCAAATGGACAGCAACGAGAAGCAGAGTTGTGGTACAACTCCAGCCATGATCAATCTTTTGATGCTAATATGCAGAATTGCAAAAGGGGAGACATAAATATATATAGAGAAAGAAAATGACTCATGATTACCTTTACCGGTCTCTACCGGAAGAATTGATTTCAATTATTGATTTATGAATTCTACTGTCAGTTGAAAAAAATATTTTACTTCCATAGTAAATAATATTAATTTATATATATAAATACAAATATATATATATATATATTCATTAAATTAGAAAAGATAAAATCAGTGTTATGTCGATTCTACACCGGTAGAAACCAATTGTAAAATAATTCGATGTCCCAAAACCAATTTTCCTATTATTATATCGTTGATTGTGGGAATCACGGAAATAAAATGTTGATCTACACTGCCACACTGCTCATGATGTGGCCACTTTCGGCCTTGACTTCCTGAGGGAGATTACTTTTATGGGTCTGTTTGGTTTGCTACCAAGGTAAAATATAGGTAATGATAAATCCTAGGCAAATTTTGGTATTGTCAATATTTTGTCAACTTTTATGTCTTGTTGACATATTTTTGGTAGCAAACCAAACAATGCCAAAGTACTATTCAATGAGCCAATGATTTGGTAGGGCATATTTTGGCCTCAAACCAAAATGGCCCTATATTATCTGACTAGAAAAGTTTGGAGAAAACATGAACGGGTTTGTCACATGTTTGTACCATGAAGTGATGAATCTTTAGCTTAGGACTTGTTTAGTTCTTGTTTAGTTTAGGCCTTATTTAGTTCTCAAATTCTTTTTTCCCAAAATCATTACATCGAATCTTTAGATACATATTTGGAGCACTAAATATAGATGAAAAATAAAACTAATTACACAGTTTACATGAAAATCACGAGACCAATCTTTTGAGCCTAATTTGTCCATTATTAGCGATAAATGTTACAGTAACCTACATTTACTATTGATAGATTAATTAGGCTTAATAAATTTGTCTCGCTGTTTCCTGAATCCTGACACCCTATGTAATTAATTTTTTAATTATTTGCCGAAATAGCATTCCGATATCTAGTCAAACATCTGATGTGATATCTGATCAAAAAATTTTGCCAACTAAACCCTTAGTCGCTGCAGTGGACAATGGCAAACTCGAACGGAAGTTCCTTTCAAATTTCGCAGATACCTTTTCACAGAATGCACCAACGATCACGCAGCTAGTATTCGTACGTTGCACTAGATGCTTGACACAGATAGCTTTGCGTGCGAAATCGGTCGATCGAATTGCCCTTCGATTCTTTATGTCCGTGTTGGACGCTCATGACTATTCCACAGTTTTAATTCGCTCGGTGTCACAATTAGTACTGCACGTCTGGAAAGATATGATCACTGATGTCTAGATCAGCAGAGCAAACTAGATCTGAGCTGAGCCATGGTCATCTCAAGTCCATCAGTAAGTCATCTGCGCTTTTCAATTCCAACTTTGTAGATCTGTAGATTCAGCATGTAGATATACAGAATTGCAGAACATGTGACATAGTTGGAGATAGGGCATATGTGGAGGTGATGAAGAAACCGTGTTAGTTCTTGACTTCCTGAGGGAGATTCTTTCTAGATTATTTGATCAGGAAAGCTTGGATATAGCATGTACAGTGTTATTACTTTGTTACCTCATCTTATTAAGTATTAATCTGGTTGTCTATATCCACGAATATAGAGGCCAAATCTTGATCCATTATATTGAGTAGTAATCTTTCTTTAGTCTCCAATTCATATGTTTTTACATTAATTTTCATACTTATATATCAATACTAATTATTGAAAAAAATAACCATATGAGAGAAATTTAATGAAAAATCTTATAACTAAATTTTACATAGTAAATCTAAAATTTTTAGCACTGATTAGTGATTTAAAATTTCTATATTTGACTGCATGAATCCTAAAACAATAGATCTTTTTAGCTTTGGATGAAAAGTGGTATTTTCCTAGAGTTTTTTACAGTACACCATATTATCCTATTCTACTGGAGTGATCCAACGGTTGAGATAACTGTGCAGATTTTGTAAGAAATTATACACGTGAACTGAAACGTTTATATCTCATTAACCAACCAATAAAATTACACTAAAATTGGATGACAACTATATTTCATTGTATCCACCACTTTCTTATTATAATTATTCATATAAATGGCCATCTTCATACCCTAATTGATGAAATACCGAACCCCTATAAATCTGTTCGCGTGTATAATTACCAACCCAAATCATGGCATCCAAACCCCCCTTATATAATCTCATAAACCACAAGTAAAAAGCCTAATAACACTCTAAAAGAATCAATAAAATAGTAGGGCAAGCCATACATAGGGTTTGCAAGAAGACAACAGGAACACACTAATCTAAGCCATCACCTATCTCATCTCCCTCCGCTCATTTCGTTTTTCCACTCCACTTTTTTTTATTAGAGTTCACTATCAGAAACAAGAGCAAGGCTGTGGGTCGCTATATTTTCTGTCAGCCCCGCAGCAGACTCACGGAAAAATAAATATTTCCAACGGAAATAGTTTTTCTAACAGAAAAACCTATTTTTGTGACGGTTTTAAGCCCACAGCCTTGACCCTGTTTCTGGTAGTGGTTGTGGTAGAGGAGATCCAAGAAGTTAGAAGATGCTAAAGTAAGGAATGGGAAACCAACACCATACATGAAATGGAGGGCCGGCAGTGGCAGTGTAGGTAGGGAGGTGGGAACCGGTCCATCTCTCTAGAGATATTCGGTGGGGTGTGGTGGTAGGTTGGGCTATTGGATATAGGCCCAGGTTTTAATTTAACCCAATTCTAAACAATTCTCCTTATTTACCACCATTTTATTTTTCTTTTATAAAGCAGCCCAAGCCAAAAACCAAAATCACATTATTATTATTTTGGGATATTACACCTGTTGGAATTTTGGTCATAAATCGGCATATTTTAATCCAGAAAAATAAAGTACTAAACATGACAAATATAAATGTATGAACTTGAAAATTAGCATTCTCAAATTTTAGCATGACTACGAGCATGAACAAATTAGAAATGAGAACACGCATATACCCTGTGAATTGTCCATTGTTGCTGCTGGAGGCTTTGTTAGTGTTGTCCCCTCCGCTACCGTTGCCGTTGCCATTCAAACCATCACCCGTGCCGTTGCCATTGCCGTTCACACCATCACCTGTCTCACCTGCCATGATGTTGCAAAGAAAGAACAGGAACTAGTCGAAGATGAGCCGGAGCAGTCGTGCCGAGACGCTCCCCAAAAACTTGATTGCCGCAAGCGCTTGGAACCGGGATGAAGAAACGCAACACATGAGTATATCTTTTTTTTATGTTTGGGAGATGAGAATCATTCTCTTTTTATAGGAAAGATAGAAGAGAATATGAAGTGACTCATGGAAGGGGAAGGGACTTGACATTCATCAATCACCATTAGCCATCCATCACTACATAACCATCAACTCCCCATAAATTAGAGTTGTTACCATTTTTCAATTAATCTATAGATTAACTCTCACAGATGGTTTTAACTTTCTCTTGATCACTCATGAAGAACATGCAACTCCTTGCATGATGAGTTTAATCACTCATGAAGAACATGTAACTCCTTGCATAATGAGCTTAATCACTCATGAAGAATATGTAACTCCTAGCATGGTGAGCTTAATCACACATGAATGACATGTAACTCCTAGTATGATGAGCTTAATCACATATGAATGATATGTAACTCCTAGCATGATGAGCCTTGGAATTTATTTGATTAATTTAATTTAATTGGCTAATTAACCAATTAAATCTAACAACACCTATGTTGTAAATGTTACCCCAAAAGGTATTATCATCTATAATAAGACATCCCAGGCAATGAATCACTCGAACATAATATCAGAATTTATCTCCCCCATCTTCATATACTGGAAATAATCTAGAGAGATTCTGTTTGATGGCATTCAGTTCATTGATGATATCTCCGGTTCTCATTCTACTCGATGGTAATTCATGAGAACAAAACAACCCAAGTCTAAGCAGCGAAACAAGGCATCCAGATATTCTTCTGCATGGAGAATCATTTGGAGTCTGAACCCAGTCGTCAAAATCCAAAACAAGCTTAATGTCAACAACATCCATCACTCTGCCATGTAGACCAGGTTCAACATATTGACGGAGGCTCAATCCAGGTCTTAACATACTGTCAGTTGGGCGCTTCCCAGTTACTGTTTCCAGTACTAGAATTCCATAGCTGTAAATGTCTCCATGCGTTGATGCAAAGTTTCCAACACCATACTCTGGTTCAGTAGGAAAGATTGAAGAATTGTTATAACTTGTGAAACTGGAAGTTTACAATAAGTTTTATCAGTTGAACTAAATAATATAGAGGGCTGCATTGCCAAAACTAATCAAACAAATAGTTAAATAAATGGTACAGAGATTCATATATCATTAAAAACAAGGAAATCAAATATTTAGGAATCTTATTTGAGCTATAGGTTTGAGAAAGCAATTAATTGCCACACCAATAGATTATTTTGTAAGAATCCAGTTTGTTTGCATTGTGATGATAATGTGACATAATGTAAGAAATTTTTTTTTTGATTTATAATAATGCCACCACATCTGTTTTTTGATTTCTAGTTTGACAGTTTTATGTTGGGACTGTGGGTTGTTTTCGTATTTCACATTAGCCTTTGTTTTCCATGGTCAGGGCAATTTCTTGATAGAAATTTTAGATACTAATGGTACAACAGTTGTAATGAAAGGCTGGAAGGTGGATTTACTGTTTGGCTTAAGCCTGTAATATTTTAACCCAGGGGTATGATCATTAAATATCTAATGCAACTATTGTTAAGCTTACTCAAATTAATTGCTTTTTGTCAATGCGTCATCATTTTCTCTAGAAGCAAAAATTATTCATTTAGCACTGGAGAGCAGTAAAGTTAAAGAAGGAAAAGATTGTACATGAACAGTCTAGGCTTAACCTGGTGCTGCATAACCAATTGTCCCCCTGATTCCGACCGAACTTGTTGACTGTTGCAGCAATGAGTTACCCTGAACAAGTATTCTTGCAAGTCCAAAATCTCCAACATGAGCTACCATATGAGCATCTAATAAAACATTGCTTGATTTAATATCACAGTGTACAACAGGTTCAGGGCCATGGCAATGAAGATAATCCAATGCATATGCAACATCAAGTAGTATTGTCACTCTTTGATGCAGATTCAGGTTCCTCAGCTCTGCTTGATCAGTTGTTGCAGGGTGTAGCCAATCTTCCAGACTGCCATTGGGCATCAACTCATACACAATTGCTTTGAAATCATTCCCTCCGTTATCAATGCTCGAGCAAATCGTAACTATCTTGACAAGATTTCGATGTCGCATATTTCGTAATGCTTCACATTCGGCAGTGAAACTCTTGAGTGCACTAGGTGCTTCAAGCTTAAGTACCTTCACTGCTACAATAGTGGTACTTTCATCATCTTGGCTGTCAAATGCTCCTTTGTAAACAGAGCCAAAGGATCCAGAACCAAGCAAATTGGTTGATGAAAAGCCATCAGTTGCTTTTAACAGCTGCTTGTATGTGATTATTGGATGGCCTTGCATTGATGTCGTTGCAGGGGCTTTCCTTCTTGTTCTCTTATGTCTGATTAGAAGCATGTAGAGTAATGAAAAGATGGCAAGTGTCGAAATGAGACAGATAACAACAGCTAGCAGCAGAATTTGATGTTTCTTTTTCTTTGTTGATTTTAAGGAACACAGGGGAAGGCGTAGTTCAGGTATGCCACCACAAAGATTGGCGTTGCCTTGGATATAAATTTCAGAAACATTTGCGAAAACACCATTTGTTGGCACTTCACCGTGAAAGTTGTTGAACGAAAGGTTCAATGAGTGGAGCAGAGGCATGTCCCCTAAGGACTTCGGTATCTGACCTGACAAATTGTTGCTTGATATATCAAGTGTGTCAAGACCTTTCAACTGAGCCAGAGCGATTGGGATTTCACCATTTAAGAAATTGTTTTGTAGGAAGAGATGTTGTAGAAGTTGGCATTCACCAAGGGCAATAGGGATTTCACCTGATAAGTTGTTTGAGTCTGCATGGAGATCAACAATATTTTTAAGTTTTCCTATCTCTTTTGGTACTGATCCCTCCAAGTTATTATAGGAAACATCCAAAGCTTCAGAGAGTGTGAAAATGCTAAATATTTCAGTGGGAATTGGCCCTATAAAGTTATTGTGGGAAAGGTTTAGTTCAAACAACTTGGTCAAGTTTCCAAGTGTGTTTGGTATTGTACCACTGAAGGCATTATGAGAGAGGTCCAAATTAGTAAGCTGTGTAAGATTGCCAATGGTCAATGGGAGTGAACCACTTAATTTGTTATTATATAGATTGAGACGATGCAAATTTTTAAGCTTAGTAAGGGAAGAGGGAAGAGATCCTGTCAAGGAGTTGTTATTGAAAAGAAGAGATTCTAAATTAATAAGATTACCAATATCTCTAGGTACGTTACCTGAAATTTTATTGGTTTCAATAGAGAGATATGATAGTGAAGAGGAAAGATTGGAAACGGAATCAGGAAGGACTCCACCAAGCATGTTCCCACCGAGATCTATTAATTGAAGCTTTGTGCAATTTGTCAATGCTGTCATGAATCTCCAATCATTTGGTTCTTTAGCTTGCAGAAGAGTATCTCCAAGCTGCAGCGAGCGGAGATTTCTCAGCCTTCCAATCTCCGAAGGAACAACACCGCTAAAAGAGTTATAAGCAAAGGAAAGTATCGAGATGTTGGAAGCATTAGCGACAGATGCTGGTATATGGCCATGGAACATGTTTTTACCCATGTATACCTCCTCCAAATGGGGAAGAGTACTGAATCCATTTGTAGGCAACATACCACTTAGCATGTTGAACGTGACAGAGAACACTTCTAGAGAGGACATGTTCCAAATAGTATCTGGTATCAATCCACTTAGATTGTTATAGTGCAAGGCAAGAAAATACAAACTCTGCAACTGACCCAAAGATGAAGGGATTGCTCCAGACAACTCATTATAAGGCAGTGAAAGAAACACTAGGCTGGTTAGATTACCCAAAGCAACTGGAATCTCACCTGATAGCCTATTGGGACCTAGGGAGATTGCTCGAATCGATGGCAATTCTGCCAACGATGAAGGGATCTGTCCTGACAAGTGATTATCATAGAGGTACAGATCCACAAGATTTCTCATGCTGGAGCCAATCTGGGAGGGGATCGTACCTCTAAGTTGGTTATAGCTAAGATCCATCTCGATGAGACTGGAGCATGCTCCAATGGCGCCGGGGATTCTCCCTTGGAGCGAGTTGTAACTCAAATTCAGCGACCGGAGCCTGCCGAGATGGCCGAGCTCCGGTGGTATCTTGCCGGAGAGATGGTTGCCGCTGAGATCGATCTCTCTCAAGAAGGACAGATTGCCAATCGACGGCGAGATGATCCCGGACAGGTTGGACGAAGGCAGCAACAGTCTTATTACCCTGTCAGGATTCCGGCGGCCACACACGACACCCGGCCACTTGCAGTGCTGGCCGGATGTGTTCCATGACGCCAGCAACGACGAGCCCCAATTGGACAGTAGAGACGACTTGAAGGAGAGGAGAGCGAGCTCGTCGACGTCGACGGCGGCAGCGGCGCCGTCCGTGGAAACGGCGAGCAGCAGCGGGGAGGAGAAGAGGAGGCAAAGCAGCGGGAGGAGTGATCTCTTCATGCCGAGAGATATGCTGAGAATAGTGAGTGCACAATCCCATTAACTACTTCTCTCAAAGCTGCAATACTAGAGTACTGTGTGCACATTCGCATTGACTCCTTGGCTAAGTGCTAACTCGTGCATTCAAACTCCACATGTGTGTGGAGCCAGTTGATCGATCGATTGCTGACCCGACCGTGTTGGACACTTGCTATGAGCGTGCTGCATGTCGGCAGATTCGCTGAATTATATAGGTATATCTTGCTGAAAGAGAGGGCCGCCATAGCTTGTTAGTGGCAGCGTTAGGTAGAGATTGACCGAAAATGGTAATAGAGGGGCGGCGGAGGTGGTGGGTTATGACAAGCGTTTTGCATGGATTACGACAATTCTACGGTCGGTCGACGGTGGCACGCTCGGCGAGGACGACGGCTTCGACGGTGACGGCAGTCTAGATCCGGCGGCACGGCCCCGGGGGCGGTTAGATCTGGTCGTCGGCGTTAACGGCGGGCAACAGGGGCGGGCCGGTGGCGACAGGTAAGGGGTGGCGGCCGAGGACGGCAAGCTCAGCGATGGTGGCCGAAGAGGTAGAAGAAGCACAGGTAACCTTTATGTGTTGTCGCAGTGGGTACCAGATCTGGTATCCCGGGACACCAAAAAAATCTGATACTCTGGATACTGAAAAAAATCTGGTACATACCCTAGGTACCAGGTTTGGTACCTCTGGGTACCACTGATACCCTCGGTAACGGAATCTGGCGCCCGCCTCCGCCCGCACCTGCCACTCGTTACGCGCGCTCCGCTGCCGCCGGCCGCCCGCCCGCCGCTCTGCTGCCGTTGTGCGAGAGAGAGAGGGGAGAGGGATCAAGATGACGGAGAGGGTGAGGAGATAAGGATGAGCATGAGAGGAGAGAGAGGGATATAAGGACAGGCATGCCGCAGTGGGTTCCACGGGTATTTTTGTAGTTGGGGCATCTTGTCACCCGCTTGTAAAATCGTATTTTTTAGGCGGGTCGCTTAGTGTCCCGCCTGCAAAAATAGATTGATTATTGTAGACGGGGACGAGGTGCCCCGCCTGCAAAAATTAATTTTTTCAGGCGGGTGTGCTCGGGGGCGCCCCGGCCGCCGTTTTTGCAGGCGGCTCCAATGACGAGCCACCTGCAAAAATGTTTGGTAGGCGCCTGGAAAAACTCTTTTTTACACTAGTGTAGGTCGGTGAGATGATTTGGTAGTTTCCCACATAAATTCATTCCCAATATAAAACCTGGCATGTGGGTCCCAAATGTCATTCACTCAAATCCATTCCCTATCTCTTTTGTCCCTCAACCAGCTAAGAAATCGATGAAGATGACTACGATGATGATGATGACAGGAATTGGTGGCCACGTCTGTGTCCTTCCAACGTGCCAGCGAACTGGGCGCATGATGGCAGCGAGCTCGGGTCGGGGTCGATGGTGAGCCTCTCTCTTCCTTCCAGATGATAACAACGATCTCGCAAGCACAAGGGGTGTTGAAGCACTGGTGGTGCGACGGTGTCCATTTGTCGGGTTAGCATGATGGAGTTAGAGTGGTGGGGATGGCCTTTGGCATAGCGCACGGTGTCATGTGGTAGGCGATGACTGAATGGTTGGTGGTGGCAGGAGTGGCATTTGGATTATTGGGGAGGTCTAACTTCGTGGATACCTCGATTATTATACCAACCGGTATTCAAGGCAACCGCCACACACTATTCAGAAGAGTGATATCTATACACACTGTTTGACAATTATTTGAGCTAGCTAATTAATTAGCAGCTGGATGCATGTCTATACAGGAGGTAGCCAACTTAATTAACTATCATGGCCTGCGTGCACATGTAGTCGTGCAGCCATATACATATGCTTAGCCAATAGTACTGAAAAAACGATTTTTAGTGGGAAGGCCAAAATCCACAATAGTCCCAGTTTGAATATAAACCGGAACTAAAAATTATCTTTAGTCCCGGTTACAAAATCTGATAACACTTTTAATCATTAGTCCCAGTTCAAAAAATAATAGGTGATGTCAGACCCCTCACTACCAGAAACCATCTTTACCTTGGCGACCAAAGACCGGTCTGTATTATTTTTAGTCCCGGTTGGTAACACCTACTAGAACTAAAAACCTATTATTACTCTCGATTTTTAAGCAACCTGGTAAAAAAAATAGGCACTTGGCCGAATCCCCCCACTCCTTTAATTTCCTCACCCCCCTAAGATCCTCTTCCTCCTCCTTGGCCTTATCTCCTCTCATTCACCCCCATCTCCTCTCCTCCTCCGCCCCCCTCCCCTCGATCTCCTCCACCTCCTTCCTCCATTCCGACGTGCGGCCGGTCAGGCGGCGGCGGCCCACACGAGGGGCGGTGCGAGGGCGGCGGCGGCCCACTAGATCCGACGGGAGGCAAGCCATCGGCGGCGGGGCGGCGACGGCCCACGTGGGATCGGCGTGAGATGCAAACGGCCGGTGAGCGAGCTGGGAGGCGGCGCGATATGCGATGTTGTTTTTCTGAACTTTGTGATGTATTTACGATGATTTTTTCTGAGAATTTGTAATGTAATATTTGTTCTGTGATTTAGAGATTTTGTTCTATGACTTGGAGATTATTTGGGGGTGATTTGGGGATGCACAGAGACAATGACAAAAAGAAAAAAAAAAGCTGCTAGCCGGACCTGATTGGTAACATCAATCGGAACTAAAAATGGATTTTTAATGCTGGTTATTTTAACCGGATTAAAAAAGAGGCATCTTTAGTTCTAAATCATTCGCCCCGGTTTATTATCCGAGACTATAAAGAGATTACAAACTAGGGTGAAAAGAGGTTCTCCACCACGTGGATACATACAACCTCCGTCCCAAAACAAATCAACTTCTGGGAATGAATTTGGACTGGGCAGAGAGTGTATGTGTGTTAGCTATAGGCGTTCATGTGCCAGGCAACGGAAAACCATCAAGAAATTAAAGTATGTGATTATGTGATTACTTCGTGCTGCATGCAACCATCAACATACACAAGACCGGTCAGGCCTACGACCGTGGCACCTGCACATACATGTCTTTGTGGCCGTACCCGTATACCTCAGCTATACGAACGAGTATTATACGTAGCTGGGCCTCCAACAACGAACCTTCCAGCCGAGAGATCGCTAGCTCATTCGTTATGACTTCGATTGGCGGCGGTGCCGAAGGATTCGCACGGACGCTAACGACGGCCGCGACTCGCGGACGCGCTCCACCAAACCCCGGTACCCACTCAAACACACAGCTCAAACACATAACCTTGGGATCTTAGGTTCTAAAATGACTTCCCCTCTTCTCTCTCTCGCACAACGCTGACACAGAGGCAGCTCTTCAATCTCACTCTCACAACACACGCACACACCAACTCATCTGCACACACAATCATCCACAACACCCATCTATCTGTTCATTGATCTACAATGTGTTCCTCTACGTCAACAACCAATCCACCAGGAAGAAGGCGCACCGGCCGGCGACGAATAGCAGCCGGTGACTTTCGCCGGAGTACTTCGGCGGCCGCGGAAGACGTCGTTGCCCAGCGGGAGGAGGCGACGATCGATCGCCATCCATCCAGGAGATCAAAACCAGGAAGATCAAACTAACATGGGCAGCGCTGCCTAGCTGGCTAGTTCTTCTCTTGTCTCTCCTTGTTTCAGGCTACAGGATATATATCAGCGCAAGCATACATGGAGAGGTGCATGCACATCCATGCTGCTGTACGTGGAGAGACTACATCCGATCCAAGATTGATGAACCATGTACCTGAACAACGATAACACGCCATAAGGCTGCGTCGACGTCGTCCATTGGGAGATGCCATCCATCCAGAAACACCTCTGCGGTTCTACCAACTCCTTCGACACCACCAAGCAGAGTCTCACCGGAGGTCGTCGTCACATCGCCTGATCCTGTGGAGCGCGACCTTCGCTGAACTGCCGGCATCCGCTCCTCTTCATCGCAACCTCCTTCTTCATTCCATCCATGCAAGCCACTAGAGGACGCCAACGCCGGAGATCATCGTCGCGCCATCGCCGGTGGTGCCACTCGCCCGACGTGTTCTATGTGCCGAGATGCCGCTCAATCGAGCTGTGGTTCCTCAAGGCGACGCCCTCACGCTTGCCTCTGCTTTCATGTCAGAGGGTATCACCACGCCAACTCGCCCGACTTCATTGCCACTTCTTCTCGCCACCCACCGAACATCGTGGAGATCACCACCATGCTAGCATCTCGGAGATCACCGTCACGTCCACGGGAGGTCATCATCGTGCTGCTTCGCCGAGGTCATCTAGATTGGCATCCCATGGAGCATGGTCTTCAATCTCATCACGACGTCTGCTCATCTTCGCAGTGTCATTCTCTTCCTCAAGTTCTGCTTGGCAACTGTCATCATCGAAGACTCGCTGGCGTTGATATCTTTCACACTGTGACGCCGACGTGGTGTTCACCTGCATCACCGGAGTGCTTTCAGCAGGAGTGAGATGTCGTTCGTGTTCGAGAGGCCGCTACAAGATGGTCTATTGAAGATGATCGATGAGCCACGCCTTGCCAAACATCACCAACACCTCCTTTTCCTCACTCCGCCGGATATCGCCAACCGACGACAACTCCATCTGCCAGGTGTTCGTCGAGATGATGACTATTCTCCTCGCTGACGTCGACGTCTGTGCATTGCCGTCTGCACCGATGATGACTCCAGCTCTTCGAGCCTACCATCACTACTCAACATTTCTGTTCACCAACTCTATGTCTGCTACCAATCCGTTCGGGGTTGTGCGGAGGAATAGTACCAAGCCATGTACATTCGGCTATGGTCTGTACTACTCCCCCCAACATTTCATCGGCGAGTTGTATGGAGCCAATCGGTACCAAGCCATGTACATCCAGCTATCGTTTGCACCGACCTACTTCAACATCTTCACTTCTCTTATCTACACTGACGCCATTGCTGTGGCATCGAGTTTGTCTGAGTGATGCGTACTACATGCGTGCTTCGTCAAGCAATCTACACCAACACACGTTCAGGACTGACAAGCCTGAACGTGAGAACAGACAGAGCCAAAGCTAGCACTACGTCACCAACCCCGGCACATGGACCGACGAGAGGTCGTGATACGCTGCCAGCGCCCATCACATCACCATATCGTCATCATGCATAGAGAATGCAAGTGTAGATGATGAGACGACCACAAGTGAAGCGGCTTAATCAGAGGTTCTCCAGCAGGCTAGCCCTGTGGAGGTAATTAATTGGGGAGTTTTTTCGAAACCCTAGGAATCAGACGACCACATCGCCACGAATCAGATTTGCCCAATGGCAGGCTACACGGTGCACCATCATCTTACATTGGGGATTATATTTATGAGTCATTAAGATTAATAAAGCATTCATTTCTGATATTTTCTTCTTGTGTAGTTAGGTACACTGGCATGCCCACACACGCGCACTTTCCCCGGGCAAAGTAATCTTCATGATATTTCTCTCCTAAACACACACATGATAGCTAGACAATCGTCCATAATGTGCCCATGCATGACATTGATTGACACCTTTTCGTATAGTAATCAGAATGCTAAGTAGTGAGCACAACAGATAATCGAGATATAGCTTTTCAGTCCTCTCCATCATATGCACGTCAAACCACACGATGTCACAATCAGAAACAATACATAGCCTAAAGGACCTGAACCAAAAGCGATATCTCCAATTATCTCAAATGCTCAGAACACATGCTTATGCCAGCTACTCCTATGAAAGCGACTAGACTTACACTTTCATAAGGAGAAAGTCAGAGCCAAAAGTTAATTGGGTATATAGAAATACTAGATTTGTGGTTGTTCATAATACAAAAGTTGGACGTCGATTGTAGATGAACTCTGTCAACTTTGACAGAAAGTTACACAAGATTTTTCCACGCCTTTTTACTATACTCAGAATCCCGTTCAGTTGAAACCTTGATTTTGAAACATCAAATTAAATCAGTGTTTATGTATCGTTTCTTTTGGGAATTAATTGAACCTCTGAACTCTGCCAGGCGACTTTGCTAAAAAAAAAAAGAAAAGAAAACAAGAAAAAGGTAAGTAGAGGGGAGTGACTCCTTGGTATATTTTTTTGTATACTGTAATGATGATCTTTTAGAGTTTTTATTTGAACCGCCATTGTCACTCAGACTGTGGCCACAGCGGTTACGAATTGTCACCTCTTTTAGCGTGAACATCCTTTCATGCAGTTTTGATATAGCAACATGATAGTAGCATATATGTGATAAAATCTGCCGTGAATAATACATGCAACTAACCGACACTTATCAGCTGTGAAGTTTTGCCGGTAAATGGATGCTATGATGAAGCCATCTATTTGGATGGGGCGGGTAGGGCACAACGGATATTAGTGTCTTTCTCCTCATGTCGATCTCAAGCGTCCACATTTCCCAAACATCACGGATATTAGTGTCTTGCAAATCGTGGTAGGCCACAAAGCAGACGACATCAGGATTCTCCAAGCTTACAATGGGCGAAATCACTTGCACACTTCGTGGGAACCCCTTGCAAGAGGCTGCTAACAGTGCCCAGATCTCCTCGCAGTCGATCACGGCTTCCTTCACCCACGCCATTTGCGAATTCGTCCTGAGATCCAGCGACCACATGGTCACCGTGAAGGCGGAGCTAGAGTGCGCGCACAAGCTCGTCGTCACCGTCACGCCGCAGCAGCAGCGGTTGTCCATGCTCACGAACCACACCGTGTCGGCGCCGGCGCCGGCGCCGATAGTCCGGTTGTAGTGCCAGCGAGGCTGCTTCTCATGGTAGTCGTCTTCGTCGAAATCGTTCCTCAGAGACGGCATCGCCTTCACCGGCAACGGCACGTAGTGCAACTTGGGGCTGTCATTGTCGATCGCATCCACCATGTCGCACACGAGGAACGTGGCGAGGTCGTAGTTGGCCCAGCACAAGTAACGGCCGCCGATGGGCACCGTCACGTTGGTCACCGTCCACCTCTCCAGATCATGGCGGCGCTCTTCGCCTTCGCCGCCGTGGACGATGGGCACCTCCGTCTTGAGCTCCCAATTTTGGGAGCCGGGGCAGAGCACGCAGAGCTCCGCCGTGTCGAACGGCGCGTCGAACGACGGCTGGAGCTGGGCCACTAGAGGCGGCAACGACGACGACGACCATCCACGGAGCTGTAATATGCCGGTATTGCCCTGCCTGAACTCACGTTCCGTGTCACAATCCGTGTGGTGGGACACATGGTACTCGTGATCGCAATCGCAGTCGCGTTCTTTCATGGGAATATCGCAGGCGGGCAGCCGCGACAGCGACGGCGGCTGGCCGGCCCCGCAGGCGGCGGCGCCGGCCTTGTACACGAAGTAGTTCGTGTTGTTGCTCACGTTACTGGGATCGTGCAAAGGGAATCGTAGTTGAAACTTGTTCTTGGGGATTGTCACGGCGAACAGAACGGAGTCGCCGTGAGCCACGACGACGTGGACGCCGCCGGTGGCAGACTCGTCGTAGCGGACGAAGGAGAGCGCCGGCGGCGCGGTGCAGCACGGTCGATGGCGCCGCGCATGGGTTGGCCGCCCCAGGAGGTGGGGCACTCCGCCGCCATCGCCGCCGTGGCGGCGATGGAGGAGGAGTCATTGGGGACTCCCCATGGGTTGAGGATCGCCCAGGTCGAATTGTGGCGACGAGTTGGGACGGTGAGATCCATGGAGGAGGGGCGTCGGCTGATATGATGCAGAGGAGAAATTCCACGGCATCGGTTCAAACGACCCAGACCACCGAGATGTCTAAGCAGATTCATGATTGGTGATGAACTGACTGATGATGGCAGGCGATCTCACGAACGGAGCCTGCGAAGTTTGCCCTAGCTAGCTAGCTAGGTTGATGGTGATGATGGCGTGTCTTGGTATGAATCGATCGATGTACGGGGATTTAATGGGTTTTTACGGTGGATAGATAGAAAGATGGATTGATGTAATTATTGATAGGTACGTTAAGTTAGATGTAGGAATTGCTTCTTTCGATTTCCAAAGTTGAACAAGGAAAGGCCCCGTTAGATATGGTTTCCAACAAGGTCATCTCTCGCGACTAGTTTTGCTCTACAACAATTTTTCATACATCGCCAGAATTCAGAACACATCAAATTAACTCCGGCCACACTATGACTCTTGTGCCTCAAATTTGGCATGTTGAACTTGTTAGCGAATAGATATATTGGTGTGTGTTTATCTAGAGGTTAGTTATGATCATGATTATCGGGTGAGTTTGGATGATACCGAACTATTCCCGTACATGAAATATCGGTGTTTTGGTTAGGGTTCGGTGAAACCTTTCTTGTACTCAAAGTTAACCCTGTAAGCCACGTTGGGGGCTATTCCCAACTCCTATAAATAGAATCGTGCGGCCTCGAGAGAGGTGATAACGCTTCACAAAATATTATATGGTATCAGAGCCAAACCCCGGCCACGTTTAGATCGATCTAGCGATGGCCTCCTCCTCCAACGCCATCGGCAACCCTCTCTCTGGTCATGCCGTCCCCGACAAGCTGACGAGAGGGAACTTCCTGCTTTGGAAGGCGCAGCTCCTTCCTGCTATCCGAGGCGCATGGATGGAGGGATATCTGACCGGCACCATCGAGTGCCCACCGGACCAGATTGAAGCAAAGCAGGGCGACAAGGTCGTGAAGACCTCTAACCCGGCCTATGAGGCTTGGGTGGCCGCGGACCAGTAGGTCCTCGGCTACGTCCTCACGTCACTGTCCAAGGAGATCTTGACGCAAGTGGTGGAGGCGAAGACCGTTGCTGAAGCATGGACGATGATCACAACCATGCTGTCCACCCAATCGCGAGCGCGCGCCATCAACACTCGCCTCGCGCTGGCCACAACCCACAAGGGTGATCTCAGTGTGGCCGACTATGTAAGTAAGATGAAGATGCTCGCTGACGACATGTCCTCCGCCGGCAAACCCCAAGATGATGAAGATCTGATGTCATATATTCTTGCTGGTCTTGATGACGATTTTGAGCCTGTTGTTTCTTCTCTTGTTGGGAGGACGGACCCTGTTCCGCTCTCCGAAGTATACTCGCAACTTTTGAGTTTTGAATCCAGGGCCAAACTCCGCCAGGCGGCATCGCACCAAGGATCCTCCTCTGTGAACAACGCAAGGCGTGGTGGTGGAAAACCCAACTACATCAACTACAACAACCGTGGGCGCGGCAACGGCGGAGGCCGTGGCGACTGCGGTCGTGGGCGCGGCAATGGTGGCCGAGGCGGGCGCGGCTACACCAACAATTCGCGCGATCCCTGGCTCCCACTTCCTGTTTGTCAACTTTGTGGCAAAACGAGACACGTGGTAGCTGAATGTTGGCACAGGTTTGATGAAGCCTTCATGCCAGAAAAGACAGCCGCTACAGCAACCTCATACGGTGTAGATACCAACTGGTATCTCGACACCGGCGCCACTGATCATATCACTGGCAAATTGGAGAAGCTCACAGCCCGTGAGAAATACAACGGCAAGGAACAAGTCTACACGGCAAGTGGTTCCGGTATGGAGATTAAGCATGTTGGTCAATCCATTATTCATACCCCTATGTGAAATTTATACCTTAAACATGTTCTCCATGTTCCCCAAGCTAAAAAGAACCTTATTTCTGCACATCGTTTAGCCCTTGATAATCATGCTTTCGTTGAAGTTCACTCTAATTTCTTTGCTATCAAGGACAAAACAACGAGGAGTCTTCTTCTTAGAGGGCCACGAAAGAATGGATTGTATCCCTTGCCAAAGTCTTCCTTGTCTTCGTCCAAGCAAGTCCTCGGAGTTGTCAAGCCTTCGCTGTCTCGGTGGCATAGTCGTTTAGGTCATCCTTCATTAGCTATAGTCCAAAGAGTTGTTAGCAATAATAATCTCCCATGTGTAGGCAATGCTCAAGAGCTTGGAGTATGTGATGCTTGTCAACAAGCTAAAAGTCACCAACTCCCATATCCAAAGTCTACTAGTGTGTCGAGTCGTCCTTTAGAACTTGTGTTTTCTGATGTATGGGGGCCTACTCCTGATTCTGTTGGTGGCAGGAAATATTATGTCAGTTTCATTGATGATTTTAGTAAATTTACCTCGGTTTATTTGCTTAAGAAGAAATCTAAGGTGTTTGACAAATTCCATGAGTTTCAACAACTTGTTGAAAGGTTGTTTGGTTGCAAAATAATCTCCATGCAAACTGACCAGGGGGGTGAGTATGAAAGACTTCACTCCTTTACAAAAATTGGCATTAGCCACCATGTCTCATGCCCCCATGCTCACCAACAAAACGGCTCCGCTGAACGCAAACATAGACACATAGTAGAAGTGGGACTTGCTCTCCTTGCTCATGCCTCTATGCCACTAAAGTTCTGGGACGAAGCGTTCCTTGCCGCCACATACCTCATAAATCGTACACCAAGTCATAGACTATGCCACACCTTTAGAGCGCCTTCTTCATCAAAAACCAGATTATTCATCCTTGAGAACATTTGGTTGTGCGTGCTGGCCCAATCTCCGTCCTTATAATGCACGCAAACTCCAATTTCGCTCTAAACAATGTGTGTTTCTTGGGTACAGCAATATTCATAAGGGGTTCAAGTGTCTTGACATTGCTACCGGCAGAGTTTATATCTCTAGAGACGTTGTCTTTGATGAGAATATTTTTCCTTTTTCCAAATTACACTCTAATGCCGGCGCTCGTCTCAAATCTGAAATTCTCCTTTTACCTTCTCATCTTGTGGCTCCTAATTTCGCTAATGGGGGTATTGGTGACCACATGCTTAATGATCCTCCTGAACGAACTAATATTTCTGATGAGTCTATACAGGAAAATTCGGAGCCAGTTGATCAACAGGCGCAGCCAGATGATCAGGAGAATTCTGGTGCACCTAATGCAGAAAATCCGGTTGGATCTGATCCCTATGAGGATCCTCCCACCTCTTCCTTCGACGAAACTGAGGAATTTTCCTCGGGATCCAAGGCGGCGTCGCGGCAGTCTGCTGCGCGCGCGTCTGGTGTGCAAGCGCACCACTCCCCGGGTGCCACATCGCCTGTGCCCACGCGTGGTGCTGGTGCTGCGGGGGACCGCACTGATGCTGTTCCAGACGTGACAGCGACGGGGAACAAGGATCGTCTGCGGCTGCTCCGGATTCGTCTGCGCCACCACATCCTGTAACTCAATTACAGCGCGGTATTCGAAAGGAAAAACTGTACACTGATGGTACAGTCAGGTATAACCTTTTTACAGCTACTGGTGAGCCAAAGAATTTAAACGAAGCACTGTCGCATTCGGATTGGAAGCATGCTATGGATGTTGAGTTTGAGGCTTTAAAGATCAATAAAACTTGGCACCTAGTTCCACCTATTCATGGTAGGAATATTGTTGATTGTAAATGGGTTTATAAGATAAAGAGGAAGTCAGATGGCACCCTAGATAAATACAAAGCTCGTTTAGTTGCAAAAGGGTTTAAACAGCGATATGGTATTGACTATGAAGATACTTTTAGTTCAGTAGTAAAACCTGCCACTATTAGGACTATATTATCTCTTGCAGTATCTAGAGGTTGGTTTCTACGACAGCTTGATGTGTAGAATGCTTTCCTTCATGGTGTTTTAGAAGAAGAAGTTTATATGAGGCAACCTCCTGGATATGAGGACAAAAGTAAGCCGAATTATATTTGTCGCTTAGATAAAGCCCTTTATGGTTTTAAACAAGCTCCTCGTGCTTGGTACTCAAGGCTTAGTAATAAGATTTGTGATCTTGGTTTCAAATCCTCAAAGGCAGACACTTCATTGTTTTTCTATAGTAAAGGTCATGTTACTATATTTGTGCTCATATATGTTGATGATATTATAGTCGCAAGTTCAACACAGGAGGCATCTTCTGCTTTGTTGAAGGATCTCAAGCAGGATTTTGCACTGAAGGATTTGGGAGATCTACATTATTTCCTTGGTATTGAGGTTACTAAGGTACGTGATGGTATATTGTTAACTCAAGAGAAGTATGCCGCAGATTTACTTAAAAGAGCAGGAATGTTGAACTGTAAACCTGTGAGTACACCTTTGTCTACATCAGAAAAATTATCAGCTCATGATGGAACTTTGTTAGGGCCAGAGGATGCAACAAACTATAGGAGCTTAGTTGGAGCTTTACAGTACTTGACCTTAACTAGGCCAGATATTTCTTTTGCTGTTAATAAGGTAGTGTTTACATAGCCCTACAATGCAGCATTGGATGGCAGTAAAGAGGATATTAAGGTATATTAAATCTTCTGCTAATATTGGACTCAAGATTAGTCGTTCAGATTCCTTGCTTGTTAGTGCATTCTCAGATGCAGATTGGGCTGGATCAGTTGATGACAGGAGATCAACTGGAGGTTTTGCTGTGTTCTTGGGCTCAAATCTTGTGTCATGGAGTACAAGAAAACAAGCTACTGTTTCGAGGTTAAGTACTGAGGTTGAGTATAAAGCTGTAGCCAATGCTACTGCTGAGGTAATGTGGATTCAAACCTTGTTGAAGGAAATAGGTATACCTATA
Source organism: Leersia perrieri (assembly GCA_000325765.3). NCBI lineage: Eukaryota > Viridiplantae > Streptophyta > Magnoliopsida > Poales > Poaceae > Leersia > Leersia perrieri. Next base: position 14,925,945 of record CM002478.1, on the reverse strand, counting down.
TCTTCTACAGCAGTTTTATGGTGTGATAATTTGGGAGCTACGTATCTGTCAGTCAATCCAGTGTTTCATGCTAGATCTAAACACATTGAAGTGGACTATCACTTTGTGAGAGAAAGGGTTGCGAGGAAGCAACTTGAGATTAAATTTGTTTCCCCCGGAGATCAGGTAGCAGATGGATTTACCAAACCTTTGAGTATGCACCAACTTGTAAATTTTAGATACAATCTTAACTTAGATAAGTTATGATTGAGGGGGACTGTTAGCGAATAGATATACTGGTGTGTGTTTATCTAGAGGTTAGTTATGATCATGATTATCGGGTGAGTTTGGATGATACCGAACTATTCCCGTACATGAAATATCGGTGTTTT
>CM002478.1:14911323-14925474 GCA_000325765.3 Leersia perrieri | reverse complement strand
ACGGCCGCTGGAGAGGTAGGAGAAGGGTACCAGATCTAGTACTGGTACCCTGGGTTCTAGTCTGATACCCTGGGGTACCAAAAATCTGGTACCCTGGGTACCGGACTTGGTACCCTGGGTACCCAAAATCTGGTACCCTGGATACCGGGTCTGGTATCCGGGGTACCAAAAAATCTGGTACCCCTTCATCTTCCTCGCCGGGGGGAAGAAGCGTGGATCGACGGAGGGCGGCGCTGGAACCAGCGGCGCGCTGGCTTCGATGGTCAGATCCGGGCGTCCCCAAGGCCGTGCCGCCGGATCTGGACCCTGTCGCCGTCACTTCCGGCGTCGCCGCCATCGCCGTCGCCACGGGAAGGTCGGGGATGAAGAGGAGCGGCGTGGCGGCGCGGGGAGTAGAGGCATCGGAGCGGGAGGGGCGGCGGAGCGGGAGGGACGGCGGAGGGGGGTGGCGACGCAGTATTGCGCGGGGAGTCGCGGGGCTGGGACGTCGTGAGAAAGGGGACGACGTCCGTTGGAACGGACGTCCGTTCCCTAGTCGTTCTCTTTTTTAAAATGTAAAGGAAGCATGATACTACAATTATTTTAAGATCACCCTTTGTCTCTAGATCATAGGGCTGTATTCAGCCTATAATTATTATAAAAAAATACGAATGACACGACAACAAATTAATATCATACTACAGTGAACTACAACAACGGGAAAATTTCATCCTCGTCATCACTCATGAACCGAAATCAACAATTGGACTGTCCAAAAGCAACACACTTGGATTGCAACCAAAGCACCACCAGTCCACCACTACAATTGTTAGAGATTCACCTATTAGCATTGCGGGCGTCTTCAGCATGAACATCCTTTAATTTCTTTTAATTTTGAAGGGAGAACGAACATTTTTTTACTTTTTCTTTAATAAAAGTTGGAAGATTGGATAAATTATTTGGATACGTCGGTTTAATTATTGCCTACTGTATTATATATGTAGTCTTTGATATAGCTAGAATTAGAAACACGATAGTATGCATTAAGGAAGGCTAAACTAAGTAAAATCCTGAAGAGTTACAGGCAACTGGCCAATACTCCTTAGCAGGTATACAATTTTGCTGCTAAATGCCCGCAGAAATTTACACCTCTCAATGGATGGGGCGGGCAGGGAACAACGGATATGAGTGTCTTCCACTTCATGTCAATCTTGAGCGTCCATATCGTCCCGTCCTCATCATCGTCCATATCTTCACTCCGTGCTATGAAGCGCGTCCATATCTTCCCGTCCTCATCATCGTCGATATCTTCACTCCGTGCTATGAAGCCGACTGACGCCCCGGTAGCTCACCGCATATACGTCAGAGGCCCTGAATCTCCCCTCGGTGCCGTATGCCCTCCACGGGCCCATACGAATAGCGAAGGTTTATACTCTCATACCAACTGTAACACCCTGCCTCCAATAGTCGTATTAGCCCGCTCTACACGTTGAAAGGACCCACGTTCGCATAGCACAACTCTTACATTTTCGTCATCACTTCGTGTAAAAGGGTTAACCCGATCGTACTATGGTTGGAACACAAAGGTTTATAAGTAGGCCCTCACCTATCTAAACTTTCAAGGTGGTACTAAACCACCACTACACACCACTTCTGAGCCACTTGGGCCAACACAACTAGGGGTGGACAGAAAGCTCGGAGCTCGTGACTCGGATCGGCTTGAGTCAAGCTCGACTCGGATCGACTCGAACTTGTAGTCTTAATGAGTCGAGCCAAGCTTGGCTTTTAGCTCATTAGCTTAATGAGCCAGCTCGCAAGCTGCTCGTTTAGCTCGTTAGTACATAAGATCTCCATATTTTTATATATTTATGGCTTCTAAATCAATAATTAGTTATTTAATTACATCCAAATAGTTTATATTGAGTGAGCTTTTTATTAGTTAGTGTTTAATTATTATATTAATGTATGATAAAATGTTAAACTTAAAATTATAAATATTATATAAATGATATATAGCTAATTAATGAGCCTAACGAGCTTAACGAGCTGCTCGCGAGCCGAGCCAAGCTAGGCTTTTAGCTCGTTAGTCTTAACGAGTCGAGCCGAGCTAGCTCGTTAAGGTAACGAGCTCGAACGAGCCGAGCTGGCTCATTATCCACCCCTAAACACAACACCACACTACAAGTCTTCTTTGGGCTGGGGTGTTACACCCTGATTTTTCAGGAATTAATAAATATTAATTTAACAAATTATTTATAGAATTTATATTAAAGTGTTAATGAATTAACAAGTGAAATTAATAAGAAAGAACATTTAATAAAGTAGAACATGGTTGAATTTATTTTTAATAGATTCTCCATGGGTTAAACAACACTCTGAAATTTTGTCGGATTTTTCAGAGCTAAAGAATTAATTTTAATAGTACAAAGATCATTTCAGTATTTATTTAAATAGAAAAGTGTTTCCTTTTCTCTTTCCTCTCTCTGAGCCCATCCCTCTCTCTCTTTTCTCTCCCTCATCCTGCTCTCTCTCCCCTCCCCTTCAGCCCAGCAGCCGCGAGTGGCCCAAGGCCAGCCGCGCCAGCCGCAGCAGGCCGACGGCCCAAGCCTCCAGCCGCGCCAGACCGCCAACCGCGAGCAGGCGGCGACGGCCCAGTCGCCAGCCGCGCCTGCCTCAGCAGCCCGCGAGCGAGTGCGCCGCTGCCGAAGTCTAGTTTGCGTTCCCGCACGCACGGGACAGCAGCCGCGTGGGACCCGCCGGTCAGTCCTTTCTTCCACCTCCAGCCTGCTCATCCCGTGTCCGTTTCCTACCCGAAAACCATCCAAAATTCCTTCAAATTCGGCCAAATCCGGCCCAAATCCCGCGGGAATTTTGGGGGGATTTTATCCCCTCATCCTCCTCTTTCTTTCCCTTCAAGTTTTAAGACTCTAAAACGAGTTAAATCGTGCGGGACTCGTTCTTTTCCAAATCAACCCGAACTCCAAACCCTAGTTTTATCCGGCGCAAATTCCTTCCGATGGAGGCCCAATTTCTTCCTCCCGGGGCTATAAATAGAACCCCTAACCTCTCCCTCTCCTCACCAAGCCGAGCCTCCTCCTCCCGTGCTCTAAATCGCCGGCGCCGCCGCCTTCTTCCCGCCGCCGTCACCGGTGAACCTTCGGTGAGCCGCCACCGTCGCCTCGGTTGTCCGGTTTCGTCGCTGTTTCTTCCGTTGCCTTCGCAAGATCGAGGAGAAGACCATCCCGCCGTCCGTCTTCGACGTCGACCGCAGGACCTCCTCGACCCCGCGAGCTACCTTCTTTTCGCCGTTGAACCTCGCCGCCGGCCACCTCCTGTCGCCGTTCGTCGTCGTCTTCCCAGTGGTAAGGACCTTGTCACTGTCCTCTTTCTCCCGGTGTCCTCTGTTACCGTCGTAGATCGTCGTTGTTGTTTTTCTTGTACCCTCGCCGTCGGCGATGACAGTGCACGCGTGGCATATGTTCACCGGGGTTTGACTCAGTTTAACCTGAGTCGTACGATTTAATGAATCGATCTCGGCCGTCTAAAATCTAAATAGTCTTTTTCTCTTTTTCTCTATGACATGTGGGTCCTATTTTACCGGATGTCATCCACCTAAAATTAATCTAATCTTTTCGGAGGTTATCTTTAATCTTTTCTCTCAGTTATAAATCATCTGCAAATTATTTAATTAATTGAAATAGTTGTTTTCTTTAATAGGTTTAATCGGAATTAAAATTAAAAAATCTATAATTAATTCATCTGAACTCATAATCAGGTCATTCCAGTTCCTAAATTCATCTAAAATCAAGATCTAAATGTTTGTTTATTTTGATGTATATTTATTTGGAGTTCTTTAGTCTTTTTCCTCGTTTACGTGTAGTCTTTTAGTTCGTGTCGTTTTGGAGGAGCGCTTTTTTGACGGAGGAGCTATGGAAAGGAATTGGAAGATTAATCGAGGACCGTTTTGTCAACGCAAGGCAAGTCACACACTACCTTTGATCATGTTGAACCCATGATTTGCAAAGTATTTTCGCTTTCATACAACTGCATTGTTTATTCAAAATTGCGTAGGCAACACTATTTTTCTATTAAAATATTATACCTAATGCCATTATAATATGGCCTAGCCTTATTGAGTGTCCACCTTTTGTAAACCTAGACAGATAAAACCTGGTTAACTAGTACTCTATGTGATGGTACTGTTAAGCCATATAGGATGATCGCTTAGCCCTGTTTAGATTAACCTAGAGATGTTTTCAAATTGTCGGAGGACTTATGGAACTAAAATACTAGAGGGTTGTGGTAGGTCGGCGGCCTACCGATGGAATCACTAGGCGGGGTATTTTTGCAACTAAAACTGGTTTACAAAATTGGTGGTACCTAGATGCCGGATGTGGGGCTTCTGGAGGGGCACTTAGGCAGGTTAAGGACCGGTCAACGTTTGTCGGGTGCAAAGCCTTACTCGTGCGACCACTTGTCTCTTATGGGGGTCCAGTCTGAACTATAGCACGTACCTTTGGGGGTTCCTGTGGTCAGGTCTCTATGTAACTCGGTACATGAGTCCACACGAAATGACTGCCGATAATGGCACGTCTATGATACTCGGTTCATATTTTTGGGGAATTTGGGGAGGCGGAGCCACTACCTTAGGGCGGGTTATAGGGAGGGCTTTGACACAGTCTCTTGATCGGGTATCATGGTGGTACGCGACGCATGGCAACATGTGGGAGAAGGTGTCTGGTGGGTAAAGCTGTACAACCTCTGCAGAGTATAAAACTTATTCGAATAGTCGCGTCCTCGGTCATGGACATGCCGAGCACTGGATCCTGTTGTTAGTGTTTGTTTTCAATACTAGGAGAGGGAAACCTTGGAATGATGATAAACGGGTGGGTATTGCTTTGAAAGCATGGACAGGCTTCTCAAAGAATACTGGAGTCCGGATTGCATGGACGCGCAATTGCGGAAAGGATGTTAATAACTTGGATGTTTAGACACGGTTTATTAAAATGGTTTTAAAAATAAAATGCTTTGCTTACCAATGCATTTATGCAAATAAGCCATATTATGCCTACCTTTGAATATCCCGGAGCATGTTACTACTTGCATTTCCGTGTGGCTTGCTGAGTACTTTCGAGTACTCACTCTTGCGTTAATTCTCCTCTCCAGTCGGTGATGTTAGAAGGTGTAGTCCTGAAGGTGGAGCCGTGGCTTATACCCCATTTAAGCGTCTGTGAAGTTAGAGCTGCCGTTCGCTTAGTCCGTTGTAGATTTTATTTGTTTATCTTTTGGATGTCAGACTTCTTAAATGCCTTTGTATAAATGTAAATATTAACGAGTTGAAAAAGGTGTATTATGTTATCAATTGTGTACCTTGCCTAATCTTGGGAGGAGGGAATAATACACTAGCATTCTGGAACTGGTTTTTCGGGGATGACAAGTTGGTATCAGAGCCACGCTGACTGTAGGATAAGCCAGATGGTCTAGACTTAGGACATATTTTCTATAAAAACTATTTGCAAAATCCCTTTTGCTCCTTCTCTCATGCTGTTTGCAAAATATTTTGTCTCCCCCGTCCTTCTTGGTTTTAAATTGTTTAGTCCTCAAGATTGAAGAACAAACCGACCAAAAGCCAGAGATCAAGCCTCAAAGATCCTTCTCCATGTTCGGGCAAAGGTAAAGATGAAGTCAAAGATGAAGATGAAGATCATGAAGCAAACCTTTGGCAGAACCTAAGCCTTGCCCAAAGTTTCTTGCAGGATAGTTCCGTTAGTTAGTAGGTGTTGTTTGCGTGTGTGCAGGTGTATGTGTTGCATCAGTGATGTGACCATGCGCATAGGTTGTTTGCTTAATCAACTTGAACAATAAAGTTATACTCAGATCAGATCAGTAGGAAAAGATGGTTAAAGGGTTAAGCCCTCCTCTATAGTGAAACCCATTTTCATTCTATTCTTCTTCCGGAGCTGCATCTCATCAACTTTAGTCTTTTTCCTCGTTTACGTGTAGTCTTTTAGTTCGTGTCGTTTCGGAGGAGCGCGTTTTCGACGGAGGAGCTATGGAAAGGAATTGGAATATTAATTGAGTATCGTTTTGTCAACGCAAGGCAAGTCACACACTACCTTTGATCATGTTGAACCCATGATTTGTAAAGTATTTTCGCTTTCATACAACTGCATTGTTTATTCAAAATTGTGTAGGCAACACTATTTTTCTATTAGAATATTATACCTAATGCCATTATACTATGGCCTAGCCTTATTGAGTGTCCTTACTCCTTTTGTAAACCTAGGCAAATAAAACCTGGTTATCTAGTACTCTATGTGATGGTACTGTTAAGCCATATAGGATGATGCTTAGCCCTGCTTAGATTAACCTAGAGATGTTTTCAAATTGTCGGAAGACTTATGGAACCAAAATACTGGAGAGTTGTGGTACGTCGGTGGCCTACCGATGGAATCACTAGGCAGGGTCTTTTTGCAACTAAAACTGGTTTACAAAATTGGTGGTACCTAGGTGTCGGATGTGGGGGTTCTGGAGGGGCACTTAGGTGGCTTAAGGACCGGTCAACGTTTCTCGGATGCAAAACCTTACTTGTGCGACCACTTGTCTCTTATGTGGGGTCCTACTCTGAACTATAGCACGTACCTTTGGGGGGTTCCTGTGGTCCGGTCTGTACATGAGTCCACACCAAACGACTATGGATCCTAGCTTGTCTATGATACTCGGTTCATAGCTCTGCGGAATTTGGGGAGGCGGAGCCACTACCTTAGGGCGGGTTATAGGGAGGACTTTGACATAGTCTCTTGATCGGGTATCTTACTATCCTCTTTGTGCCATCTCATCAACTTTGCGTGTTCTTTATTTCTGAACAGACATTTCAAACGTGGTATTATAGGTGCATACCGCATCACCTTGGCTGGGATTTTCTTCCTTGGGCGTTCGCCTTCAACATCAGCGGGGTCATCTGGCCTTATCTTATAACGTGATGCATTACATACTGGACAGGCATCTAAATTCCCGTATTCCTCACCGTGGTAAAGGATGTAGTCATTTGGACATGCATGTATCTTCTCCACCTCCAATCCTAGAGGACAAAGAACCTGTTTTGCTTTGTACGTACTGGAAGGCAATTCGTCACCCTTCGGAAGCATCTTCTTTATGCTTTGCAGTATCTGTTCAAAGGCCTTATCGGATACACCATTCTTTATCTTCCATTGCAACAATTCTAGTGTTGTACCTAGCTTTCTTTGTCCCTCTTCGCAATTTGGGTATAATAATTTATTGTGATCCTCTAACACGGGTTCAAACTTAATCCTATCCTTTTCACTTTCGCAGTCTCTTTGCATCACGAATAGCTTGTTCAAGATCATCTGCGACATCATCTGACGACAAACAATTCTCTTCAAAATCGTTATCATCAAACTGATCGTATTGTGGGGACCAATGAGTGGTCGTCGTCATCGTCCTTCTCATCTGTGTCCATCATAGCCCCCTCTCTTCGTGCTTTGTCCAACATATATATTCAGGCGTTAAACCCGACCTAAACAGGTGTGCGTGAAGGTCCTTCGACGAACTAAACTGCCTCAGGTTTTTACTGTTAGCACATGGCAAGCACATGAATCTGTTCTGTTTGTTCGCCTCGGCCACACGTATGAAACCATGCACGTCATCAATGAACTGTTGCAAGCGGCGGTCTGCGTTGTAAATCCATTGCGGGTTCATCTACATTACACGAGTGTTAACGAGAAAAAGCAAAATTCCTATTAAAATAAATAAACATTCGACATACAAATCATAGATAGATAGGCTAAATTCATACAAAATTTTCTATTAAAGCTCCTTAATTATCAAAAAATAACAGAGTAAGAGGTGCAGGTGGTTCATGGGTGTTTTGGACAGTTCTGTGCATTCACAGTCCCGAACAAACCAACCACGAACCATCCGCACCTCTCACTCTGTGATGACTTGATAATCTAACACGAAGAAATTTTCTATTAAAATTCCTTAATTATCAAAAAATGACAGAGTACGAGGTTCAGGTGGTCCGCGGGTGTTTTGTATAGTTCCGTACATTAACCGTCCCGAACAAACCAACCGCGACACCACCTTAATCTCCCACTCTGTGATGACTTGATAATCCAACACGAGGTAATTTTCTATTAAAGTTCCTTAATTATCAAAAAATGACAGAGTACGAGGTGCAGGTGGTTTGCGGGTGTTTTAGACAGTTCCGTGCATCCATAGTCCTAAACAAACCAACCACGAACCAAATGCACCTCTCACTCTGTGATGACTTGATAATCCAATACGAGAAAATTTTCTACTAAAGTTCCTTAATTATCAAAAAAAATGACAGAGTACGAGGTTCATGTGGTGTGCGGGTGTTTTGTATAGTTCCGTGAATTAACAGTCCCGAACAAACCAACCGTGACACCATGTGAACCTCTCACTCTGTGATGACTTGATAATCCAACTACCCCGAACAAACCAACAGGATAATCAAGCACTTCGCACTCTGTGATGACTTGATAATGTACAAATAACTATGCCATAGAAATATTATACATTTCCCTCCTACTATATTTACTTATTTTCATAAAATTTTCTACTAAATTTCTTAATTATCAAGAAATGACAAAGTATGAAGTGCTTGAAATCATCAAGTTGTCTTGGACAGTTCCGTGCATGCACTACTCCGAACAAACCAACTTGATGACCAAGCACTTCGCACTCTATGATGACTTGATAACCTAGGAAATTTTTTATTTAATTTTCCTAAAATTTCACTTGCCTTTGTGTGAAGTGCTTCAAATTTCATATTAAATTTCCCAAAATTTCTCTCATTATTTTCCATCAACAATTTTAGAGACACTAATGTATAAAAATATTTATATAAATGTTAATAAAGCATATGCCACACTCAAATGCGTCTTTCTCGATGGAATAGGTGTTAGCCTTCGTCGTTAATGAGACGACGAAAACTACCACCTACTCCATCGAGAACGACGCACTGGAATGTTATATGCTATGCAAATTTAGTTTTGATGTTGCCACTCTGTGATGACTTGTCACAGAAATACTATATTTCCCTCCACCACGAACAATTTTCCTACTAAATTTCTTAAATTATCAAAAAATGACCTAAATATTTACCGTTATCGAGTATATGGCGCCATATATAAGAAAATAAATTCAAAACTTCTCGAATAAATGGCATGAACTAACTTAAAGTCATACACAATGTCAACGAACTAAGCTTGGAAAAAACTCCAACTTCAAATGAATAAGCTAGTTCTTGCTCAACAACTAATACACCGTAAACCACCTCGTATTTCTCTTAAAAATAAAGCATAAAATAAGCTCCAGTAAAAAGGTATAACAAGAGAAAGAATTTGCGTACCTTTTAACCAAAAATGGACAAACAAAACTCGCAAAAATGGTGGCGTCGTCAAGAACAAGTTTGAGCAAGAGGAAAAACTTGAGAGCTTGAGCAAGCAAAAATGGTCTCAGGGCTGTCGGCTGGGGATGAAGGAAAAGGATTTATCCTAGTTTAAGACACGAACTGGGTCTAAAGGTCAGGGGGACCTAAAGAGAAACTTTTAGTCCTGGTTTGTGATCTAAACCGGGACTAAAAGTCCCCCCCCGCCAGACCCCTACCAAACTAGCCGTTGGGTCCTGGAGCTTTAGTCCCTACAAAATGTTTTAGTCCCGGACGCAATTTTGTCCGGGAGTAAAGCTCTGGATATTTGCCATGTTCTCTACTAGTGTCTAACAAATGTGTTGTTCCAATTGATCACGATTGTTTTCAGTTTGTCATCCTTTTATCATGACAATGGGTCATGCATGTCACCTCTCGGCTCAAAATCTTGGTCATGGTTTTGTTGTTCAATAATTTTTCAACAGAAAAATTTACCTACAATGATATACTCTTATGGCAATGGTCTACATCTTACATGCTTATAGCATTTTTCATACATCGGCCTGCTCTCTAAAAGGAAATTAATTAAGCAGACCAAACCAACGTGTCACTGAGACATATACTGTGGAGCCAAGGTTTCACTCAGACTGAACTACGGGTACTTGCTCTCATATACCATTTATGCAATCTATTAATCTGAAATGGCATTTCAGCCAGATTATGATCCGGAAAGAATGGTTTTCTGTTCTCAAAATCCTTAGGCACGTCATGGTTATGCAAAAGAAATCAAGCTCTTTACATAAAGTATTGGATAGGCATATGGTTTTCCTCTTCACGTATTCATCATCACGTGGTGGCTGGAAACATGCACTGCATGTGATTTTTTTTTTTTTTTTTTTTGCAGGCGACGCATTAGAACGCCGGGCCGATCACAATTTTTCCAGGCAGCAACCGATTCTACCGCCTGGGATGGCTGGAACGTGCCGCCTGGGAAAATGGAAAATGGCGTAGTGACACTGACATTTGCACTGTTGAAACAAGAGTTTCGATTGTGGAATTTTTTTTGACCGAAACACTGTAGGGGAGGCCCTCGCAGTTTAAATTTTTTATTTATTTCACAAAGAGTTTCAATTGTGGAATTTTTAGTAGGTTAAAGGGATGAACTAAATCTCAGGAACTATAGTGACCCAGAGATTATAGAGGTTCAGCCCCTTAAAAGAGTAATAATCCTATTCCTGTAGAGCGAGATTTGACCTTTGTGCCTGGTTTGTGTATTCCCTTCTAGGGGTACCTCACCCCTTCACATAGTAAGGGGAGGTCGGTGATGAGATATCCAAGTAGGTTAGGATCTGTAGAATAATAGAGATAGAGATATTGCGGAACAGTGGACTTATTGTATTGAGCCTCGGGGGCTGTATATATAGGAGATACATGGGTGTAGATAAGGAAGGATTACAAATAAGGAAAGAGCCTATACAAATCAATCATATCCTAATACATCTCTAACTACCATATACTCTAACATCCCCCCGCAGTCCAAGCGTGAGCAACGCAAACACTTGGATTGGAGAAGAAACCGACAAGAGAGCTCACAATTGATGATATCCCTTGTGCCGTAGTAGATGTAGCCAAAGCGAGGGGCGCGAGGAAGTCGTGGTCGTGGTAGCCGCGCGTAGAGTAGTCGTGGTCGATGTAGCCGAAGTCGGTGCCAATGATGAGCAAGCCAGCCAAGCCGCAAGGCACACAAGGGGCGCCATGAAGTGGCCGTGGGCGCACGGGAGGGCACCGAGGACCAGTGTGCGCGAGGATGCGGAGTAGTTGAAGATGGTGACGCGATCGCAGCAGTCGTTGAGGAAGATGACGCCGAAGAGCCGATGCAGTCGAACCGTAGAGGACGAGCGATCACGCGGGTGTGCCAGACCCGTGGATGACTCGGGATGAAAGCGCACAACGGTGTTGCCAATACCGTGTAGGCGAGATAGTCGACCAGCTTGAACCTTGCGCCATGTTAGAGGGGACTAGCAGAGAAGGCCTCCGAGACGGTCGCAGCACGAGAACGGCGTAGAGGAAGAGATGCCGGAGCAGCATGCGGTTGCTGGAGAGGAGCGAGGTGTAGTTGAGGAAGAGCCGACGTAGGCGACGAGGTGTAGCGGTCGAAGACGAAGATGAAGCAGCAGGACCAACGGTGCGAAGATGACGTCGGTAGCCGATGTAGAGGTAGCTGGACCATCATCCTAGAGTGGCGACAGTGGCAGCTTGAGAAAGACGCGACGGCGGTGTTCGAAGTAGATGGCGAAAAACTTGATGGCTGATGACGACCAGTGCGGACGATGAAGGTGTCGACGCGTGAACGGCGAAGACGAGAGCAGTGACGTTGTGACCCGAGGGGGCGACACAACGGCAGCTCCATGTTGATGCAGCGGCGAGTGACCACGAGCAGTGCTGCGGCCCGAAGAGGCAACACAGCGGCAACCCGAAGCTTGATGGCGTAGTAGACGTACTCGAATACGATCGGTTGCAGGTTGTCGTGGAAACGCTAGATCGGGTGATCAGACCAAAGTAGCGGAGTGGCCAACGAAGACGAAGTCGGAGGCGGTGTCGATGTCGGAGACGCGCATGTGTCGACGAGGCAGTGGGCGACGCAAAACCCGGTCTGGACTAACCGGGAGAGACAGAAAAACAGAAGCAAGCAGCAGTGGCGGCACCGATCTCCATGGCCTAACACCAAATACAAACACAACTGATACAGCTTCCACGTGAAGACCACTGCAAGGCCCAGTCCAGTAGCAGCAAACCACCGTATGGAGCATGTCCAACATCCATCCAGCCCATCACGCACAAACCAGCCCATCCCCTCACCTCTGTCTCTATCCTGGTGCCAACAGGAGCAAGAACAGAGATTGCAGGGGCAGACCGATCGACGTATAGGCGACGAAAACCACCACCAGCCCAGCAAACGCAAACGGGGAGCCAGCGACGGAGACGCGGAGTCGAGGCACGGACGCAGTGGTGGGGACCTGGTGGCCGGTGTGGAGCAGATCGGTTGGGGGCACATCTCACAGAGTAGGAGGTCGTGTCCCCCCGGCGGTGAAGACAGGCATTTGGCGGCGTCCGGCGGAGAAGCAGATGGAGGCGCGGTGCGGAGGTAGATGGGAGGCGGCGAGGAGGCCCGGTGATGCGTCCCTCATATCGGATTGGAGGACACCATCCGGCGATGGAGGAGAAGGCATCGGCGGCGTCTTTTGGGGCATGAAGAAAGACGGCGGCCCCGTGCGACTGGCCGGCGACGCGGCCCCAGATCCACCATGAGAACGGTGTTGCAGCAGCTGCTTGTCTTGATGACGATGACTTGACGAAGAACGAGGCCACCGGAGGTGATCGAGATCGATCCTCTCGGTGACCCTTGACGAAGTACGAAGAGGCCGCGCGAAGTAGATCGTGATCGATTCCTCTAGCAACCAGACGACGACGAACAGAAAAAAAAAATACGGTGGCCGCCCCCCGGGAGATCGAAACCCTCCCGGGGGCGACGGCAGAAGCGTGATGACGGCGGCAACTAGATCGCCCGCTCTGATACCATGTAGAATAATAGAGAGATATTGCGGAATAGTGGACTTATTGTATTGAGCCTCGGGGGCCGGTATATATAGGAGATACATGAGTAGAGATAAGGAAGGATTACAAATAAGAAAAGAGCCCATACAAATCAATCATATCCTAATACATCTCTAACTACCATATACTCTGACAGGATCCCTCGCATATCTTGCCGATTACAGTTGATCTGGGGGCGTAGAGATAAGATTACATTGCCGATTACAGTTGCCTTGGCTTATTAAAAGTAAGGAAAGTGACTTCGGCCCCGTCAGGCTCATCATGCTATCTTATGGGCTTAATACACACCCTCTATAGCACCCAACCTGTTGGTACCCGTTCTATAATATCCACATGCATTTTAATAAGTTTATCCAAACTTTTTATTTTCATTTTTATGGTTTTTTTCTACTATGTTTCATGCAGAGGATAAGCAATAAATGATAGATCACTAAGTATCTTTTGTTAGTGCAATCATCATATATAATGTCTATTGTTAAGACATGTTTGTCATCTTGAGTGACAATCCGACTCCGAAATCCGTAATAGCTAAGGATAGCGGATGGATAACAATACCTATTAGAAACGTACGAAAGTGTGAATATCTTGGGTTAAAAGTCAGCTTTATTAATTAGCTTGTGTAAAGCTTTGACATTACGTGCGTATAGTATAGCTTAAGACTTTGTCTCCCTCCCATTAGAGGCACTACTGCAGAACACCTAATAGGTGGCGGCTCCAAAACACCTAATAGGTGGCGGCTCCAAACAGGCCATAGGTGGCGGTTTTGGGAGCCGCCACCTATCGTGCGTTACCTATGGGTGAGGGGCAGCTATAACCAGCCACCTATAACCAGCCAAAACCGACACCTATATGAAACTATAGGTGGCGGTTTATCATGAGGAACCGTCACCTTTAACCTGTACACGTCACTTTTTTGTCGACTGTGGGTCCCACTAGTGAGTTATAGGTGACGGTTCTGTCTGAAAAACCGCCACCTTCTGTATACTTTAGGTGGCGGTTCTAAAACCGTTACCTATTTTGTGAAGTATAGGTGGCGGTTCTGTTAAGTTATAGGTAGCGGTTCTCCTTAATAACAGCCACCTATTCTCCTTAATGACAAAGAGTACAATAAATTCAACATATTTAATATATTTAATATCTCA
>CM002478.1:14850087-14911223 GCA_000325765.3 Leersia perrieri | reverse complement strand
AACCTAAAGAGCATCACATCCTCCTATGTTTAATCTCTTGCAACAAATATTTGAAAAATAATAATAAACTTACTAACTTTTCCAACAAACCTGTATAACAAGTGATAAGTAAGAGAGATTTGAGGAGAAAAATGTACATTTCTTGCTAGTATATATTCTTGAAAATAGAAACAAAGAACAACATATTTGGAGAGTGTGATTATAGATTTAAATGGAGACTTCAAATGTTTTCATAAAACTAGCTAGATAAATGGTAAGAAATTATAGATCTAACTTGAAAAACTAACCTTGAGTGTATTTTTAACCAAATTTGACAAAAAAAAGGGGCAACCCCCCTCCCCCACTTGCTTGCTCGAGCAAAATTAAAGGCGCCGCTCGTTTTTGCTCGGCTAGCTCGAGCTGGAAGATGTACAGTGTATATATACGAGCTTATAGGTGGCGGTTCTAAATAAAACCGCCACCTATAGGTCACCTGCACATAGTTGTCGATTTGCAGAAAAAAAACGAGCGTTATAGGTGGCGGTTGTTTCCTAAAAACCGCCACCTATAGCTCACCTGCACATAGGTGTCGATTTGCAGAAAAATAACCGCCACCTATAATGGGTCCCACATGCTGCCAACTGTCGGAATGGCAGGCTGTGGGGCCCACTATAGGTGACGGTTTTGTAAGGAACCGTCACCTATAGTATAGGTGGCAGTTTGAAGAAAAAAACGCCACCTATTCTTGGTCCCACCTGTTGCCAGCTGTCGGAATGGCGGGCTGTGGGGCCTACTATAAGTGACGGTTTTGTGTGGAACCGTCACCTATAGTATAGGTGGCGGTTTGAAGAAAAAAACCGCCACCTATTCTTGGTCCTACCTGTTGCCAACTGTCGGAATGGCAAGCTGTGGGGCCCACTATAGGTGACGGGTTTAGTACGGAACCGTCACCTATAGTATAGGTGGCGGTTCTGTAAAACAACCGCCACCTTATGTTGCGACTATAGGTGGCGGTTCTTGTTATAAATCGCCACCTATTCTCTAGCGAGAATATAGGTGGCGGTTTCTTTCTTATACTATTACCTATGGTGAACTATAGGTGGCGGTTATTAACACTGGAATCATGTTCAGGCGGGAAACGGCTCATATGGCGTCCCCGATCAGGTGTTCTGTAGTAGTGAGGGCTTCTGTATTTATACCGGACGACCATACATTGGCTTCAGGTAGGACCCGTACGTCTGATGTAGTTAATTAGAAAGGAAGCATATGATACAGGCAACAACATACCTGAGTCAGACTACTCGATAATATCCTTTCGTACTCGGGTTTACTTTTCCTCATACCTGTCGTTTTCCATATCATCGTACCCATTCGTGTTGTGACGGCGGAATGTATCCAATACTAATTATATGTGCCAACTAGTATATATAGATAAAATATATCCCTTAATTTATATGAGTATTATAGTAATTGATCTGTTAACTTAAGCAATTACTCACCCCATCATCGATTTTAACTAGTATGTTATTGTGAAATTCACGACGTTTAGTTTCTTGCATAACGAGGCCATACGGTTAGTACCATCATTTCTATACAAATACACTATACTATTACATACCATATGAGTATACTACCATGTACTAGTAATGTACGTTTAATCTCGACCGTTCATTCATTAGTTTAATTGACCAGTATACATTTACATTAATATTGGGTACCGTAAAGAAACCCTGACGGCTATCCCAAAATTCACAAGCTTATAACCAGTTTGAGGGGTATTACATATATATATTAAAAATGTAATAAGTCATCACGTTTTTCATGATCTGATCATGCATGGTGTTCCAAGCCTAGGTATATACTTCTATATATGCTAGTTCTATTATCTTTACTACTATAAAAGCATCTAGTGTTGGTGGTAGTGAATCTGCCGCTACCACTTACTCCCATTGTATTTTTTTGCAACTTACCCCCTTAACTTTATAATATTAAAATCAATTAGATATAGATCGATACACACATATAAAATCAAATTGAGAGTTCCTGTATAACAAATATGGTCACATATTTTATGAAATTAATTTTCTATTCATTTTATGAAATAACAAATTATGTTCTTTATCCGTAGCAAAGCACGGGCATTCAGCTAGTCATATTATAATTTCGTGCATACGTTGTCTCATTTCTCACAATTGAACCAGGTCTTTCGTGATATTCTAGTTGGAGTGCCAATAATTCAACTTAAGCTTTTGTCCAATCATTGCCGAATATAAACATTTCTACGTAACTCCCACTGTACTCAAACGTAAGTGATATTTTCTTTTTTTACAAGAGTTAGGAATGGAGAGATTAGCAAAGATGCACCTAATTAAATGAATGGTAGTTGCAGCACGATGGTACGAAGAGCAAGAAAGGAATAAATTCAAATGGGAAATGATTTATGCGATAACTAGGACTATAAAACACCTTATATATTATGAGGTGAAGTAACAACCTCAAAATAACTGATATTTGAGGACGGAAGGAGGATATATATATGGAGGTAGTAATTAACTATATATTAAAGATTAGAAGAAAAAGTTACTCAAGTTCATTTTCAATCTCATGTTTCCCAAAGTGACACATTTGTTTTACTCCTTTCATTTACACTCTATAGTGTGATTGCTATAGTATATACTTCCTCACCCTGCCCGCTTTAAGACAGATCGATCTTTAGAGGAAGTTTAATATATAGTATGGGTGATAGTCACCTCTAATTCTAGTCATGTCATCTACTTATAAATAAATTAAAGTGGGATGTACAATAAGTTACCTTTAGCGTACAAATCTCAATAGTCCCAATACTCTCACACTGTACTTTAATTTTGTGTAGAGGTTGTCCTTTGAGGGGTTGCTCCTTCTCTCTTTTTTCTTCTCTCGTTCACATCATCATTTCATCATATGTGGTATCTAGGGGCTTGTGCTCAGATGTGTATTAAACTTGCTCTTAAGAAGATTAGTGTAGTCGGGACTTGGAATATATAGGTAGTAGAAAAGATCATGCTTCCAATTTTTGAAATTTCTTATTGGGCTTTAAATTTGATATAGCCCGCAAAATATCGAGCAAAATGCATATGCAACGATTCAGATGCTGACACACCTGATTTAAAAGTTGCATGTATGAATTACTATGTTCCTACGAAAATAAAAATAAAGCTACCTTGACGTTTAAATTTATCTTAAAAATACAGTTACCTTTACAACTACTTTATCATTTTAACCAATCACAACCATCCCTTATTTAATTTCACCGTCAATCTTTCCATCTCAACCTAACGCAACTGTTTCGCGTCTATATTTAAGTTGCTTGATTAAGTACCAGCATGTGTCCATTGCTTAATTACTCGTCCTATAAATTTAAATGTTGGAAATAGATATATTCGGTAAATAGAAGGACAGCAGTTATATATAACTGTGTTAGGTCCAGATTCGTGTTACGAATTGTCAAATCCACTCTAAATGCTTAGACGTACGGAGCAGTATATCATGGAGCGTCAAATATAAGCATTATTGGCTTTGTATTTGGGAACAGGGTAGTAGAAAATATCAGGCGTGCAAATTTACAATTACTGCAGGACATTTACAAAAGAGTCTGCTAGCTTAGTACTTCTAGAGCTAGAGTAAGCAAGGGGACACACGTCGGTACATTTAGGCCTCGTTTAGTTTGGGAAAACTTTTTAAAAAATATCATATCAAACATTTGTCCGGATATCAGGAGGGGTTTTGGACCCAAATAAAAAAACTAATTTTATGACTAGCCTGAAAACCACGAGACGAGTCTTTTGACCCTAATTAATCCGTCATTGGTACATATGGATTACTGTATCACTTGTGGCTAATCCTACTCTAATAGGCTCAAATGATTTATCTCGTCGTTTACAGCCCAGCTGTGTAATTAGTTTTATTTTTTATCTATATTTAATGCTTTATGCATGAGTTTAAAGATTTGATGTGACGTTTTTGAAAAAACAAAATTAGGAACTAAACTAGGCCTTAATCTAGCAACTTACTATTAATTCATACATGCAACTGGGGTTCGTACATGCAACTGGGAGAACTGGAGAAGAGATGCGTCAGCATCTGCATCGTTTTCCACGACATGGTCCGGTACATTTAATCGAGCAACTTCAGTATTTAATTCATACATGCAACTGGGAGAAGAGATGCGTCACCATCTGCATCGTTTTCCACGACATTTACTGTAGTAATCCGAGTTGCTTGTATGAATTAATATTGAAGTTGCTAGATTAACTGTACCGGCGTGTGTCCCCTTCCTTACTCGCTCTATAAATACTAATTAGCCTCTTATAAGCTAGCAGACTCATACAAGCTAACATTCATAAGCCTCGGACATTCATAATCGGCTGTGTTTATTTGTGCCTAAAAGAAAGAAGAGATTGTCTATTGGACAGTGTTTTTTTCCTGGACACGCTTCCCGAACTGATAAACGGTATGTTTTTTGGAAAAATTTTCTATAGAAAAGTTGTTTTAAAAAATCAAAGTAATCTAGTTTTCAAGAGTAAAATAACTAATACTTAATTAATCATACACTAATAATGTTTTTCGTTTTGCGTGTAATACTATTTTTTTTACTATTTCCATTTGGTACAAATAGTCGCTTGAGTTGCAACCTGCAGCTCCTGACTACTTTACTCTGTCCTGTTGTCTCTAAGTTCACCGTTGGATGGAGATACTCCGATCCATCTAAAATCAGTTTGAATTAAGCATCAAATAGTCTCCCAAAATCCCATAGTCTAAACATTCAATCTTGAAAGAGATATACAAGGGTAGGCACATTTATTATACGGTCGAATATCAGCCCTGCAGAGAAGGTATGCACTGAAGTTTCCAACAATATATTCCCCAGCTTAATTTGCGACATATCAAATAGATTAAATTACAGCAAGGCACAACCGCGTATAACTTGGTGATTACTTTTTTACTATTTGATGCAAGATCTTACAGTCCCATATAACTCAGGGTGCGACAACTCTTGGTTCTGTATGTCCAATGTGAATATAGAGGCTCAATTTCTATCCGTTATTAAAAAAGTTGTGGAAATTCAATCACAAATATTCACGGGTTGACTGTCTGCATGATGAAAACTTAATAGTGAAAAGCATGTATTTCTATAAGGGCAATCTCAACCCAAGAAACTAGTACTACCTCCGTTCTAAAATATAGTAACCTTTATTTGGATTTGACACATACTAGTACAATATATCTAGACGGATGTATGTCCAGATACATTGTACTAGGATGTGTCTAATGTTTGCAAAGGTTATTATAGTTTTTATACTCACCATGTCACAGAAACCATCACCTATAGGAATAAATCATCATCCAATCATCTATCTTCTCTCTCATTTAATCACTCTATCATCTCTTATTATTTCTTGGTTTGTGTGTGAAGCTAGTTTCTTGCATGAGAAATAATTTTCTCATCTTTTTGGCTCTCTCCTCATTAATTTCCTTACTACATCATATTTTTGCTTATGTGACACAATAATAAATTCTATGGACAACATTCTGCATGGAGGGTTGGGATTTCCCTCATAAAATTTTATATTTAAACAAAAGAAATCCAACAATAATAACTCGTATTGAAGTTGTATATCAAAAGTTGGATTCCCTTACGTTACCCAACATTACTCGTTATATATATGTGGAGAGTTAATATTGGGTACCGTAAAAGAACCTGAAAAGTACGTTATAGCCCTCAACACATATTGCATGGTAAAATATATAGGGTTAATCTAATCTAAAAATGAAGCCTAGATTACTTTTACACTATACGGAGATCAACCAACCAAACTGGTTGTAACAACTTGAAATAATTCGTTTTGAAGTACTTCTTTAAAAGGTATATCTTTACGGTACAGTAACTGCTGTGTACTAGTGGATTATACTTATACCACCGAACTAACGGGTAGTATGGGTAGTATACCACTAGTATGACCAGTAAAACTAAGGGTGTTATGGGAAAGAAAAAGTATGTTATATTTGTAATCTGTTGGATAAAAATATCTAAAGACGCAGCAGCCGGCGGTGAGGATCGATGTCGCTGCCTGCTGTTGCTCGCTTGACGGTGGTAGTCGCCCCGCGTGCTCCGGTATAGATGCATGGCCACGACAAAAAAAAGAGTTAGAAAGGTCCAGAATGCACATGACCATGATCAAACAACGGATGAGGAGAGGATTTCTAATTCTAGCTCTTTTTTCTGACTTAGTTTATCGATCTTGTCTTGTGTTCGTTGATATAAATCAGTGGGCCAGGTGTTTTGTACGTAGACATGTCAATTAGTGTTTGATCTTGTTCGACGAGAGTCACTGAAGAGAGAAAGTATGTGCTCTCTTCATCCCAAAATATATCAATATTTACAAAACTTGATATATACTATGATCGTATATATGGACATATGGACAGACCTTCCGTCCATATATACGGTTCTAGTATATGTTAAATCCACGTAAAGATTGCTATATTTTTTGGACGGAGGTAAAACGCTGTTGCTGCCTACGAATCCATGCTCCACACCAGGCCGGTTGCTCGACCCTCGGCCCGTGATCTCTCTCCACATGCCGATCAACCGATGCGAATGATACGGTACGGCTCAGCTCGTCAGGAACGTGAAAAACGGAAAATTCAGCAGGAAAGAAAATATTTGATCTAATTTAAATTAGAGTAAATTGCATAAAACCCTATATTTTGTGGTCTAAATTTCACAAAACCACAGATATTTTGGCATGTGTCACGTAACCTCAGGTATTTTGGTATTTCATAAAACCACCGAAATTTGATATGTAGATTAAAAAAACTTATAGTATGATATGGTATGGAAAATAAAACTCTTACTCCCTCCGTCTTTTAATATTAGGCGTTCTTGTTTTCCGCAAAGTCAGTATTTGAAAGTTTTGACTAATGGTTAAACTAATGTGTTATGCACGTGACATCATTAGATTTGTATTTCAATGTGTTTTCATATGATGTAAATTTTATAGTTTTTGATAATGTCTTATGGAATGAATTAATGGTATTGTAAACCGTGTACAATTGAAATACGCCTTATATTAAAGGACGGAGGGAATATATACTTGCATGAATATAATGGATCAAATAGCATTTTGCGTACATATCATATTTGGGTGGAGTTTTTTTTATTGTATGGTTTTGTGAAACATTAATACCAAAATACATAGGGTTATATGCCACGTGCCAAAACTACTGTGGTTTTGTGAAACTTAGACCACAAAATCCGGGGTTTTTTTGTAATTTACTCTATAAATTAAGAAAAAATCCATTTTCCTCCCTAAACTATGTCGTTGGATAACTTAAACCCCTAAACTATTTTTTGCTCATTTTACACCATTAACTATTAAAAATGGTTCACTTTACACCTTAACGTTACATTTGCTTTTTTTATTTCTATTTATACAAGCCATAATTTGAGATGAAATTTTGCGGAACTATAGATGACACCATTGCTGACGTTTCAAAATATTTCAATTTTTTTCATAACTATTTATTTGAATTTTAAAATTTTGATGTTTAAATTGATCTTATATGCTTCAAATCAGCACAAATAGTGATAAAACATTATAAAAACAATATCAACATGTAAGTCGTAATGTATCTATACATTGTGCCAAATTTCAATAAAAATACGACTTGTATAGAGAGAAACGCTAAGGAGAGATATTGTTAAGGTGTAAAGTGAGCCATTTTTAATAGTTTGGGGTATAAAATGAGCCAGTTTAGGGTGTTAAGTGATCCAATGAAATAGTTCGGGGGTGTAAAATAGACTTTTTCCTTTAAATATCCTCAATGGTATGGTGGGTAATTTTCTAGATTATCATACCTTTTACAAAATTACACTACTTAGAAATTAACGGTTAGATTTTACCCATACGTAACATACTACTAGTATGGCGTATAGCATAAGTGGAAATATGATTTTTCTGGGCGATGTCAAACTCTTTTTATAGGCGGCCGTACAACGGAGCCGCATGCAAAAAGAGACTCGGCCGGCGCCGCCTAGAACCGCCCAGAAAAACGCTTTTTGCAGGCGGGCCAGTTAGTGTCCTACCCATAAAGGTGGCTCCAATTTTTTTCCGGACGGCCACTTAATGATCCGCACGAAAAGATCCATTTTTGCGGGCAGGTCAATTGATGGTCCATCCACAAACATCCATTTTTACGGACGGGTCACTTGTTGGCCAGAAAAAATAGAAGAAAAAGAGAGGGAAGAGAAAAAAAAAAGGAAAGGAAGGAGAGACCAACAAACCTACCTTATCTTCTTCTCCTCCACATATCCTTCTCTTTCACCTTATCTCCTCTCTCTGCTCTCTCACTCTTTCTCGCGACAGCGGCGACGGCGAGCGGCGGTGGGGCGGCTAGCGATGGTGACGGTGCGCGGCATGGCGCTGGATCCAGTGGGCGGTGACCACGGAACAGCTAGATCCGGCACGGGGGACGGCGGCGAGCGGCAGTGGGGTGGCAAACGATGGCGACGGCCGGCAGCACGGCGCTGAATTAATCCAGCAGCGCAGAACCCGGGGTGGCCTTATCCGGCAGTAGCGACCCTGGGTCGGCAGGATCCGGCACGGGGGGGACGGCAGCGCATGGCCCGGATGCGTAGCCTCCGACTCCGTCGCCCACTGGCAGCGACGGCGGACGGTGCGGCGATGGAGACGACAGGCGATGGCACAGTGACGGTGGCGATGGCGGGCCTGCCAATTTTTCTTTTGTGGCTCGAAAATAATTTTCTGGGTGGGTGGATATTCCAACGCCTGCAAAAATAGATTTTCCTAACGCCTGCAAAAATCGCTTATTTTTGCCGTCGATTCAGAGCGTCCAACTGGAAAAACCAAAATACCCGTCCAGAAAATTCGTTTTCCCACTAATGTCGTAAAATAACCCTATTGTTAGACAAGAAAACATATATCATATCAATCCCCCTTTTCTCTTCTTCGTCGGTTAAAAACCCTGGTACCGTGAGACTGTAGCACCTTTGCTCGTAGTATCCTAGCTAGTCTTATGAAAACATCAAAGACCAAGATCAGAGGTAGCTAGAAGACATGAATATGACCTGTATTGGGTTAGAAAATTTTTTGTAATTGTGAAGAATGTCATTGCAACAACGTCAAATTAACCAACACAACGCACAAACAAAATCAGTATGTAATGTATCAGTCCTTCTGTAAACATTGGCAGGCTCGAAAGAACTGCATTAAGAAACGCTTATCTCCCGCCATGTGATTTATTTTTGCCCTACCAAGTGCTAATCATTCTCTCAAATCTATCACTAGTAGCAGTAGGATATGTAGGCAGGGAACGACCACGATGGCATAGCCAACCGATTGTGATAGTTGATTACCCTAATACGCTATAATTATGTCTGATCGGGAAGGAGACTACGTAATCAGTGTCCTATGGAGTAGGCATAACCGAGCCTCGTTAATAAATGAGTGAAGTGCATGAGCAGTCCCTAAAATTGTCTGGGTGTATCATTTGGGTCCCCGAACTCTCAAAACACGTTTTTAGATCCCTAAATTTATGTGGTTGTGTTATCTAGGTCTCTAAACTCTTAAGACGCATTATCAGGTCCCTAAACTTGTGTGGTTATGTCATCCAATTCCCTGAGCTCTCCAAACACATATTTATGTCCCTAAAGTGGTGTAGCGTGTCATATAGACCCAAACAGGATCAAAACTCATTCCACAAACTGACATGGCAAATCACGTGATAAGGGACCCACGTGTAAGTCTGATGGACAAAATTAAAACAAGAAAATCAACTCCCTTTCTCTCCTCTCTCTCCGGTCATGCATCACACATGATGGATGAGAGACATAGAGTTAATTTTCTTTTTCTGTTTCTTAGTTTTTCCTATCTAACTAACATGATATGTAGGTCCTCTACTACGTGGCTTATCACATCAATGTGTGGAACATGTTTGAAACCTGTTTGGACCTATGTGACACACTACACAAGTTCGGGGACCTAAATACGTGTGTTGAGAGTTCGAGGACCTAGTTGACACACTCACACAAGTTTAAGAATCTAGCAATGTGTCTTAAGAGTTTATGAACCTAGATGACACGGTCACACAAGTTTAGGGACCTAAAATACATTTTGAGAGTTTGGAGACCCAGACAACATATCCACACAAGTTTAAGAACCGCCCGTACACTTCACCCTAAAGAAATTGAATACAGTGTCTCGGTGTCGTCGTCGTTAAGTTTGATCTTCTATAGCATCCACTTTCACGTTTAGCCACCGATGTGGATTTTGGGCTTGGGTTTTATTACACACTCTAGCTCTTGCTTTGGTTGCGTTTCCTCTCAATGGATTTTTGTAACTACTTTGCAACGTCGCATCACATTTTTTCTATTTTCGTAGCATGCAAATAGAAATTGCATTAGGCGGGCATGACATCTAGCTGATTAAATAATAAAGGAATTTACCACAAAACTAACATTGTTTCATATAACTATAATTTTAATTTAGAGTGATAAAGTTATCAAAGAACTACATACTCATTCCGTCCCAAATTACTTGTCGTTATAGACTTCTACCCATAACACTTGGCCATTTTTATTATTTAAAAATTTAGTACAGTTAGAAAGAAAAGATAAGTCATGCTTAAAACACAAATATAAAAGTAAGTCACGAACAAAATACATGGTATTTAAATTTTTTTAATAAGATGAATGGTCAAATATTGTAAGCAAAAGTCAATAACGACAAGTAATTTCTGACGGAGGGAGTACATAAGTGTTTATAATTCATATATAGCAATTTTGTTTCCTAAGTTAACAAAATATTACTATTTTAGTAAATTGATAATAAATACATAGTTTTGTGACCCAATGCACTTTTTTGATAGTATAGTGAAAATTGTAGTGCGAAATCTGTAGTTTTCACATCCTTAAATCTACAGTTTTGCATTACAATATATTAATGAAAGTAGTTGTAGACTTGTGAAATTCACTGTATTTTAAATGCATTTTCTAACAATGATCTAGTAGCTGCAGTTCATCAGGTTCAGGTTGGTGTGCCCTGTAGCCGATCGAACAAGCGATTAACATGGCAGACCCGCCACCGCCTCCTGGAGAGAACGAAGACCAACACTCGGATCGCGCCGTGGTGTCATTGCTGGCGTCGTTGGCCGCCACCGTCGCGTACGCTGCAGGCCTAAATCCACCAGGCGGTGTCTGGGTCGCAGACGACAGGGTCAATGGCTACATAGCCGGCCTCCCAATTATGCGTGACAAGAACCCCATTAGGTACAAATTCTTCTACTACAGCAACACGACAGCCTTCGTGTTATCTCTCGTAATCGCCGCCATGCTGATGAGAAGAAATATAGGCATAAAATTCAAGTATGCACTCGAAGTCATTTTGGGATGCGCTTTGGCGTGCTTGGCGGTTGGCTATATCGCAGGTTCATCGGTCGACTTCGACGCACCCGCTTATTACGGGATTGTGTTGTCAGTAATCTTCATGATCTTTATTGTTTACGAGCGCGGTAATGCTCTGCTCCAAATGTCTGGTTGACGGTGTGCATGTTATTGATATGTCCTAAAGCAATCCTACAAATAGAAATGATTGTATCACTTACTATCTTTACGAATATTATAAATAATGAGTTATTCCGTTTCATGAAATAGTTTAATTTAATATTGATTAATGAATATGTGATTCATTCACGAGGCTTTTTATGTGTTATGTTGCTATTTCCAAATAATCCCTAATCATGTCTGTCATGCTTACGGGATAGGTATACCCTCTAGTATGCAGATTAACCATCTAAATACGGTATATCTGTCTAAATACGACAAGTACTCATGCCACAAACGGAACGACCAGATGATTGTGGAACCAGGCCTTCTCAGGAGAGGAACTACCAAGTCCTACTCGGAAAGATCAAGACTCTAAGAGACCGTGCTGTGATTGATATCCTCGAATCCTAGGACCAAATGTGTAAGTCCATCCTTTTTCTTCTCCAATCCGCTCGGGCCTTGGTCGCAACAGAGAAGAGAACGCATGTGATGGCAGAGGCATAGGCGTAGGTGTTTGGCAATCGGGATGTGCATGCGAGGTTTTAGGGCAGGGACGGAACCAGTGAAGTTCTGGAGAGGGCCAGGCCTCCCCCAACAACCCCAGTAACACCCCTCCTCCCATGTATAGATACAAGAAATACTACTGCAAACTTGTGTATAGGTGCATGAGCTCACTTCGGTGGTCTCTACTGGTATACTGACAGTAGAAATCAATTTAAACCGTATATCTATTTCACTGATTTGTACTGCCACCCCTATTAATGCCAGTAGAAACGTAGAGGGGTTATGGCTGTCCAAAAATAGTAGTCACGGGAGGGTAAATATGTCATTTCGCAGCCGGCAGCCGCACCTCGCCGGAGAAGCGCTGCTGTCCCCGTCGCCACGGCTCACCTTGTGGGAGGAGCGCCGTTGCTGCCGGCCGCGGCTCACCTCGCGGGAGGAGCCCCACCGCCGCCGACGCGGCTCACCTCGCGGGAGCAGCTTCTTTGTGCCAGATCTTGCGTGCCGAATGAGGAGCTCTGTCGCCGCCTTGCATCTCGAGCAAGGGCTGCCGCCGCACGGCTCTTGAGCATACTCCTCCGCTCCAGATCTCCTGCGAGCAGGTACACACACCCTCTTCATGCTGCCGATGGACATGGTTCATCGCCTGCACCTAGACTTTTTTTGTTTCCTGTGTGTATTCTTTCCTTTGGAAATTGCCTGTGTATAGTTAATTAATTGGAACTTGACTGTGGAAATCATAATGGTTAAAATGCATGAGCAGTGATTACTCCTTCTCAGTTGCTTTAACAATGGCTAACTTGTCATCTGAATTCTGATGTATCCCCATCTTTCTGCCACGCAACTTAACAATCTGTATTCTTTTCAACACCATGTTTCTGCTGCTAATTTGTCATCTGAATTCTGATGTATACCCATTCTGATGTATACCTAAATTTCTGTATTTTAGAGCATGTGCTTTTTATCACCAGATACTTTTTTTCATGCTCTGGTATTTTTCATCATCCAGAGATCCGAGAATTGATAACTTGTGATTTTCATCATGCAGAGATTAGGATAGGCCTGACAGGCTTTGGAGTATTCTTCTCATTTCAGAAACTTTCTCGAAACTTTTGCTTAATTTATTGAATACCTAAGCCATTGAATTGTGTATGCATGTGGAACATTTCAGATTCTATTCCTGTCAGGCTTGGGTTTGACTGTTGGACTGAAATCAACTTTGTAATTCTTCACTAAGCCTAACAATTACATAGGTTTGCGGTGGATTCTGGCCAACTCTTGTGATTTTCTTGCAAAAGATTCCTTTCATTGGTTGGGTATTTTAGCAGCCATTTGTTGCATCGGTTCTGATTTCCTCACAGCCAAATAGAGTTTTTTTACGGTCCAACAAATAGAATCTCAAGGTACCGGTACCTCGAGGTATCAAAATAAAATCTAGCCATCCATTCATTATATTGGTAACTTGAGGTATCAAAATAAACGGTTGGATTGTGTTTTGATACTTTGAGGTACCATTTATTGGACCGTAAAAATTCTCCTATATATATAGATACTGATTACTGCATGTCCTAACTGATAAAGAATGTTTCATTTGCGGTACCTTGGAAGCTATCGAAGAAAACGAATTCCAGTGTAGGCCTTACCCCAATTATTGGGTATTGACATAGTACTTTGAGATTTGGATGGCAAACAGCAAATTATTTTGTAATGCACCTTCCGCCACAAATGCACAGGAATCAGGATCATTTTGTGTAAATTTTGCTTTGCCTCCCCTTGCAGAAATGGCTGTTGTGAACACCGTGATTAATGAACTTGGTTCTCTGTCTGTTCAAGATTATATGCTATTTTTTTCATGGCTCAAGCTTGTTAGCACTCAAATGAATGGAGAATTCTTGGCAAATGGTTTGCTTCCGAGATCACTAGAAGCGGACCATGCAGTCGTTACTCAACCGACTATTTCATTGAAGTTTAGGATCGGCGGTAATCTCCATCAATGCCGATGGAGATGTTGGAATACGGTGGAAAATTTCCAAATTATGGAGGATTTCTTTTTAAAAGAGAAAAGAAAAAGGAAATTACTAATGCGGGGTCCACTTGTCATAAGGAGAAATAAGAGAAGGGGATGTGCAAGGGGAGTACGTGGCTGAGAAAAAGAGGATCGATCTTTCCCTCATCGGGCAGGTCGTTCTCCATCTCTCCGTCTTCTCCTCTCTCCCCTTCTCTCTGTTCAATCTCAACAATACACCAGAAATTCCCGGGATAGATTCTCCTGCATGCGAGAGGATTGCGCCCTTGATCCGTTTTTGGCGGCTGCAACCCGCGGATTCGTTCAATGGTGACGAATTTCTCGCGAAGGATGGCATCGCCATGCGCAAGGATAAAAGGGGGTCGTCTCACTGTTTCAGAGGAGAGAATCCAATTGATCTTCCACAAATTACTCGTTGGAGAGCCAACAAGTAGCTGCTCGTGGTTGACTTCCTCGACGTCGCTCTCCTGCATTCTCCCACGCCTCAGCTCGCCGTTCGTCTTGCCACGGACGCCGGGTGCTGGTGTTGTATCTCCGGGAACTGACGCCAGGAGCTCGCGGCAAAGGCGAGGCGATATTGTTCTCTGGGACAACGTCAAATCGACGTGCCTCACCATTTCTTTGTGACAATCACTGTGAGATTTTCTTCTGTTCCTCTGTATTTTCTAGTAGCAGATGGTCGAGTTCATGGAAGATTTTGTTGTGTTAATTCCCTGATCCTTGTGAATTAAGTTCTGCTACTTGGCATCATGAGTATGTGCGTATGCGTATGGTTATGTGCAGTCCTTTTGTAGTTGTCTGCTAGTACGTGTATAGTTCTCATGATTATTTACTTGGCGATGGCTGATATTACTTTCCTGCAAGAGTGCAGTATATGTTATATAGAGAGGGTAATCTTCCTGCTTGTGTCTTGTTCTGTATGCGAGCATTCAGTTCTTTAATTTGTATATGTGGAGACTTTTCTTGTCTGTACCTTACCTGAATGTCTTAATTATATGGGAATGATGCTTAGTTGTACAGAGGTCTGATCCTGTCGTTGGTCACTTGTTTTATATAAGCTTTTCTAGTTATTTGATTACTAGATTATGCCTCTATTTCTTGTATGATTCCTGGGTCAAAGTGTTTAGTTGTTTGTTTATGTGAGCTAGCATAGCAGTTTTCTGAATTTAATTTCTGAATTAGCCTACTTTTATGTGATAATCTCAACAGGAGATGTGTTCATTACTTCATTTGGATACAGTTTGATGGCAAAGGCTAGCAAAGTCATTCGAAATCTACAAACTCCTAAAATTACTGCTTGATGCAGCCGCATCATTCTGCCTTGATGATCAGATTTTACCTTACCTGAGTTTCTTAGAGAAAATACTCATCTTGCAAACACATGTCGGCTCAGTCGCGAATGCATAGTAGGAATACCAGGTTAAACAAAAGGGAATTGGAAATCAAGATTAATTCTGAGGAATTAGGAACCATCAACCATCACGACAACGTTAATAAGATTCTCACATAAACTTGGGAAAGCAGATCATTGTGTACAATGCTTACTAGTTAAGACAGAACAGAATGCTTCTTAGCTAAAGCAGATCATTGGGAAGGAGGCTGACGCCTGTGATTTGGCGGGGCCGGGCGTGGGCGGCGGCGTGGACCTGCTATCGGAGTCGGGAGTGGGCGGCCGTGGGTGGCGGGACCTGCGAGTCCGAGCGCCGCCGCGGCGACTGCGAATCAGAGTGGCCAGGCGTGGGCGGCGAGTCGGAGCTGCGAGTGGGCGGCGGCGGCGCTGGCATCGGAGATTTGGAGTCGGGAGTGCGAGCGGGCGAGACTTGAGAGTGGTCGCTGGGTCGGTCGGACTCGGACCTGCAAGCTCCACGCGAGGATGCGATAGAAAAACTAAAATGACAAATTTACCCTAACAACTTAATTATTAAATGACTAATATGCTCTTTTACATGGACGGCTCAGATCGTTTCTACTGCCAGTATAATACTGACAGTAGAGACCACCGGAGCGGGGCTCATAGGTGCATACAACTTGGTATACCATACTTCGATAAAAGAGTTTTGTTGCCTCTCTACCGATGCACAAATATAATTGGCCACTTTTTCCTTAATATTCTTAACTAAGCTTCATTTATTTCTACCCCAACCCAATCAAGCAACCTCTTCCATAATCCTCCATCCGTTTAGAAATATAAGGAGTCATTGTTTTCCGCAAAGTCAACGATTGAAAGTTTTGGCTAATACTTAAACTAGCATATTCATATTTCGTGTTATGCATGGATATTATTATATTTGTATTTTTAGTTTCATATATCATGTTAATTTTATAGCTTTTGGTAATATATTATGTGTAATGAATTAATTGTGAAAATAAAGTGTTGAAGATCGTATAAAATAAAACTACGCCTTACAATTCTAAACTTAGGAACTACAATACAAGTATGGGTAAATAAAGTATAATTTACCTCCCTCTTCAATTATGAATTTGTAAAATACTAATTAATACATCTACATGTTACAAGATTGTTTCTTGTCTATTTTACCAACATCTAGTTTTTTATTGTTTGCCTACTTATATAAACTTGTAGCTCGGGTATTTATGATTTATCTACTCAAAACTCATATGCTATTTTTTTATCTGAAAAATATCAGGACTCTACCCAAAATGGTATTTTGAATGAATAAATATACTGAGTACCTAACAATCTTTCGTAGTATCATGTGTTTATTGCATTATGCGATAAATATTACTTACCAAAAAGCTTGGAATTTACATATAATTTGAATGCTATATTTGAAACATAATTATTTGTGAAGTTGGCCTCCTCATAGTCGGATCTTGGCTTCGCCACTGTATTGGGGAGAGGAGGCCCCAGCCGTGGCGTGCACGGGGTCACCGCAGTTAGTGGCAATATTGATCCCTACAGTTTCTATGACCATACAAGTACAAAATTTTACAATGCTGTAGCCAAGGATAAATTCAGCCAGCTTATAGCAACATAGTTGCGTGAGTTGACTCTTTAGGGTGTGTTTGGTTCGGGCAGGCCGGTCCTGACTTTTTTTGGGCCCAGGGCGAAAGTAAATTTGAGGGCCTTTAATATACCACGAAAATAATAATCAACACACACATACATATGATTAGCATGCAGTGCCGTTAAATATTTAAATTGAATCTAAAAATAATATATGTATGAGAAGATTTACCCACGTTACCTTAAAATTTTCTTCAAACCTTTCTCGATGCCTCCTTCTAAGATTGTATACATCCACTTTTTTCTCCTTTTCTCACTACCCGATGGGATACTTTCTTGATGACATTATATTAAAGATGGATCTATAGTAATTAAAAATAAATTAATATTATTAGAGGTTGAACACAAACTCATAGTCATGGATTGATGGATGGACGTGGTTCTCAGTTGTTGCTCACCTTATTAGTGATCAGCTATTCAGTAAATCAGTAATCCATGCCTCACCCTCACTGTACTGCTCATGTGCTCAGTGCTCACGCAAGATATAATCTTATGCAGTCTGTACACACAGGGAGAATTAATCTATTGACTGTTCACCAATGATCAAAGGCAGTGTAAAAAATAAAAAAATTAGTTAAGAAATAATTTGATGATTAATTAATTAAATTATATTACCTTATGATTCAGTCATTCATAGGATTTTGGAGTTGAAGAATGGAGAACAGCCGATCGAGCAGGCAACAGCGCTGCAGGCTGCAGCTGCTCACGTCAGATCGGTTGCTCGCCTGCTCCCTTGTGCATGTTTGCCCGGTGATCGGTTGTGCTGCCTTGCGCGTTGCGTCGGACGGTCGGAGTCGGACGGCACGGTGGAGGACGGTGCGTCTTCCACGCCGGCATACGGAACGATTCAGCCGTAGGAGATTAGATCAATCACAATTAGCGCCGCGATCGTCGTCTCTGGACTATATCTTTTCGGTATTCGGCGCATCCGCAGCAGGCATACAAGGCCGATGGCCTTCGGTGGGGGGAGGGTGGGGCCCCTCCGATTTTGGGCCCCAGGTTGGCCGCCCCTCCCGACCCCATCAGGGCCGGCACTGGGATTGTGTTTCGGTACCTCGAGATACTATTTGTTGCACCGTAAAAATTCTCTGGCGGAATACTGGACAGTGGACTGGACTGTGCAACGTAGCCGACGCGAGGGGCCGAGGGCTCAACAAATTCATTGCTTCTAGTTATGGGATTGGGATGTTAAGTGGTTGATCATTATGATGTTCAGTTTTTCTCCCAGGCATCATATCAATGGCTTTGTGCCCCAATTAATGAATTTGCTGATTAATCATACGAAATATTCTGGAAAGACCGAAAGAGGATCAAGATCATAGATGTCCTGTGTGAAAATGCTCGTCTGGATAATCCAATATTTTTTATGGGAATCAGTAGGGAAGAAGAGATTAGTTATGGATTAGTGGGAAGGTTAATTAGCGATGACAGGCAACCGATGGCTATGGAAGAACAGAATTGCGGCGGCCAGTGGCGGACCCAGGATTTTTATTCTAGATGTGCCCCACACAATTCTAAAGATAGACATAAAATCCTTGGTAAAAGTAATATAGTTAATAATTCTTAATTTCAGCGTGTTTTCATACCATAGAAACGTTTGGTTACCAATTTGGCAATTCAACTTTTCAATTAATCTTGTCTAAAAAAACTTTTCAATTAATCTGACTCTCTGCTAAGAGGAGGAAAAAAAAACCAAAAAAATAGCCTAAAAATGGTGACCGAGTATACCACCAATGGATATGGATGGATGAGTGAACGACGTTGGAGCTGGACCCTGGTCGGCAACGACATTCTTGTGCTGCCATGGCTAGCTAACTGGTTACCGACTCGCTGACCACCAGAACAGCCCGCGGTTGCTGATCCATCTTTTGTTGACCGTCATGATATCCGCCCTTGCCGCGCCGTGCTGCCGCGAACATCGAACTAGGACACCGATCTATGGACCCTATAGCAAGGGGCAATGTACGCGCACTGATGTTTCTGTGGGCTGCGATTGGGCTATCTCTCCCAAGCATGTGCATAGTACATGCATAAAAAGTTTTACGAATTTTTTTTTAAGAATTACACAGTACACGACGCAGACACTCACAACGCACGCACACTCACCCTCTATAAACACACACATACAAACCAGGTGTGACCGTGCACCACGGGCACCCCCTGGGTCCGCCAGTGGCGGCGGCGACAAACGCGGCCGGCCAAGAGAGATGTTCTAGGCTTCTAGCCATGGATAATAGACCCGTGGGAATCTCGTGGGTAGTTAGTCTGTTGGTTAATTACCTCGTAACGTAACCCAAATGATAATGGACTCGTTATGGTCTCCATCGAGAAGGACTGGATTATGAAGCCGACGATGCAGCTGTCGCCATCATGGATGAATGCGTGTGGGTAGTTTCAACTGAACTAAGAAAATCCAGAGCCAAAGGTTATATTTTGAATACAGAATACTAGATTTTGTTTGTTCGTATATAATACGAAAGTTGGAAGCCGATTGTAGGTAAACTCTATCAATTTGGACAGAAAGTTACACATGATTTTTTATACTGCATTAAAATCCGTACGTTGATCGTGAAGAATACAGGTAACTAACCGACACACTTAGCAGCTAGCCGTGAAGTTTTGCCGGTAAATGGAGGCCGCGATGAACCCATCTATTCGAATGGGGCGGGTAGGGTACGACAGACATCAATCTCTTCCTCGCCATGTCGATCTCGAGCGTCCACATCTCCCTTTCACCATCTTGGCCATCGTGGTAGGCCATGAAGCAGACGACGTCAGGGTTCTCCAAGCTTACTATGGGGGACACCACATCCACCTGCGTGATGCCCTTTCCGGACGCCGCTAATAGTGCCCAGAGCTCCTCGCAGTCGAGCACTGAATCCTTCACCCACACCATTGGCTCGCCCCGAGTCTTCTTCAGAGACAGTGTCCACATGGTCACCATGAATGCGGAGCTAGAGTGCGCGCATAAACTCGTCGTCACCGGCGCGCCGCAGCAGCAGCGGTTGTCGATGCTCACGAATTTCACAGTGTCGGCGGCGCTGCCTCCTGCCCCAATGCTCCGGTTGTAGTGCCAGCGAGGCTGCTTCTTGATGTCATCGTCGAAATCGTTCTTCTTGGATGGTATCGGCTTC
The DNA here is from genome assembly GCA_000325765.3 of Leersia perrieri. NCBI lineage: Eukaryota > Viridiplantae > Streptophyta > Magnoliopsida > Poales > Poaceae > Leersia > Leersia perrieri. Next base: position 14,890,953 of record CM002478.1, on the reverse strand, counting down.
ACCGGCAGCGGCACGCCGGCACGTACCGCAGTTTGGGGTTCTCATTGTACCGTCCACCTCTCCAGATCATGGCGGCGCTCTTCTCCTTCGCCTTCGCCGCCGCCATTGTGGTGGACGATGGGCACCTCCGTCTTGAGTTCCCAATTTTGGGAGCCCGGGCGGAGCACGCAGAGATCCGCCGTGTCGAACGGCGCGTCGAACGACGGCAGGAGCTGGGCCATTAGAGGCGTCAACGACGAGCACCCACGGAGCCTTAAGATGCCGGTGTTAATCTGGCCGAAGTGACGCTCCCTGGGGTACACCATGTCCTCGTAATCGCAGTGGCGTTCCGTCATGGGGATTTCGCAGGCGGGCAGCCGCGACAGCGACGGCGGCTGGCCGGCCCCGCAGGCGGCGGCGCCGGCCTTGTACACGAAGTAGTTCGTGTTGTTGCTCACGTTACTGGGATCGTGCAAAGGGAATCGTAGTTGAAACTTGTTCTTGGGGATTGTCACGGCGAGCAGAACGGAGTCGCCGTGAGCCGCGACGACGTGGACGCCGGCGGTGGCGGACTCGTCGTAGCGGACGAAGGAGGTCGCCGGTGGCGCGGCGCGGTCGATGGCGACGCGCATGGGTTGGCCGCCCCAGGAGGTGGGGCACTCCGCCGCCATCGCCGCCGTGGCGGCGATGGAGGAGGAGTCACTTGGGACTCCCCATGGATTGAGGATCGCCCAGGTAGGATTGGTGACGGTCGTTGTTGTTGTTCCCATGTGGCGGCGAGTTGGGACGGCGAGATCCATAGAGGAAGGGCGTCGGCTGATATGATGCAGCGGAGAAATTCCACGGCATCGGTTCAAACGAACCAGACCACCGAGAGGCCTAAGCAGATTCATGATTGGTGATGGCAGGCGATCGCGATCGACGGGACCTCGATCTCACGAAGGTTTGATGATGATGATCACGTTCTACGTATAAATCGATCGATGCACGGGCATTTAATGGTTTTTAATGTACGGTGGATAGATAGAAAGATAGAATTATTGATAGGTACGTTAAGATAGATGAGGAATTGCTTCTTTCGATTTCCAAAGTTGAAAAAGGAAAGGGCGTTAGAATAAGATATGGTTTCCAACAAGGTCATCTCTTGCGACTAGTTTTGTTCTACAACATTTTTTTTTTTTGCCGGGACGGCTGAAGGATTAGCCGTCCAAATTTCATTAAGTTTGGGGGGAGAAAAAAAATTAAAGTTTTACAACAAATCTCGGCAAGATGCTGTCGAGAGGCCTACAAGGGGCATGGCCCCAAAAGAACTAAGACTACTCTGCTAGACAAAGCGAGTTCAACTCGAAGAGCGATAAAAAACCACTACTCTGGAGCGAGGAAAAGACCGGCCTTCGTCCACATCACAATCTCTTCTTTGATTTGCTCCACCAGATTGTCGACAGTTCTCGCTATGTGGTCAAACACTCGGGCGTTGCGCTCTTTCCACAGAAGCCAGCAGGTGAGGAGGAACAGGGTGTCTGCAGCAGCCCTGTAACACTTCTGAAAACAGCCTCTGAATACCAGCCACCACTCAGCTAGTGTACCACCGTGATCAGCAGGTAAGGGGAAGTCAACCGTTGTCCATAGACGCAGCTTGCACCATACCACATTAGAGTAGCGACACAGAACGAAGAGATGCAGACAGTCTTCTTCTTCCAGTTGACATAGGCTGCAATCATCATCATGCGGCCACCCTCTCTTGCTTAAGTTATCCGCAGTCAAGCATTTGCTTTGCAGCACTAACCACATGAAGAACTTCACTTTTGATGGGGCTCTTGCTTTCCAAAGAAGATCACTGTACGGGCTCATTGTATAGGTTTGGAAGAAGAAGCTGTACGCCGACGCCACTGTGAACACCCCTGATGCACTTGGTAGCCAGCAGATTGTGTCTGGCTCATCATCCTCCAGATTGACATGCTGCACCATCTCCCACAGCGCAAGGTACTCATGCAGCGCCCTCATGGAGAGGGAGCCTTGCAAGTCTCTAACCCACTTGTTGTTTGGCAGTCCCTGTTGCACTGTTAGTTTTGATCTTGGCGAAACAAAGCTGTGTAGACATGGGAATTGCCTATCAATGCTTCCCCCTGGCAGCCAATTGCTTGTCCAGAAGAAGGTGTCTTGCCCATTGCCAATTACATACTTGGCATTGCATTTTAGGATGTCTGCTAGATCTGCTTCAACTTGGGGCTGTACTAGAGTCCATGGCCTATCTTTCTGTTCCAGGTGCAGGCACTGCCATTTCAAACGCAACGCTTTGCCAAAGAGGTCAAGATCTTTGATCCCTAGGCCACCGTTTTCTTTAGGCAAGCAGATATTCTTCCATGCCACTAGACAGTGGCCACCACTCACTTCTTCCTGTCCTTTCCATAAGAAACCACGGCACTTCCTTTCAATATCCTTGATGGCCCATTTGGAGATTGGCAGAACCGAAGCAAAGTGCACAGGTATGGCCATAAGAACTGATTTGATGAGACAAACTCTTCCATCAGGTGCTAGGAATCTCGGCTTCCACCCAGCCACCTTCTTGTAGATTTTGTCCAACACCGGCTGAACTTCCATCTTGGTTGGTAACCTAAGGGAAAGTGCCAGTCCTAGGTAGGTAATTGGAAAAGGGTGAACGGCATTGAGTAGATTCTTGATTTGCTCCATCTGATCATCGTCACATCTGATTGGAGTGATAGCACTCTTAAGCAGATTGGCTGTGAGCCCAGTGGCAGCTCCAAAAACATCAAGGATCTCCCTTATTACATTTCCTTCCTGTTGTGTTGGCCTGAAGAAGATGACGGCATCATCTGCATACAAGGATATGCTAGGTAACCCTCTTCTATCATCCAAGCTGGAGAGCAGACCCACATTGATTGCCCGGCTAATGATTCCTTGTAGAGCATCCATGACTAGCACGAAGAGTAGGGAAGACAAGGGGTCCCCTTGCCTCAGTCCCCTTGCAGGCTTGAAGTACTCCCCTATTTCCCCATTGAAAACCACTGTAATCTCTGCTGTGAGTAAAAGTGAGCTGAGCCAATTTCTCCATCTACTTCCAAATCCTCTGAACTGCAAAAGGTTTAGCAAAAAACTCCAAGAGACAGTGTCAAAAGCCTTATTTATGTCCAGCTTCAGCAAAATCATGGGCTTCTTCTTTCTGTAGAAATGCTTGGCAAGCCCTTTCACAAGCAGAAAACTTTCATGGATGGTCCTAGACTTGATGAAGGCAGTTTGAGTAGGGGGAATCAGATGATCCATCTTGGGGCCAAGTCTGAGAGCCATTATCTTTGCCACCAGTTTGGAGAAGCTATGTATCAAACTGATTGGCCTGAAATCTTTCAGCAGGGTTGGATTTTCCTTCTTTGGGATCAAGGTGATCAAGGCATTGTTTAGCAAGAAAAGGTTCTGGTTATTCCCCTGGCAGAACTTGTTAATGGCAGCCATGATGTCATCTTTTATTATTGGCCAGCAGGTTTGATAAAAACAGCCATTGTATCCATCTGGGCCAGGTGACTTATCTGCAGGCATGGTTTTGATGGCATTCCAAACCTCGTCTTCTGTGAAGGGAACCTCCAAGTCAGACAAATCAGCAGTTTGTAATCCCAACTCACTGAAAAACAAGCTCCTGGTAACAGTATCAGGGCAACCCAAAAGTTCCTGAAAGAAATCCTTCACTAGGACCTGCATATGCTGCTGAGCCTGCTGTGTTGTCGCTAAGAAGCCATTATGCTCAACTGTGGAGATATGTAACTTCCTTCTTCTTGCTCTAATTTTCATGTGAAAGTAAGCAGTTCCTGTGTCATGGTTATTGAGATTTGCTATCTTAGCTCTCTGTCTTAACCTTACTCTCTCCATGGAAGCTAGCTCCAGTACTTTCCCCTTCAAGGCAGCTCTGAATCTCCTTTCCTGATCACTGAGAGTTCTAGCATCTTGCGCCCCATCTAGCCTGAAGATCAGCTCATTTGCCACCAGTAACTTCAGCCTGAAAGAGCTCAGCTTCCTTTGACCCCACTTGCTTAGGACTTTACTTAATCTTGCAAACTTCATATGGAGGACTGAGTAAGGATCATCAGCCTCTACTGTCTTGGACCATTCATCTTGCACTACTTGTTGGAAATCAGGTAACTTAGCCCAGAAATTCTCAAACCGGAACCTCCTTGTTCTTCTATCGGTGTTACCACAGGTGAGCAGCAGTGGGCAATGATCAGACGCCGAAGAGCTCAAAGCCTGCAGGTGGCTATCAGGGAATTGCTCTTCCCATTGAGTGGTGTAAAAAAGTTTGTCCAGTTTCACTAAGGTTGGCCTACTTTGCTCGTTGCTCCAGGTGTAGCGACGGCCAAAGAGATACATCTCTTTCAGCTCCAACTCGTTCAGCTTACTTCTAAAGGCACTCATCATTCTCCGATTTATTCTTGAGTTGTTCTTATCACTGCCTTGTACAATAAGATTAAAATCCCCTGTTACCACCCACTGATCAGCACAGACTGCCTTGGTCTCGCTCAGTTCATCTAGAAAAAGAAGCTTCTCCAAATCTCCCTGCAGGCCATAAACTGATGAAATTGACCACAACTTCAAGCCTTGAGCATCGCAGAGATTGACAGTGACTGACCAGGAGCCTAGATGGATCTGAGACCCCTGGAAGACATCCCCCTTCCACGCGATCAACACACCACCTCTCGTCTGATTGGCCGGCAGCACTGCATAATCAGTGAAAGACATACCACAGATATCCCAGACCAGAGATTGCGACATTGCACTTATTTTAGTCTCCTGAAGGCAAACCAGATCGACGCTTGACTGAAGAACTACCTCTCGAACCAGAGCTCGTTTGTCACCATTATTCAAACCACGGACATTCCAAACTAGAGAACTAAAACTTGACATTGATAAACAAAAAAGGGAACTCCAACACCGGCGAGACCCCCCCCCCCACGAACCTGGTAACTGCGGACTAAGCTGGGGATGCCACCGGCACAGTAGCGCCGGACAGAGCACAGGCAGGCAGGGGCTCAGCGGGCACTGAGATATCCACATCAAGAAGGGCCGCCATTGCCTCCATGTGTTGCGGCGATAGGGGGTGGTCGAACAGACCGACATACTGCTTCACCGTGTCTTCTGTGGCCTCGTCTTCCTCTGGGATTAGTCCCATCCACTTCATTGTGACTTTCTGCGCTTTGGAGATAACGTGGCGATGAGAACCAGATCCTTGCTGTTGTATCCGCGGGCTTCGCCGTGGCCTGAAATCCTGTGGGATCAAGGTCCGCCGACGGCGCATTGGCGGTTGAGAGGCTGGTGCGCCGCCCAGTAGAGAGGACGTTGTTGGGGCTGAGATCGAATCGACGAAAAGCGGAAGCTGGTCCGCCGCCGCCGGGGTGGATGAGGGAGACTGCTGAGCCGTCTGGTCCGTCGCCACGACTGGGGCAGACGACCCCCCATTTCGTCGAAAGTAGACGCGTGGCAGTAGGGAGACGGTACCTGGGCCACCCGCTGTAGTTTGGGCTAGGGTCGAGATTAGGCTAGAGCCCAGCACTTGCTCAGGTGCAGAGGGCATCTCAAGCCTTTCAGGTATGCGTACTGTGTCAACCTGGACCGTCTCAGGCTGCATGACTGCATTTTGATCCGCTTCGTCGGCCACCAAACCTTCTTGGGCTGCTAGTGGGCTTGTAACCTTTTCTGCTTGGGCTTCTGGTATTGACCCGTCCCCAGCCACGGACAGAGGCAAGCTCGAATCTTCATTGATGACATCTTTCTCGCCCTCCGAGCGCACGGGCTCCGAAGCGGCAGAGAGCATTGAAGAGGCATGGGCAACACTATGACTCTTGTGCCTCAAATTCGGCATGGTGAACTTGCTGAGTTGCCAAAGTTGCATAGGCATTCGTAATAAAAAATATTCTTCAATGCATCAAAATTTGTTTAATACAGTCTCTCATTTTCTCACGAAAGCACCCAGTATTCTATAGACAACCGGACTATTTTCATTAGCCCTTTTCCAATGCAAAAGGGCTAATGGGTGACATGTCGCGCGCCCCGGCCTCATCCACGCGCACTGTCCCCCGCCCGCCACGTGTCCCTTAGCCGAGGAGGAAGTAGAAGAGAGGAGCGGCGGGGTGGCGCCGGCGGCGATGACGACAACGCCGCCGGACCCTATTTTTAGGGTTTGCCGGCGGTTAGAGGGATGGCCGGGATGACAGCGGACCGGTGGTGGGCGATGGGCATGGGCGGACGGCGAGGTGGCATTGGTGCCGTCAAAGCCCCAGGGCAGGCGTTGGCAGTGGGCAGGGCGGGGGAGAGCAAAGCCGGAGGCGAGGAAGAATGAGAGAGGCAGGTGGGGTCAAGGTAGGGGGAGTCGGCGGCGGCACTAGTGAGTCCGGGCGGCAGACGACGAGAGGAGTGCGGGGAGGCGGAGGACAAAGAAGGGGCAAAAGAGGAGGAAGGAGGGGGGAGGAGGAAGAAGGAGAAACGTGCCGCATGTTAGCCGCACCCTTGCCAATGTTACGGATTCACCTCTTAGTATATTGCGGCCGTTTTCAGCATGAGCATCCTTTCTTTTTATTTTGAAGGGAGAATAAACATTCTTTTACTTTTCCTTTAATAAAAGTTGGTAGATTGGATAAATTGTTTGGATAGGTCAATTTAATTATTTCCTACTATACGATATAGTCTTCCATATAGCTAGAAACACAATATATAGTATGCATTAAGGAAGGCTAAACTAAGTAATATCCTGAAGAGTTATAGGCAACTGGCCAATACTCCTTAGCTGGTATACAATTTTGCTGGTAAATGGCCGCAGTAATTTACATGTCTCAGTGGATGGGGTGGGCAGGGAGCAACGGACATGAGTGTCTTCCTCTTCATGTCAATCTCGATCGTCCATATCTTCCCGTCCTCATCATCGTCGATATCTTCACTCCGTGCTATGAAGCAGACAACATCAGGGTTCTCAAAACTTACAACGGGACACACCACATAAACACGAGGGAGGCCCTTGCTGGAAGCCGCTAATAGTGCCCAAATCTCCTCGCAGTCGAGCACGGCCTCCTTCACCCACACCATTGGCGACTCACCCGTTGTCCTCAACGCCAGTGACCACATGGTTACCATGAAGGCAGAGCTGGAGTGCTCACACCTGCTCCTTATCACAGGTGTGCCACAGCAGCAACGGTTGTCGATGCTCACGAATCGCACCGTGTCGTCGCCTGCGGCTCCAATTTTTCGGTAGTACAGCCATGGAAGCTGCTCCTCCTCGTCGTCGTCATCCTCCTCCTTGGGTGGCATAGAAAATATTGGTTTATTGTATTCTGATGTATTTTACACTGACCTCTATGAGGTATATATAGAGATACATATGACAGAGACCTTGGAATACAAGACAAGTTAGGATAGATTTATCTCTAAATATTTTATCTCTATCTATAAATATTCTAATTTATCTCTATCTCTAATATCCCCCTCAGTCGTAACGGGAGCGAAGTGCACGATTGCGACTGGATTTGAAATCTGGTTCTACCATCTTCTATGCTTCCACCATCTTCTCTCTTCACCATCATCGATTGCATCTCTAATGGATGGCGATCCTCCACCAGTGCGGTTCCTGCGTCTCCTTCTGGTGTCGTCCCTTACTCTCCTCTATTCCCTCCCGCAGTCACAACGGGAATGTCATGGACGAAGCGATGACACGTACACTTTTGACTGGAGTTGTCGATGATAACTTGCTGTAGACGTAGTTGATCTTGTAATAGCCGTGGTCGTGGTAGTAGCCGCAAATTGCCGAAGGCGAAAAAAAAAATTCCACCCTAACGAAATAGCATCTTACACCTTTTAGATGTCATAAGATGCAATCTGGGACGTCTTGCATATGTCAGAGGATGTCGTTGTTGATGACGCGGACGATCACGTTGTCGCTGTCGCGGTCGTTGCCGTCGTAGAGGACCAGTCAATCGTTGCCGTCGTCGATGATGCGTCTTGCAAATGTATTTGTTAGAGGACGCGGTGTCCATCCTTGTGGACGAAGCGGCGGCGGCGGCAAGCTACCATGTTGATGAAGGCCTTGGTGATGTAGTCGTCGATGACGATCTTGTTGCTGATGTAGTCGTACAGACGATGAAGAGGATTTTTGGTGTAGCGGGTACTCGTCGACTCGTAGTCTATCTGATCTGGCGAATCTGATTGTGCTTGGTGATGCAACTGGTCTGCAGGTGTAGATGATGCGAAGCTGATCTTGTGGTCGCTGATCTCGCTGACTGCTTGCTGTTTTGATTGGGTACGTGCATGCATGCCCGCGTCTGGAGCGTGCATGCATGATGACGTACTAGCTAGCGCATGGAGATGTCACGATTGATCTGCTGCCGGAGACGTGCTAGCGCATCGAGACGTCCCGATTGATGCCGCGCGCGTCGGTCCGTGGCCAGCGCGCGGGAGGTCTTGATCTGCTGCTAATCAACTGTCTTCACCAAAATTAATCTGCAGATGTCGTCGGTGCCTTGATCTGCTTGCTTGTCGCGTATGCTCCCGGAGAGGATTTTATTTTTTTTTGGCTAACCTAATTGATCTAATGGCTAATAGCAAACTAATCTAATCATTGATTCTAATCTATAGGTATCGGCAGATGTATCTGGCTTGATTGATCGATGTAGCGGCGCCCCAGGAGATCAACTACGAGAATTCTCCCCGGGGCGACGCGAGCGGAGGGCGCAGAAGGACCAAGCGACGTAGGTCTATGGCTCTGATACCATATAGAAAATATTGGTTTATTGTATTCTGATGTTTTTTACACTGATCTCTATGAGGTATATATAGAGATACATATGATAGAGACCTTGGAGTACAAGGCAAGTTAGGATAGATTTATCTCTAAATATTTTATCTCTACCTTTAAATATTCTAATTTATCTCTATCTCTAACAGGTGGCACTGGCTTCACGGGCAGCGGCACGTAGACGAGCTTGTCGATCGCATCCGCCATGTCATACAAGAGGAATGTGCTGAGGTCGTAGTTGGCCCAGCAGAGGAAACGACTGCCGACGGGTACCGCCACGTCGGTCTCCTGCCACCTCTTCAGTCTGTGGCGTTTATTACCGCTGTTGTGCTGGACGACGATGGGCACCGCCGTGTTGAGCTCCCACTCGCGGTGGCGGCCGGGGCGGAGCACGCAGATCTCCGCCGTGTCGAATGGTGGATCGAATGAGATCTGGAGCTGGGCCACTAGAGGCAACAACAATCCATCCTCTTCATCACGCAGGATGCCGGTGTTGTCCTGCTCAAATTCACGCGTAACGGACAAGACATGGTCCTTGGCGCCGTACCATTCTTGGTCGTGTTTCTTCATAGGGATGTCGCAGGGCGGGAGCAGTGACAGCGACGGCTGATCGCCGGCCGCCTTGTACACGAAGTAGTCGCTAGAATGGTCAAATCTGAGATGACGATGATGCTGGTTCTCGGGGACACTCATCTTGAGGAGGACGGAGTCGCCGTGCGCCGCGATGACACGGACGCAAAAGTTGTCGAATTTGTCGTGGTTGTCGAAGCAGATGAAGGAGATCGCCGGAGGCGATGCGGCGGAGAGGGTGACACGCAAGGGTTGGCCCCACGAGGTGCGGCACTCCGCCGCCGCCGCCGCCGCGAAGGAGGTGTCGTCGTCAACGTCGTACTTGGGTATTCCCCAGCCGTTGAGGATTACCCAGCGAGGGTGATTAGCTGATGTTAATGATGTCACGGTTCCCATGCGGCGACATGGGAGGACGAGATCGATTGGGGAGGGGCGTCGGGTGATCTGAATGAAGGGAGCTGATGATCTACGGCATAGGAGATTACCGAGTGGCCTCGGTAGCTTCATCATACTTGGCAGGCGATGGATGAAGATCGATCTCACCAAGGGTGGATGCACGCGTGCTTGATCGATCTCAAGTCTTTGAAGGACTAGCCAAGGAGGTCGAGTTGGACATCCTAAGGTAGAAGATAATCGATCGATGGAAAGGGGATATTACATGGGCTTTTGTGTGAATAAATATGGACAGGGATTAGATGGGCTTTTGTGGTGGTTACATATGGATCGATGCACATGGATTGAATGGGCTTTAAGAAATCTGCGAGGTGAATCTTTTAATAATCACCATTTTGGTGGTGATATGTAAGGCACCATAAATAATAGTAATTAGATATTTTCTAGTTAACGTGAAAGCTTGTTAAACACCTCATTAGTTGGCCATGGGTTAAAGAGTTCTTGGTCATATTGGCCTGCTTGACCATTTCTAGGCATGTTTAGCCCAGCCCCCATGATTATATTATTTTTACCTACAGAACTCACCCCAATATGAATAGACGAGTCGACTTTAGGTGGTTATCACACAAAGAGCTCCTCGAACTGAACATTCAGGACGCACATTCTACTACAAAAAGTTTTGTACCAATCTAATTAAGCTTTCCATGTTACAAAAGTTGTTTACGTTGAACATACAAAATCGTGTTAGGGGTGGGAAAAAAATCGAAGCTCATGTCTCGGATCGAGCTCAGTTCGAATTGACTAGTACTCTCAAGTGTCAATTAGTCAAACCAAACTAAGTTTTTAGCTCATTGGCTTAATGAGCTAGATCATAAGCTGCTCGTTTAGATCGCTAGTAAAAAGATCATATTTACATGTACCAAGTGCTCCTTAACAACTAATTAGTCATTTAATTACATTGAAACTATTTGTATTTAGTGAGTTCTTTATTAGCTATTATATTATTACGTTAACGTATGATAAAATGATAAATCAAACTTACAAATGTCGTATAAATGAGATCGAGCTCGTTCACGAGCCTAACGAACTAGCTTGTGAGCCAAACCGAGCATGCTTAGCTCGCTAAGGTTTGAGTTGACCTGACTCATTAAGGTAACATGCTCAAACAAATAATCTACCTTATTTGTACCAGTCCTATTACATAACCGGCACTGTATTTTGAAAGTCATATTTGTGCCGGTCCTTTAGTCCAACTGGCACAAAGTATATCTTACATAGTCGGCACAGATAAGACGTCACAAATGTATGTTCATGTGTGGTAGTTTACACCAGGAGCACATCTGTACCGAAGCTATAAGATAAAATGCATACATGTTATCAGAAGTGTATAATCATAATCTGAATGCAGTAAATATTGTGAGTCAGAAATAAACAATGCATTTGCAAAAGCTTACCCAGAACTCTCGCCTAACTATTGAGGCTGCTGATTGTATTTCTTCAGCCCTTGACCATTTGTAGTCTTCCCAAGTTTTAGCAACCCTCCTCCTTCCTTTAGGATCAACCATATCTGGGTAATACAACTTTAGCAATGCTCCTTGTACAGTAGATATTCTTCTAGAACCCACATAAGGATAAATCTTCCACTCCCTGTAGTGCATGAAGGAAACATGTTTACAACAGGCTTATAATTTTCAACATACTTGATAATATGTAGTTATTCTTCATATCTGGGTTTACAATGCTCCTTGGGCAGTAGCTATTCTTCATACAAGGAAAAAAAATCAAAATATGTTGTTACTTTCCAACAGGCTTATAATTTTCGACATACTTGATAATTATTTACAGCAGCGAATAATTTTTAACATGCTTGATAAATGAACAATGTGTACTTACTTTCCAACTGGCTTGATAAATGGCCTTTCATTCTCTGGCAGTTGGTCACCAGCACTGGTTCTTTTTCTTGGTGTCTTTTGAACAGATGTTGACAAACTTGGTTCTTCTCTTGATGATGATTCAGAAGATGGTCCAGCAGTAGTTGAGATAGTTGACTTTGGTCGATGACACAATCGTCCACTCATCCTGCATTGCATTAGTTTAAAAAATAAATTTGTTAATATCTAGAACATGATTTAGCATACAAGACACTAGAATATAAAAATAACTTGTCAAATATTAGATTTCTAAGAAACATATATAAGTTCATATGGAGCTGATGAATTTTTTCAATATTTTACCTCATGAACTTGCAGATTATACTAATAATCGTCATAGTCGTATTCTCCCCACACGTTTTGTTCACTAATATGCTCATTTTCATCATCACTATCGTTATCTGTAAGCAAGTCATTCATGGACATCTCATCATCACTAGATAACTCATCTAAAGAATCCTCTTCCGTGCTCTGTGCTTCAATTATTTCGATATCAAGTGGATCAGTCACATCATCTGATTCGTTCCTTGATGTTGTGCCTTCATCAACCAAGTCCCCGATATCTACATGTAAAGCATCTTGCAAGCCATGCTCTTGGAAGAACTCATCTTCAGTGGATAGTTCATCCAAAATAGGGGCAGCAAAACTTCCTGGTGGGCGCATCTTATAAACTACCAACCAGTCACGCAGATCAGCTGTATCGGATGGGTAATTCAAGTAAAATACTTGTGTTGCTTGGTAAGACATGGCAAAAGGGTCAAAATTTGATATCCTTGAGGTGGAATCCAAGATTTGGTGTAGACCTCACACCATTGATAGGGTCAAACCAACGACATTGGAATAGAACTATTTCAATTTTTCGACCAGCATTGTAGGACAACTTGATTATATCCTCAATGACACCATAGTAATCAATTTCCTTGTTGTCTGAGGTGAAGGATGTCAAGCAAACTCCTGTGTTTACTGTTCTCAGTCCTGGACGGGATCTCTCATATCTTTCTGATCTAAACCGATAGCCATTGACATCATATGAGTCATATGAGAAAGCACGTGGGCTGCAGCCAATAGCTAGGTTTAGCAAATCATCATCCACACTTGGGTCATTTCGGCACTAAAAACATAATGATATAACTTTATTACCATCTAGGAAAATAACTTGAAATTAGATTTGAATAGAAGAGTAGTGGACATTACAACATCTTTAAACCAATCGATAAATTCTTCACTTGTCAACTGGTCAAGGGCCATAGCACCTAGCCCAGGATTGTCCTCCAATTTTTCTTTTTCAAATGACCTAAAGGTAGTAATATTTAGAGACTGTGATAATGACAGATTTATCTATGGTGTATAATAGAGTCACGTACTCTCGTAGACGATCAACTTGTGTACAGTTTGTTAATACATACAGTCTTGCAGCATCAAATTCTTCTTGTGTGAGGTCTCGTGGAATGCCTCTTCCATGAAGTGTGCCAGAGTGCCCAAACACATCTAAAGTACAGCCATCATTTTGAACACATGTTCCACTAGTATTGTGCCGATAGGACTTTACCCAGTTAGTTCGTACATGGCTTGCAAAATATAGAGAGACAAAATCAGTGACCTCTTGCACGACATGTGCTTCTACAATGGAGCCTTCCACCCTAGCTTTGTTACCCACTTTTAGTCGAAGTTTACGGTTGGCTCTCTCAAAAAAGTACATCCAACGATAGGCCACTGGTCCACCTACTCTAGCCTCATAAGGTAGATGTATGATCAGATGTTGCATCACATTGAAAAACCCCGGAGGAAACATTTTCTCAAGCTTGCAAAGTAAAACAGGAATCTGCTTCTCTAGTTGGCGCATCATCTCAGGATCGATTTCTTTTGCACATAGTTGCCTATAGAAAAAACTCAACTCAGCCAAGTTCCTCCATTCATTATCAGGTATGAATCCACGTAGCATGACCGGCAGCAACCTCTCCATGATGATATGGTAGTCATGACTTTTTAATCCTATCATCGTGCGTTGAGATAAGTTTACAGCTCTCCTCAAATTAGCAGCAAATTGATCCGGGAACTTCAAGTACTTAAACCACTTGAGAATCACTAACTTATCATCTCTATCTACAGAAAAATTTGCTCTTGGTCTCTTCCATCCACCATTTGGTTTCCTTATCAACTTCAATGTGGGACGATTGCAAATTTCAGCCATGTCAAGACGTGCCTTTATGTTGTCCTTTGTCTTATGTGGAATATCCAAACATGTATTCCATATTGCCTCAGCAACATTCTTCTCATTGTGCATCACATCTATATTGTGTCGGATCAACAATTTACGGAAATATGGCAGCCTCCATAGTCCACTGACTGCAAGCCAATTATGCGACTCACCAAACCCCTCAAAGGTATTCTTTCCAGTTTTGTCCTGTACAAGTCCTTGGAGTTGCTCGAATATATCATCTCCTTTCAAGTGTCTTGGTGGTTCAGCAGTCTCCTTTCTATTTGCACGAAAACATTTTATACTCTTGCGAAATGAATGGTTGCGTGGAAGAAATCTCCTGTGACAATCAAACCAGCAAGGCTTCCGACCATGTTGTAGCTGAAATGACTTAATTTCTGCACCACAATATGGGCATGCAAGCTTCCCATGGGTACTCCAACATGCTACCATCCCATATGCAAGAAAATCATGTATAGTCCAAAGCAAAACAGCACGCATAGTGAAGTTTTGTTTCAAATGACTATCATAAGTGATTTCTCCATGCTCAAACAAATGCAAAAGCTCATCCACTAAAGGCTCCAAAAAAACATTTAAATTCTTCCCAGGATGTTCTGGCCCTGGTATGACAAGTGCAAGGATCAAGTTATTATCCTTCATACACATAGTAGGAGGCAAATTGTAGGGCACAATAAACACTGGCCAGCAAGAGTACGATGTTGAGGTGTAGTTGAATGGGGTGAAACCATCTGTTGCCATCCCTAAACGAACATTCCTCTTCTCCATAGCAAAATTTGGAAACTCTTTATCAATCTCCTTCCAAACTTCACCATCTGAAGGGTGCACCATTAAATTGCTACTTCCATGATCAGCATGCCAAGTCATATGTTTGGATACTGCACTTGACATGTACCTTCTCTGCAGCCTTGGAGTGATCGGAAGGTATCTAAGAACTTTTCTTGGAACCTTCCGGGACTGATTTACACTAGTTGCCTCCTCGTACCGAGACTCACCACAAACAATGCACTTGTCTTTGTCTTCATTTTCCTTGTAAAAGAGCATGCAATTATTTTTGCATACATCAATCTTCTTATATGGCATTCCAAGGCTTTGCACAAGTTTCTTTGCCAAGTGGAAATTCCGTGGGATTTTTTTTGCCACCTCATCCCCAACAATGTCATGTATCAATGCAGTAACTTCATTATAACAAGCTTCAGACAAGTTGTACTCAGATTTTATGGTCATAAGACGGGCAACTATGGACAGCCTTGTTTGAGTTGTGTTCTCGTGGACTGGTTTATCGACATCCTCCAATAATCTGTAGAACTGTGCTACTGCCGGTGATGGTTCCTCCTCTGGAAACACTTGTTCTGCAGCAATCGCATCAACCAACATGTCATCCATTCTATCCACCTCAACAGCCTCATCCTCTTCAGCATTATGCGGTTCAAATTCTTCTCCATGAAAGATCCATCGCTTATATCCTCTTTGGAAACCATTTTGCAGCAGGTGCATTGTTACCTCCTCTCTCTTTCTCTTGTGAGAACACACACATTTTCTACATGGACACCTTGATGTCCCGTCAATCAAAGCCTCTGGTAATGAAAATGCATGCTCTAAAAACTGATCCACCCCACTAGCCCAAACTTGGCTGTATAGGCTGCCTCTCCGTTCTCCATACATCCAACTACGGTTCTCCTCCATAAGAAACTAACTTTCAGATTCTTAAGTTAGTTTTCACTATTAGAATGTAGCCCTAGAATTAGACAAATTTAATGGCATTACTGTATAGTTCCATTAGAATAAAATGCCCTACCAATAGTCCATAGATATAAAAATTCAGTCCTAGAATTAGGTTTAGTTCTCAATAAAATGGGTGGCATCGGTTCAAAGGCACAAACACTATACAGGTACTATAAGATTTTAAAGCAGAAATATGTTAACTAACTTGGAAGTGTAGAAACATGTTAACTAACTTGGAAGTGTAAAGAAATAAACAGCACTGCTAACTAGCAATAATCCATAGAAGTTCAGAAAGGAAGAGAGGATGAGTGGACAAAATACACATGTACTGCTCATGCTAGCATAAAAAAAGTCACCACTCACAGAGAAGAAACTCATCTTCCTTCTACTTTTAAGCATGCAGGATTATACACATCACTCAATCTACACAAGCTATATATACAACCCAAGTGTAGCTATTCATAAATCCTAATCTCCATACAGCCACAGATTTTAGCTAATTAATAAAAGTCACTGATGTAATGAGCAATATGAACGAACTAAAAATACTTGGGTTGCTAATGAACATCACCAGTCATGATAATGCAAATACTTCTATTCCAATCCAACATCATGAGGCTCACACCATAATTTCGCACTGTAGAACTACACAAACACATGGATGAAAAACTAGGTTTACCTAAAATCCCCAAATCTGGAGCTCTCCTCAAATCTATGTGAAATCCCCAACTCTGATGCTAGAAGGGAATCCAACTCACAAACGAAATAACAAATCCCCAAATCTGGCCTATCTCAAATTTGTGGTGGTGGTGCCCAGCGTCTCCGTTGAGGCAGTGGCGGTGCTCGGCGTCCGTGGCAGCGTCCGGCTTCGATGGCGGCGGTGGCGTCGCCCAGCGTCCGTGGCCGCGCCCAGCGACAGCGATGGGTGCGTGGAGGTAGCAGCCACTGGAGGCAGACCGGCGGTGGAGGAGCCCTAGGCGGTGGCGGCGATCGACGGCGGCGGCGGCGGCCGCCGCCTCATGGAGTTCACCCGATTGGATCTGGAAGGAGATGAATTTTGGAGGAGAGAGAGGCAGTGAGAAGAGAGGCAGAGAGAGAGTGTGCCCGCTCTGTATTGGTTTATTTTGTCTGTCAATGTGGGCCATCTCCAACAGTATATTTTTTTAATGAAAGGAACAGCTTCATTTGGTTCGGTAGGACAAAACTAGTATCTTACACACTGTTGGAAACTATAATACTGTCGGTGAGTTTGATAATCCCCAACAGTATTGTAAAACTGTAGGCTATTAATATACCACTGTTGGTAAAAGTTGCATATCTTGTAGTGTGGTAGTGAGCTTACCCTTCTCTTTTCTAGCTCATTCATCGTCCACGGAATTTGCCCTCAGAAGCGACGGGCCGCGGAGGCATGCATGCTGCTTGTTCCACGGTGCATGCATGCCATGGTTAGGAGTTTAGGACCTCCTCTCCAGCTCTCCCCACGACGCATTCCGATTGTCGGATGCCTAACTCTCCATCGTCGCCTACGTTTTTTTTTTTCCGTTGCAACCGACGCTCGAGGAGATGCGAGAAGTAAGAGAGGGACTTAAAAGTTGGTCCAACAATTCAGTGTTAGTGAAACTTTGGCCCCACGGTTTTGTCTCAGGGACACGTTAATGGTTTGGTTCCACATGCTTAATTAATTTGCTTATAAGAGAGCGGGGCCAGACGATGCATAAAAAACACTATAAGCATGTAAAATGTAGACAATTGCCACAAGTCTATCAATGTAGTTTATTTTTTTTGTAGAAAAATTTATTGAACAACGGAACCATGACCAAGATTTTGACAGGAGAGCTGACATGCATGACCCCTTGCCATGATAAAAGGATGACAGACTGGAAACAGTTGCGATTAATTGGGACAACAAATATGTTAGACATATAAATTCAGATGGTGCGTTCTTGCTAAGTGGAGGTAGCAGTACATTAACAGTTATATAATAAAGTTGATTCCAGGATATGAACACGTATGAGTAACACAGAAACGGATGTGCTCATCTCTCAATTAGCATTATAGATGAGATATTATAGGATAACTGAATAAATGCAATAGCAGCAGTCATGAGCCATACGTCACAAACCGCGGAGGAGTCTTTGCGCTACCCCGTAAGATCTCCTTTTATTCAAAGGATTTTTGAAGAAAATATGAAAAATTCAAATCATATAGAAAATTTTCTTACCTAGCCTTTCGAATCAAAGAAATTGGGATTCTTGAATCCTATTAAATTCCTATAGAATGGCTCATTGCATGTAGATTTTAAAGAAAAGTTGGCATGAGCTCCAACCTCTTAGATATCAAAGTCTATCTCTCACCTCAAATTCTTTATGTTTTTCTTGTGGTCCAACCGAACGGTTATTCATGTATTTTTTTTCTGTGTTTTGTGATCTTCTGTTTTGCACTTGCATTCTTGTAACAATCCTATATTTTTCTATTCCTCCGTTTTTGCAATCCTGCAAATGGAAGGTGGCCTAACTGGAGGAGAAAACATTGAGTAAGCAGTCTAGTTCGGACAACGCGTAGGAGAGCACAGTGCTAGTTGACTTTGCCTAAGAGTTCGGTCTCGCAGACTTTGAGACCCACAGACACCTCACGCATTCATGTTGGGCCCATCCTTTTTGGCCCGACCCAAAAAGCTAACCCAGGCCAACCTGACCATGAACTAGGCTGGGCCCGGGCTTAGTGTAGCCCGGAATAAGCCCAAAGTTTGTAAAAACCCAAGAAAACTCATCCCGGCTTTAGAAAGCCTGCAAGTTGAGCGGAGCTTGGGCCTAATTCTTTGCTGGGCTTTTGGTAGGTCCAGCCTGAGGTTTGAACAGGCCTATTCTAAACTACCCAACAAGCCTACAAAAAGCATATCTTGCATATAATTAATTAACATGATCTTACATTAATACAACTTTGATAGTGTGAAAAATTCTGATGAAATATACAAAATATGTTTATATGTAGAACAAATTTAAATTGACATTAATCTCATAAAATTTATACCAATCTGAGCTTTTTGTGTTGCAAAAGTTGTTGATATTGAACATATAAAATGGTGTCATTGCAATTTGCAATAGAAAATGCTGAGATGCCTTTTTTGAATTTTGAGCTCACTGAATATTCTTTGAAATCCACATAAATTAAACCTGCACCGAAAGGAAGATGTTTTGGGAACCCAAGCACTTCCCAATCTCTTCTCATATCCGGCTCAATATTCTTTTTTTTTTTTTGAAAGGATTGCCTTATATATTGATAGAGAAGAGTTTGGTGTAAACATATGTACAATGATTGGGAGTTACGGTCATCCCAGACCAAATAGGCAAAAGAGCTATTCTCGCAACGGGTGAAACTCCGTGAGACATTTAGCCCCCGCCGTGACCCAAAGCCGAGCTTCCTCTTTGATCTTTACAATGATTGCTTCCAGGGTGTTGTCCAGGTGCCTAAAAATTCGACTATTCCTTTCCTTCCAAAGTTCACAAGCCACTAGGATGATGATTGATTTTAGCGGCTTCTTTGGGATATTCAGTGTTTGCATAGCCAAGTTCCACCACTCCTGTACTGAGTCACAAGTGGCCCAGTCTGTAACCTGCATGTTAAACTGTAGCCAATTGCTCACCGTGCGCCATATCCTAGTTGACAGCCTGCAATGCGCAAGAAGGTGCACTGCTGACTCAGACGCGGCACGGCACAGTGGACAGTGTTGCTGGTTCTGCCATTGTCGTGCCTGCAATCTATCAGCTGTCCAAACTCTATTTTGTATGATGAGCCACGAGAAGAACACGCACTTTGGGGGTGCCCACGCTCAATATTCATTTTAGGATCACGGAATCTATCACCACTCGAAGGAGGTGGATGCAACTGCTTGCGCCACTCCCATCTCCCATCTCCTGTGGCGGTATGGGCCTCCTCTCCGGCTGTCCCCAAGACGGCGAGATCTTGCATGTGTGCATTCCGGCGGCTACGCCTATGCTGTCTCCTATGGTTTTTTTTCTCCATTGCAGGCGAGGGGAGATGCGAGGAAGAGGAGGGACTTACAGGTTGATTGCACAATTAAGTATCAATGACACTTTGGCCCCTCGGTTCAGTCTTACAGGCACGTTGGTCCCTACCATGCTTAATTTGCTTTTAATGAGCGGCAGCGGATGCATGAAAAAGTAGTACACTGTTAGCATGTAAGATGCAGACCATTGCCAAAAAAATATCTTTTCAGTTAATTCTCTCTTTTGAAAAAAAAAATTGTTGAACAACAAATTAATGCATGACCAAGATTTTGAGAGGAGACGTGACATGCATGACTCCTTGCCATGGTACAAGGATGACAGGCTGAAAACGGTTGTGATCAATTAAGCAAACATCTGTTAGACCTATAAATTCAGATGGTGCATTCTTTCTAAGCGGAGGTAGTAGTACATTGACAGTTATACAATAAAAGTTGATTTCGAGATATGAAAATGAGTAACACGTAAATGGATGTGCTCATCTCTCAGTTAGCATTACAGATGAGATATTATAGGATAACTGAATAAATACAATAGATGCAGCCATGAGGAATTGTGATCATACTTGGCAATCAGCAAAGGAATCGTCGGGGCACTCGGTAATCGTTGGAGGAAAACGTTGATCAAGTAAGCAGTTTGATTCACACAACACGTGTCAGAGCGGCTGCCATGTTACGACATCTCACCAGTAAACTTTGACATGCACAGAGGCCACAGCCGCCTCCACATAACTACCGATCAGGGCTACAAAAAACATGTATTACGTATTGGATAATTGACCTCATCTTACATTACAATATAACTTGCATTGTTAATATTGTAGTGACTCAATACTGTATTACTTTAATAATCTGATAAAACTTTGATTATGTGAAGGACTCTGTTAAAATTTATGCAAATATGTTTTTATATAAAACAAATTAAATTTGGTATGGATGTTATGAAATTTGACTTGATGACTGTCTAAAATAATACGTTTGTGTCAACAGAGTTACTTGGTAAGCATGAACAGCATTTGTTTTGGAAGCATCATCACCTGACTGGCTATAATCAGTCTTAGCATCCTCTCTGTGACATGAATGCGAGGTGCACTTCTTTTTGGGTGGTTAATATGCATCTTGCTGAAACCAGTGTAACACGTTGTATGCTATGTAGCTACTGAAAATAGAAAATTTATCGTGCAACAGAAGACAATTTGACATAGAATGTTGTCCATGATACTCGTCAAACACAGAGAACTTGCCTTTGAGAACTGACAATTTGCAGAAGGTGTTTCTTTAGTGCTTTTGAATTCTTAAAAGAGAAAGTTCGAGGTTTATCTCATTCGTACATGCAGTGGCATGCATAAGGCACATCACAAGAAGAGTTTGTGTGGCTCAACTGTACTGTCATGTGCTTATCTTACAGTGCAAACTGCTCGAAATGAATAGTGTTGGGATAACCTTTATTTTCATTTACAATAAGAACCAATCCAACAGTGCAGGAATCATCTCCAAACATATACTTACAAAGGGAGATCAAGATCTCAAGGGTACACATGAAGAAATGCATTACAAGAAAATATTTTTTCCCTAATTTTCTTTCATCTTGAATTTCTTTCGGGTTGCCTATGAAAGGGATTGCTTTATGGCAAGAAGCTCCTTGATAATATCCCCAGCTGGCATCCTGCTCGCTGGCATTTCCTGTGAGCAAGACATGCCAAGCCTAAGAAGAAGAATCAGGCAATCGATCTTCCTCTTTCTTGAAGAATCATTGTTGGTCTGAACATCATTTTCAAGGTCCAAGCACAACCGTGAGTCAACAACATATATCACACCATTCTGCAAGGCAAGCTCAACACATTCACGAAGGCTCAGTCCTTGTCTGTATTTGCTATTGGTGGGCCTGTTCCCAGTTACAGTTTCTAAAACAAGAATCCCATAGCTGTATATATCTCCGGTTGTTGATAACATGTTTCCAGCACCATACTCTGCAACATTCAACATTTTGAGGAATAGGAAACAGATTAGACTTCGTCTAACACTTGTACTTCTTATTTACCCATGGTGACAACTTCTTGTTAATTCATGATACATTAATACACAATACCAATATTTCCAACGTAAGAGTTTTTTTTTTTTTTGAAATAACCAATGTTAAACTAACTTCATCATCTCTTCATGACTTATTCCAGAAAAAAATGGTAAGAATTGGCAAAGAAGTATAAACATAGGGAGGATAAAAGGCTAACCTGGGGCAGCATAACCAATTGTCCCTCTGAATGCCATTGAGCCCGTGGACTGTTCGAGATATGAACCACCCTCAACAAGAATCCTAGCAAGCCCAAAATCTCCAACATGGGCTACCATATCAGCATCTAAGAGCACATTACTTGACTCAACATCACAATGTACAACTGGTGCAGGGCCACGGCAATGAAGATAGTCCAAGGCATGAGCAACATCAAGTAGTACCATCACTCTTTGAAGCAGATTCAAGTGCCTGTGCTCCGCTTGGTCATTTGTGCTGGGATGTAACCAACCATCAAGACTACCATTAGGCATGAAGTCATAGACAATTGCTTTGAAGTCATTCCCATTGTTATCAATGCTTGAGCAAACTGTAACTATCTTGACAAGATTCCGGTGTCGTATATTTCGTAATGCTTCGCATTCGACAAGGAAACTCTTCAATGCCCTAGGAATTTGAAGTTTCAATACCTTCACAGCAACAAGATTTGCTGTCTCTCTCATATAACTCTCCTTTGTAAACAGACCCAAACGATCCAGAACCCAGCAAATTGTCTGTTGAGAAATTATTTGTTGCTCTAGCCAATTGCGAATAAGAGACCAATGGGTGGCCGTGCATGGAAATTGTTGGAGGGATCTTTACTTTTCCCTTCTTGTACCAAGTAAGAAGCTTGTAGAGTATTGCAATAATGGCAAGTATTACAATGAGAGAAACAACCACAGGAACCACCAGAAATGTATGTTTTTCCTTTGGTAATTGCAACGAACAAGGACGAAGATGTAGATTAGGTATGCCACCACAAAGTTTGTCATTCCCTTCTACTGAGAATCTAGAAGCATTTGTGAAAACGCCAAAAGTTGGTACTTCTCCAACAAAGTTGTTGAATGAAAGGTTGAGTGAATAGAGCATAGTAATGTCCCCCAAGAACTTGGGTATCTGACCTGACAGATTATTGCTTGAGAGATCAAGAGTTTGAAGACCTTTCAACTGACTTAGAGCTAATGGGATTCTACCATGTAAGAAATTATTTTGCAGATAGAGATTCTGTAGAAGTTGGCATTCACCAAGGGCACTAGGGATTTCACCTGATAGTTTGTTAGATTCAGCATGGAAGTCTATAATATTTTTTAGATTCCCTATTTCTTGTGGTATTGTTCCATCGAAGTTATTGTACGATATGTTAAACATCATTGAGAGTGTTTGGATGTTGAATAATATGCTAGGTATTGGTCCACTAAAGTTATTAGTTGAAAGACTTAGTGACCGCAAATTTGTCAGATTTCCAAGTGTATTTGGTATTCTACCACTGAACGCATTCCTCTCGAGCCACAATTCATTTAGTTCAGTAAGATTTCCGATGGTCAACGGGATTAACCCGCTTAAGTTGTTTTGTGTTGCATATAAAACGGCCAAGTTCTTAAGCCTTCCGAAGGAAGAGGGAAGAGTTCCTGTGAATGAGTTATGTGAAAAGTCAAGAATATGCAAGTTGATGAGATGACCAATGTCTTTAGGAATTCTTCCAGCGATTTTGTTGTACCCAAGGTCAAGACTTTCTAGTGAAGTTGAAAGATTGGAAACTGAATGAGGAAGAACTCCCCCAAACTCATTATTAGATAATACCAACTCTTCCAACTGGGAGCAATTAGTTAGTTCAGTTATAAATTCCCAATCCTTTGGCCCTTTAGCTTCAAACAAATTGGTATAGAGAAGAAGTGATTTGAGTTTTCTTAACCTACCAATCTCTGGGGAAACAATGCCACTAAAAGAATTAGTATCAAGCTGAATCAGTGACATATTGGAACAATTGGCTAGCGAGACCGGGAAATTCCCATGGAACATGTTGTTGTTCAAGAGTATCTGCCAGATAGAGGGAAGGGTACCGAATGCATTTGGGGGTATCCTGCCACTAAGCATGTTATACTGGACAGAAAACACCTCCAGAGATGAGATGTTCCAAATGGAAATGGGAATGGCTCCAGTTAATTTGTTGAAATCTAATTCGAGATCCCATAGTTTGGGAAGCTGTCCCAGAGTTGAAGGGATCTGACCTGACAGTCTGTTGTCCCCCACCAATATTGTTTCGATATTGGTGAGGTTACCGAAAGCAGGTGGAATCTCACCAGACAATATGTTTGAATCCAAATATAGGATCCGGAGCAATGGCAGCTCTGCCAGTGATAGAGGAATCTCTCCTGACAAACTATTCTTCCAAAGGGACAAGTAAGCAAGCTTTTTCATGCTGGTGCCAATCTGGAAGGGGATCATACCTTGGAGCTTGTTGCTGCTAAGGTCAAGCGACGTCAGGTTGGTGCACCCTTTACCAATGGTCGCTGGAATGGTTCCTTCGAGGGAGTTATGGCTCAGGTTCAGACTCCGAATCCTTCTGAGACGGCCAAGTTCAGGAGGTATCTCACCGACGAGCAGGTTGTCACCAAGGTCCAGCTTCCTGAGAAAGGATAGGTTGCCCAAGAATGGTGAGATACGCCCCGAGAGGTTGAAGGATTTCATGAGCAGAGAGACAACCCTGCCGGGGTGACGGCTGCTGCAAGAAACTGCTGCCCAGCTGCAGAAGTGGCTCGACTCATTCCATGATGCCAGCAAACCCTTGGGTGAGCTCAACAGCATGGACTTGAAGGAGAGGAGAGTGAGCTCATCAGCTGTGGCATTGCTGCTGATGCTGCTCCCAGGAGAAACCAGAGCGTAGGAACCAAAGAGGAACAATAAGAAGTAGAATGACATTACTAATCGTGCCATGACAATGTGGCCAGCTTAAGGATGTATAGATTAGAACTCTGTTCTTGAGATTGTTTCACATTTATAAGCTAGTGTCTAAATTAAAAAATTATCAAGTCACTAATCCCCTAGCTGTCAGTTTTCCATCTAAACCGTAGACCTTATTATGTGGTATATTATATTAACAAGTAGGAGGCAGGTTTGCAGACAAGCCTACAACTTGGGAAAGAATATTTCATCTGACTCAGGAATCAGCATTTGGTAGTACACATTGAATGATATGGGATTGCTTATTTCGCTTTCCAAGATGAACAAGGAAAATGCCATGCAAGTTGCATAGATCATATGACTCTTTTGCCTCAAATTTCCTAGACCTTAATGACTAGTTTAGTTCTACAGCAATTTCATACAGCCTCAGAACACCTCAAACTCAGGACACAATATGACTCTTTTGCCTCAAATTTAGCTTCCTCAACTTTCTGAGATGCCAAAATTGCATAGGCTTTCGTAATTAAAAAAATCCTTCAGGGGTAAAGAATTAAAGTTAAATAGAATCTCTCGCTAAACACTAGGCAATTAGAATTGTTTCATTGGAGTAGTGACCAGTAGTCTACAGCAAGTTGTGCTAAGTGAAGCAAGCTAGACTATATAGGTCAATGCTCAAACTTGATGCATCTTGCATATATTGAAGAATTATCTAAGAGGACTATTGGTCAAGTATTCACGCTAGATGTCATTGTCACATTTCATATACTGAAGAATTATCTAAGAAGACTCGGGTCAAGTGCTCACACTTGATGTATTCATGCATTGATAAATGACAAGCTCAATTTTCCCTTTTACTCTGACCAAGTTAACATACAGATATTTATATGTACTGGTGTCTAAACTGGGAAGTTATACATTTCCATATCAAATTCAGGATATGCACAAACACTAATAATCTTGGCACCCATCGTTTCTTGCTGGATGTTCAACCTCAAAGGTCCTTGGGTATAAAACTATCCAAGAATGAGCATGTTATACATCTATCAAAATTCTGACTACCCTGCCGAAGTGCACCATATGTGGATTCATGTGCACTTCTTATTATACCAAGTGGGAGGGTAGAGACTGAAACAGGCACAGCCAACCAATTGCCTCTCCTTTGGAAAGATTAACTTAGGCCCTCATACTAATTTGAACTTCTAAATGCTAATGAGAAGATCAATAGATTGCCAAGAAATATTGAACAAAATATGCATGGATGAGTTATTGGTTAAATTAGCTGCTTAACTGTGCTGCCCATATTTAGCTCAGCCCCGTATTAATACATACACAAGTTGCCCCATATATATGACTCGATTTTAGATTGTTTACACACAAACAGTAAATCAAGAACTCCTCGAACTGAACATTTAGAACCCACCCAACATTCTAAAGCAGCACGGGCCATAATTTCTAGTACCAATCTTAGATTTCCGAGTGCGAAAATTGTCGACATTGAAGGTACACAGCGGATTAATCGCAAGCAAAATGTTGTGTTATGAGCTCGCCCAATAATATCCTTCCTAAATCCACAGAAATTGAAGCTTTGCTAAAAGTAAAGTTTCTTGGGACAGAAACGCTTACCCATCTCCTCTTCGTCTCATTCATCGTCGGTTAACTGCTGAATCCGTCGCCGCCCGTCTTCGGCGATGGCCGGCGTTTCCCCGGCCAATCCAATCTCCGGCAAATCCCTCCTCTCCCCTAGACTTGGCGCGCATTCCGATCGCCACTCCACCTCCGCCGTCTCCCACAGTTTGTTGTTGCTTTTTTTTTTTTTTTTTTGAGGGAGTTTGATCTTTTTTTTTTTTACTCCGTTGCAGCCGAGAGAATGCAAAGAGGAAGAGGAGCGACCTAAAAAAGTTGGCCCCACAGTTCAGTCTAAGTAACACGTTGGTTCCACATTCCAGTGACACGCTCGGCTGACTGCATCAATGTTGCCCAGGGAACTGTGGAATTTGTCCTTTAATGGCGTGTTTCTAATTTTGTACAGAACTACAGATCAACAGCAGCAACGAAACATGATTGCACAACTAAAATTTAGGGCCTGTTCAGATTGCCATTCTCAACCATTCCAAATTTTGGAATTACCAAAATTTTGACAAGTTGCTAAATGTTGATAAATCTAGAACCTTTTCCTCACAAAATCTCTACCAAAATTTGGTAACACTACCACCTATTTACCAAAATTTGGCATTACCAAAATTTGGAAAGGTTTTTTTGGCAACAAACTGAACATGCCTATAATTTAATCCACTGAGGATGCCGAACTTAGGACATGATTGCACTCGTTGTAACAATCACAAAGTATAGAAAAAATGCATATTTTACAATGTCTTGGCAGAGTACAAGAGAAGACAGATTGCTCAAAAAAAAGTACAAGTGAAGACTAGAAAAATAAGCATAGCCATGGATACATTAATAGACATGATTACAACAGCATGACAGTCAGTTTTTGGACTCAGATGTTCATATTCAGAGTGAAACATAACAGATGGTACTTCAGTGCATTATGCATAATTCAGAAAGGGAAAGGTGAGGAATGAACACTCCATGAATGAGTTCCAAACTCTGATATTGAGCTCAAAGATATAATATTTTTTTCCCTACAAGAGGGATTGTTTGATTGCACTTAATTCCTTAATAATATCTCCAGTTGACATTCTATTCGATGGCATTTCCTGTGAACAATATAATCCAAGCCTAAGTAATGAAACCTGGCAGTCAATTCTTCCTTTGCATGAAGAATCATTCTCAATGTGAAGTTTATTCTCAAGGCCCAAACACAGTTGATTGTCAACAACATCCATCACATTACCATGTAGACCCAGTTCGACATACTCACGAAGGCTCAATCCTTGTGTGAACTTGTTATCAGTGGGCCTCTTTCCAGTTACCGTTTCTAACACAAGAATTCCATAGCTGTAAACATCTCCATGAGTCGATACCATGTTTCCAGCACCATACTCTGTTTAATCAAAAGGTTATGATTTTTGGTGATTCAAAATTTAACAGAGATACATAATATTATTGGCAAGAACCATAAAGATTTGTGTAGCTAATAAAAGCACTAGGCAGCAAAAAGGAAGCAAGAGAACAGTAAACATATGAGGCTAACCTGGGGGAGCATAACCAATTGTCCCTCTTAATCCCATCGAGCTTGTAGACTGTTGGAGCAATGAGGTGCCTTCAACAAGAATCTTAGCAAGACCAAAGTCTCCCACATGTGCTACCATGTCAGCATCTAAAAGCACATTGCTTGGTTTCAGATCACAATGTACAACAGGTGTTGGTCCATGGCAATGTAGATAATCCAGTGCATTAGCCACATCAAGCAGTATGCTAACTCTCTGAGGAAGATTTAAGTACTCTGGGTTATTTGTTTCAGGATGCAACCAGCCTTCTAGACTACCATTAGGCATGAAGTCAAACAGGATTGCTTTGAAGTCATTGCCACTGTTATCAATGCTTGAGCAAGCTGTCATTATCTTAACAAGATTTCTGTGCCGTAGGTTTCGCAGTGCTTCGCATTCAGCTGTGAAACTCTTGAGTGCACCAGGAGTTTGGAGTTTCAGCACTTTGACGGCAATAATATCTTTACTTTGACCATCTTGGCTATCTAATTCCCCTTTATACACAGAACCAAATGATCCTGATCCCAACAAATTAGTTGCTGAAAAACCATCTGTTGCTCTTGCCAGCTGTGAGTAAGAGATCAGAGAGTGGCCTTCCATGGATGTGGTTGATGGAATCTTTGTCTTTGTTCTCTTGCACCGATCCAGAAGCTTGTAGAAAAATAAAAGTAGGAGTAATGTTGCAACAAGAGAAACAACAATAGGAATCACCAGAAATTTTCGCCTTCTGTGTGGTGCTTGTGGTGTACATGTAGGCAAATGTAGATCAGGCATGCCACCGCAAAGTTTACCATTCCCTTGAATTGAAATTGCAGAGGCATTTGAGAAGACACCAAAGGTAGGTACTTCCCCAACAAAGTCATTGAATGAAAGGTTGAGATAACTGAGCATCGTAAGGTTCGAAAGAAATGTGGGTATTTGACCAGATAAATTGTTGCTTGAAAGATCAAGAGTTTTTAGGCCTTTCAGTTGACTCATGAGTGATGGAAGACTACCACTTAACATATTGTTTTTGAGATAGATATTCTGAAGAAATTGACAGTCACCAAGGCTACTAGGGATTTGACCTGATAATTTATTTGAGCTGGCATCGAACATTATAAGATTTTTCAGATTTCCAATTTGCTGGGGTATTGATCCCTCTAATTTGTTATTGGATATATCCAAACCGTCAGAGAGACTGACAATGCTGAATACCTCGCTTGGAATTTGACCAGTAAAGTTATTGCTGGCTAGGCTTAGTGCTGACAACTTCGTAAGGTTTTTAAAGATGCTTGGTATACTACTGCTAAAAGCATTTGATTTGAGTTGTAAAATATTCAGTTCTGTTAAGTTGCCTAATGTCAATGGGATTGGTCCATCAATTTTGTTGTTTGCTATGGATAGGAGCTGTAGATTTTGAAGCCTGCCTATGGAGGAGGGAAGATCTCCAGTGAAATAGTTGTTATCGAGATTAATTGCTTGCAAGTTGA
The DNA here is from genome assembly GCA_000325765.3 of Leersia perrieri. Classification (NCBI taxonomy): domain Eukaryota; kingdom Viridiplantae; phylum Streptophyta; class Magnoliopsida; order Poales; family Poaceae; genus Leersia; species Leersia perrieri. The sequence goes on along the minus strand of CM002478.1, from coordinate 14,861,741 downwards.
TGAGGTTATCAATATCTTTTGGTATGCTTCCCGAAATTTTGTTTGTGTCAAGGAAGAGATATGTCAACGAGGTGGACAAATTGGAAAGTGAATCAGGAAGGACTCCTCCAAACTTACAACTACTCAAGGACAAAACTTTCAACTGGGAACAATTTGTTAATGCAGTTACGAATTTCCAGTCGTTGGGATCTTTAGCTTCAAGCAAAGTTTCTGCAAGCAGTAGCCCTTTGAGATTTCTTAAGTCTCCAATCTCTGGAGGAATGACACCACTTAAGAAGTTAGCACCAAGCTGAACCAGCCAAAGATTGGAAGCATTAGCGAATGACGCAGGGATACTGCCATGAAACTTGTTGTGGTCCATTCCTATAAGCTGGAGACTAGGAAAATTATTGAATGCATATGGCGGAATGATTCCACTTAACGAATTTTGCTGGACAGTGAATGCTCTTAGAGCTGACATATTCCAAATAGAACTGGGTATCAACCCAGTTAAATTGTTAGAGCTTAATGTCAGCCTAGATAAACCAGACAACTCGCCTAAAGATGAAGGGATAGAACCAGATAGCATGTTGTAATCGAGACCAAGAATCCAGAGGTTGGTGAGATTGCCCAAAGCAGGTGGTATCTCGCCAGAGAATCTATTGACTCTCAAATTCAACACTTCGAGAAAAGGCAAATCGGCTAATGATCGAGGGATCCCTCCAGAGAAACCGTTTTTCTCGACATTCAAAAGAACTAGTTTTTTCAGACTGGCACCTATCTCGGTAGGGAACTCACCTTCAAATCGGTTATCACTTAGGTGAAGCATGGTGAGATTGGTGCATCCTACAAGAGCCACAGGAATGTTACCTTGGAGAAAATTTGTGCTCAGGTTAAGCAGCCTCAGTCTGCTGAGACGACCAAGTTCCGGAGGTATCTGCCCAACCAGGCTGTTGTCACGAAGATCAAGAATCTTGAGAAAGGATAGGTTGCCCAAGAATGGTGAGAGGCTTCCTGAGAGTTTAGAAGATCCCAACTTCAGCGAGATGACCCTCTCAGGGTGCCGACGGCTGCAAACTACTCCTGGCCAGCTGCAGTAGTGGATGGACTTGTTCCATGATGCGAAAGGATCCTCAGATGCAAACATCGACTTGAAGGAGAGGAGTGCGAGATCATCGGCAGTGGCATTGCCGGTGCTGCCTCCTGGAGACACCAGAGCATCAGAACAGAAGAGCAGCAATGAGAAGAGGGACAATATGATTGTTCCTGCCATGACCATGATGAGTAAGTGGCTACAAGCTCAGGCTGGTGCCCTCTAGTCTCTAGATATAGATAGATGTAAACTTCTGTTTGATATCGATGCATATGTGTAGACTCGTGTCTGAAACTCTTGACAAATTTGGCAGTCACTGATATATTATTTTAAAGAATTGGAGACTGGTTATGTAGCACCAATCTTGGGTCAATGTTCCTTTCCTGCAAATTCATCCAAGGACCACTGTCTTAACATTCAAAACAAACCTCCAAGAAAGAATTGTCAAGTGGGAAGCCAGACACTGCAGAGCAGCCAATAATTCAGCTCAGCAATCAGCATACAGCAGTACTCATTTGAATGATAGGATTCCTCCTTTTGCCTTTCAAACTTGCACAAGCCCACATCTGCAAGTTGCATATATCATATTGCGATCAAAAGAGGCTCTTGACGCTCGAGAAGCCCCCAGTAATCAAATAGGTGGTTTCTTCACCACCAATTCCACACGATCGCCTCAAATTGGAGTGTCCAAATATCCAATGCTATCAAGAGCACACCCTCATGTTAATTATGTAATCCGAATTCTTTCATACATTGCAGTCATCATACCAAAGGAGAGGAGAACAAAAATGATCTCGGGCGTTCTGACATCCTGGTGGAACGTCTAGCTGGAAAGAAATCGTAGAATTTTCCATTCCACCAGCAGAACACCACACAAGTGGCTCATCAAACAAAGGAGGACATGGATCTGAGACTTTTAGCTTTCAAACCACCGTGAAAGTTCAGTATTAGTCCCTTCTTTATAGATGAAATCCCCCTTTTCTGTTTTTTTCACTTTGTCTGTTTTGGACTCTCTTGAGTCAGGATATACTCTAATATGTATTGTTTTTGTCTTTTTTTACTCCTACTAATATATTTCGGTAAATCTTTTGCAGTTGTCTTCTTAAAAAAATGCTTCCATATATATTGGATTATTTTTCGTAGTAGAATTCTATGTTTTTTTTATTGGGAGTCTTCTATTTTTTTCTATATATATATACTCTTATAAGCTGCACGAAAATAGGTGATGTCCTCTGTAGTGATATGGTTAGTCGACGCTCGTGGTTTTTCATATAAGGGTTTTCCACGTAAAAATTCGAGTCTCCGTTGTGCATCTACTTTTATAATGAGTAGTATTAGCCACGGAGATTAAATCTACCACCACACCACACCGCCACCGGATTAGTCGCCGTTCATCATCTTTGTCGTTCCGTCAAGTCCCTAATTTGACGAGATTGAGTTTTTCAATTAAAGCCGCAGGAAGATTAAAGGCGACAGCGAGCAGTGCATGTCGCAACTCGCAAGGAGAGAAGAAAAGGAGAAGCTGAAGCAGCAGCCCTCTCTTGCGCACGCGCCCCGAGGACGTCAGGAGATCAGATCGATCCAGCCACGCCAGATTACTTTAAGCGGCAGTATAGGTTTCTATTTTTTTCAGATTAATTGCTTTCACGGTTTCACCCAAGCTTGTGTATCCAGGAATTTTCACCATCGTTTTGTGCATCGTTTCGAGCATTAGAGTTTGGCGTCTCTGCTAGGGTTCTATAAATTAATACGAGCAAATTCATAATCTATTCCTAATAGTGAGTGTTACTGGCAGTAGGCCCAACAGGCCCATGAACAGTACCGCGAGTACTGTAGCATATGTTTAGTTGTTGATTAGAAGACAAGATTAGATGAGTTTCTTTCTTAGTAGTCAAGTCATCTCATCTATATAAGGATGAGATTGTATCTGTTTTCATTAAGCAATGAATAATCAAGATTAGTTCCCTCAAGTTCTAGCCCTAGATTCTCTTCTCATCCCACTAAGCCGACGTCGCCCGGTTATCTTCCCGGTGATGTTTACCCAATAATTATGCCCGTATCAGTTTGGTATCAGAGCCAACTTCCGCTGCCATGCTGACATCCTCACCCATAGATCAGGTAGTCATCCATTCCAAGTTAGATGCAATTCTTGATCTATTGATCTCCATGAATCGTGGGTGGGAGAACCATGATCCTAACCTAGTGCGCGAGGAGAAGCAGAAGGTAGAAGTTGATGTGCCAAGGATGGTCAGGCCAAGGGATGAAATCCTCGGCGCAGCCCCGTCTCCCATCCAGCACAAGGTAGACCCATCGTTGCCAAGGTTGGTTCTGGCTGGACCTAACAAGGCCCCTTTGCTGCCTCTGCCAAACATCAGCATCTCCACTGCCGAGATCGTTGAGGAGTTGAAAACAGATGTGGTAAAGTTGGAGGAGGCTTCATTGCAGGCTGACCGCATAGCAAGGGAAGAGGGTACTGAGCAAGAGACGGTGGCTATCACAGCGATGGCGTCGCTGGACGTGGTACCAGCAGCCCAGATCTCCCCCTCGGTGAGCCTCTTGGCAAAACAAGAGGCAGCTCCACCAGCTCAACTGTCACCGGCGAAATCCGTTCTGTCTGCTCTGCAACAACGGAAGCGAGAGGCACTGGGATTAGCCTCGGTGACAACACGTCGACCACGAGCTTGGCCATGGCAACGGCGGCGGCACCGCTGTTTCCATCTAGCGCAAGAGGCAGGACCGGCGCTGAATCCGGAAGACGTAGGTTTATTGCCTTGGGTGGTGGCGCGATTTCAGGAGGTGGTGCAACGTATTCCAGGAGCGCCACGATTTCTGTTGTCTGTTACTACAGAGCGCAAATCAGAGCCGTTTCAGAGGGAGGCGGCATGGTTCCCGGATGTGGCAGGAGTAGAACAACGCAGGATGGCACGTGTGGCAGGGCAATTGTGACGCTGTTTCTGGAGGTGGCGCGGTTTTTGCGAATGACAGGAGCGGCGCACGCTTCAGGCTCAACGATCTGTTCCGCTGCATGAGGTGCAACGCAACCACAAGGGAAGATGCACGTATTTTCCCTTGTGGGCTGGGCATTTGGTTGGCCAGTTGGGCTGAGTTTGCCAACAGGAGTATCCCTTGAGCAAGCCAATGCCATCTGCTAGCTATTTTAACCAGATCTGTTTTGCTTTCAAGCTTGCGACACAGCGTAGACTTCTATTTTTGTTGAGAGCATTTGGATGGGGCCCACCTTGGGTTGTTGACACAACAGAATAGTATAGGGCTCCATAATCTTAGATTTATTTTATAATAATCCAACAAGCCAAGATGTAAAAGGTTTAAGTTTTAGGTATATTGTCCAGGTTGTGAGTCATTCAAGCCTATCCAAGGCCGTGTTGCAGCTCGAGGACGAGCTGCTCGAAAGGAGGGATGTAATGTTACTGGCAGTAGGCCCAACAGGCCCATGAACAATACCACGAGTATTGTAGCATAGGTTTAGTTGTTGGTTAGAAGATAAGATTAGATGAGTTTCTTTCTCAGGAGTCAAGTCATCTCATCTATATAAGGATGGGATTGTATCTGTTTTCATTAAGCAGTGAATAATCAAGATTAGTTCCTCAAGTTCTAGCCCTAGATTCTCCTCTCATCTCACTAAGCCGACGTCGCCCGGTTATCTTTCCGGCGATGTTTACCCAATAATTGTGCCCGTATCAGTGAGTTTGAAGTATCAACAATTGACTGGTTATTCAACAATTTTTCTTACTTACCCATTGGCTCCGTACATGGGTTATTCTTTAGAAGGCTGGTTTGCAAGACCTAGTGGGTGTGGCGTATCAACAATTGGAGAAGGTGGTCAAGGAGTTTTTTACATCAGGACATGGGTGGCGATGTAGTTTTTAGGATTGATAGCCCTTAATTCTCCTTGTATTACTTTTGTTGAAATCGTTGAATTTGCCTATGTGCATCTTAGTTATGCAAAGGCCAAAAGTGTTCTCACGGAGAAACGATGAGGAAAAATGAGAAGCCACAAGTGGATAAGGGAGAGAGGAAAAGGTTGTGCTATACTGCTATCATAGGCAGACTGTTATAGTGCTATCCCTGCCCTTTTTAATGTTTTTAGTTATCTTTCTTGAAACATTACATTACATATTATGTCAATTCAAACAACTATGATAGTGGGCTGGGGTATATTCAGTAATATGGCAGGTTTAGAACGTTTGTAATATTCAATTTTCAATTTTATTAAAAAAATCACATTTTTTCTAATAGTTTTAGTATTGTTTTTATTTATTTTTATTTTCTAAAAAGCGTCTGGCACCACTATACATGCAGAACCCCACTAGCACGTGTCCTTCGATTTGATTTAACCTGACAAAAGTACACAAATCATCAAAACAAAAAATAGAAAAAATACACACTTGTCTGTAAACGGGATGGATAGTTTTGTATTCGGGTTTATAATAGTGGGAGATTTTTTTTGAAAAAAAGATTCTTTTTATTTAACTATATAGATATTATTAAAATGACTAAATAATAAGATATTTTCCTAATTATATTAAATTATTTCAAGATAAGCAAATGACCATAAATTTGATCAGATATGCTAACCAAAATAATTTTAGTTTAATGTCATTAATATTAGAAGTATCTACAATAATTATAGCCCGGTGCAACGCATGGGTATGTTTTTATATTAGAGAAATTCAATTTGGTATGGATGTTATGAAATTTGACTTGATGACTATCTAAAATAATACGTTTGTATCAAGAGAAAGTTATTTGGTAAGCATAAACAGGATTTGTTTTGGAAGCATCGATCATCACCTGCCTGGCTACAATCAGTCTTAGCATCCTCTTATCGATCTGTTCCATGAATGCGAGGTGCACTTCTTTTTGGGTGGTTAATATGCATCTCGCTGAAGCAAGTTATAACACGCTGTACGCTATGTGTCTACTGAAAATAGAAAATTTATCGTGCAACAGAAGGCAATTTGACATAGAATGTTGTCCATGATACTCGTCAAATACAGAGAACTTGCCTTTGAGAACTGACAATTTGCAGAAGGTGTTTCTTTAGTGGTTTTGAATTCTTAAAAGAGAAAGTTTGGGGTTTATCTCATTCGTACATGCAGTGGCATGCATAATGCCCTGTTTAGTTCCAAAAAGTTTTTTCCAAATATATCACATCACATCGAATCTTTCAACACGTATATGCAGTATTAAATATAAATGAAAAAAACTAATTGTATAGTTGGCATGGAAATCGCGAGACAAATCTTTTAAGCCTAATTAGTCATAAGTACTATAATAACCTATATGTGTTAATGACGGCTTAATAGATTCGTCTCACGGTTTCCTGACAACCTATGTAAATAGTTTTTTAATTAGTAGCCGAAATAGACTTCCGCCATCCGGTTAAACATTTGATATGACACCTAAATCCAAAAAAATTTGGAACTAAACAAGCTCTAAGGCACATCACAAGAAGAGTTTGTGTGGCTTCTTACAGTGCAAACTGATCAATATGAATAGTGCTGGGATAACCTTTATTTTTATTTACAATAAGAACCAATCCAACAGTGCAGGAATCATCTCCAAACATATACTTACAAGGGAGATCAAAATCTCAAGGGTACACATGAAGAAATACATTACAAGAAAATATTTTTTCCTAATTTTCTTTCATCTTCAATTTCTTTGGGGTTTTGCCTATGAAAGGGATTGCTTTATGCAAGAAATTCCTTGATAATATCCCCAGCTGGCATCCTGCTCGCTGCCATTTCCTGTGAGCAAGACATGCCAAGCCTAAGAAGAAGAATCAGGCAATCGATCTTCAAATTCCTACATGGAATCCTGGTCTCTGCCATTTGAAGTTTCAATACCTTCACAGCAAATCAACAGAATTAATCTCTACATGGAGAAGGGATTATCCGAAAAGGCCTTAATGGTTGTGTTAATCTAATCGTTGTGTCCAAAAATGATACCATCAACCAAATCAACATTTAACGAGCTAGCCTCTCTTGGGCATTCTGCTTTAATTTTTGAGACAGTTAGGCAGGTCGAATTACAAAACATGTGTTGAATGGCATCTATTCAACAAGAAACAGAAAACGAAATAGTACAATGATGTCATTAAAAGAGAATGAAAGGAAGCTGTACATGAAGCAAGGAAATGACGAAGTTCATCAGATGGAAGAGTTTGCAGCTAAATCGAATTGATTTATTATTACTGATGAGCCAAATTACTTGATAGGTTTACAATATGATTTGCATAAATGTGTTCTTAAATAAGGCAGACAACCACTGAAGAAGTAACGAAAAGTAATGCCAGGAACTAACCTTTCACTATCCAGAGTATATTCCGAGTTTTCTGAGTTGAAGAGTGATATTGTTGGGATGGTCACGGCATTCTTGTCTTATCGCAGCCTCTACTTGCTCCGCCTCCTGGATCTTGGCTTTGTGTTTGTAGCATCTGAGCCAGATTTCAGCGCGCTCAAGAGAGAGTAGGTTCCCTAAGCCCAACGTCATCCGGGGATCATCGGCACTAGAGCTGCCATAATCTATAGCCTTGCGCACGCCGATAGATAACTCGACTTGCTCAACCTTCGGCATAGCTCCTGGTTCAAACATTACCAGTCCGAACCAACTGTTAATCCTGAAAGTGAAGCTTCTCAGGCAACGGAACCCTGGGCCAACGAGCAACCTTTCAGTAGAGCCACGTATCCAGAGAGTGACAAGAGCTGGTAGCCTTCCAAGTATTTGCATGTCCTCCTCCAGCAGTTCATCAAAGGAAATCCACAACACAGAGAGGTCCATCAGGAGCAAAGGGTCCTTCTTTATCCAAGTTGGCATCCTTGTAAAATAGCCACTCCCATATAGCTCAAACCTGACGAGATGTGGAGGAGCCACCCATCGTTCCCTCATGATATATATCCAGTGATCCTTTTATGTCAATGTCAATGAGTAGTGTTTGGATTTTATTCAGGTTGCACAGGGACTCCACTAGCACTTCCTGAAGGTTGTCATCTCGCACATCCCATCTAATAAATAGCTCCCTCAACATGGTCATATTGCGCAGCTCTCTCACAAAATCTGGGTTCCTGCACATATTGATCCCTGACAGCACTTGTAAGGATGTCAGATGCCCTTTCCCGTCTGGCAACTTAGGCAGCTTAGTTTTTAAGTCCACACGTAGGCACATCAAATGGCCCAACTGAAAAACTGCCGATGGTAGTTCTTCTATGTCAGAATCTTCTAAATCCAATGTTTGTAAAAGCTGTAACTTCTCTATTCCCACTGGAATCTCACCAATACGTGCATCTCTTAGTCCAAGATACCTCAGGTGAAACAATTTCACAATATGACTAAGGTTAAGATCACCACCCTTCCTAAAATCACAACGTTTCTAGATCCAACACACGTAAAAAACAAAAGCATGCAAGGGATGGTATCAAATTAGTTGTAGTGCTAAAGTTAGTGAAGGATCTCACATGAGACAGATCAATGGTAGCAAGGGGTGATGTGTGCCTTGCTCTGCAATCTTGGACTTGAAGGGATAATCTACGAACTTTGGTTTCAAAATCTGTGCTCTGCCCAACATCATCCAGTGTAGAAACGAAGTTTTCTTCTCTCGACAAGTGACATATAAGATCAAGCACCATATCATGTAAACCACAAGCTTCCACTCTTCCATAGTCCGAGTGTACCAACTGGATCATGCTTCTCTTCTAATTTTTTGCTCTTTGAAGCAATGCTTTCCAAGCTCAAATAAGCCACTTTCTTGCTCTTTATGCTGGAGAAGACCCTCAGCTGCCCACATCCATATCAAGCGATCTCTTCTAATATTTTGATCTTCGCGTTACAGTAACCCAAATACTGTAGCAACCTTTCTTCGCTTCTCTTCGCAATTCTCCGGCACTCGCACACACAACTTATGAGAGTCCGTTGCAAACAACACCCACACGGTGTCCCTCCACCGTGTGTCATCTTTCATCATCCTCGTCACCCGGTATCCTTGATCGCTTCGGACCTAGACTCCACCCTGAGTCTACTCCCGATCCCATCATTGACCGAAGTTAACCTTAAGACTTCTGACTCTAGTCCAATCTTGTCACATGGCCTCCTGACTGCTCCAGACCTCAGTTCCTTCCTGAACTTAGCCCCAATCCTCGTCATTGACCAAGCCTTAACCTCAAGTCACCTACACACAATAGACAAAACAACCATTACCGGGCACAGATTCGCAACCTAACCACATCAGTCACACGCACTCACACCACATCCTTAAATATTCCAAACCAATTTCATTTAAATATATCATTTATAAAGCCAATTGTTCATCATAAAATATTAATCAAAACCTTGATTTTACAATCTCCCCCTTGATGAACACATTGGCAACATCTACAAAATGCAAATTGGTAAAATTTAAATTGGTGAAAATCACAAAAGTGACAAATAAAAACTCTCCCCCTTTTAAAAGAAGGAATTTCTCCCTTTTCATAAAATCGACTATATTTAAAATCGAATTTCTCTTTTTCTCCCCCTTTCCAGAACCATGCATTTTGTATGTTTTCTCCCCCTTTGACAATGATTTCATCAAGAACTTTCAAATTGAGAATCACAAAATAAATTTGCTATGTTCAAGCCTTTTTATTTTTTCGAGAGCTTTGAAATATACCTAAAACATTCAAGGACATGTGTTACAAGACAAGGAAAATAAATTCATCAACTAGATAACAAACATGGTATTAGAGTATAAACATGAAACAAAGATATTACAGTTAAGCTCAAGTCAGCAATAAAGTTTCATGTATTCAACGATTTATAATGAAACACTTCCACTACTAACTAGGTTAAACAAAATACCCAATCACATAGACAAGAAGGTTTAAACACTCTTTTCTAAATTTATTTGCTACATTAAAATATTGAGAATTTAACATTGAGCTTTGCTCTAAATTATTTATGAGCTTTTTATCATGCTCACTTTTATTATTGATTTTAAAAAAATAAATCTCTCAATTATCTCGAGTACGTGCTTGTCGTCAAGACTGTTGTCAAGCATTCAGTACTCATTATTTTTCTCACCGCGAATATGCCTTTGTCGTCAAGACTGTTGCCAAAGGTTACATATTCATTTTTACCTCTCATAAAGCATAAAGTAAAGACAGGCAATTTTATTATTGTCACTTGTGGCATTAAAAGAGCATTTGGGGAATAAAAAACCTTGCATTGCATATATGAAAGTATAGATTATACAAACTAGCGCTAGCTTTAATATTACATATTTTCTTAACTCAAGTAAAATAATTTAAGTGTCATGCATCATCTCCCTTAAAAGCAATAGCAATGGTTCATATAAATACTAGAAAGCAACACAAGTTAAACTAGTAACAAATATACCTCACAAATATTGCTAACAAGCACAAGAATATATTAGAGGTATAAATCAAAGCTCTTCTTTTTCTTATTATTTAAACATGAATTCATCACAAAAGCACAAAACTCCCCCTCAAATCAACCTTCAATTCCCCCGAAGAAAAACAAAAAGAAATCAAAGATTGTAGAAAAAGAATCAATTGCTAGAGATAATGATCACAATACCAAACAAGATGAAACACTACTGCCTCCATAACTAGCACAAAAAGCTAATAGATGAAAGTAGATAATATATCTAATCAAAAGTAAAGTGATCATACCTCAAAAGCAATAACCGTCTCCACGATTCATGCACATGGGGAGTGTGCCGCCCAAAATACCTATGCACAAGAACACGTCGCGACCTTCGTGTTGGGGTTAGAAATAAGAAATTTTGAAACCCAACACTAAGACACACGACCTGAAGATCCAATAGGCACAAAACCACGAGTGAACGAATTTTTATTTTTATTCGCAAAATTCACCCGTGTTCGGTCTGACCGTGCAAACACCCGTGGTCTGACCGGTTCAGTCCGGTCTAACCGCGCAAACACATGCGGTTTGACCGGGCCCCGAAAACCCGTATTTTGCCACCTTTTTTTTCGCAAAAGCAATTTCTCTCTCTCCTTTTTCTGTTGGCGGGCAACGGGACAAGTCTAAAACAAAAACCAACCAAATATCCATCTTTTCCACAGAAAGAATTAGTATATTTTTCATGACAAGATGGTTTTGAAGATTTTAAATCAACAGTTGGTTTTGTATTCACAGTCTTAACAGTCACATTTTTAGCAATCTCAGGTTTTGAGTTAGATGTAGAAGCAGAAAGAGATCCCATAATTCCAGCAGATTTAAAAACTGGTTTCTTAGGTTCAGGTTCAGTTAAGATTTCACCCTTATCAGTCATACTCAAAATAGCAGGTGGGTGATTAGCAAAGTATTTCCTTGAATCAAAACCTATTTCTTTATTAAAGGTGCTAACTTTTGATTGATCCAAAATCATGTTAAGTTTCTTTTTACCATCAGAAAATCTTTGCAAAGAACTTTTCAAGTAAGAAACTTCACTAGACAATTTAGAACAGTTTTCACAATTAACCATAACAATCTTAGCTTTACGACAAGTAACACAAGAAAGCACTTCATGATTTTTAACAATATCTTTCATGCGCTTAACACG
>CM002478.1:14829180-14849987 GCA_000325765.3 Leersia perrieri | reverse complement strand
ACACGACTTAAAGCATCTTTTCCCTTCATTTCATTTGCAAAACATATCATACAAGGTTTGATACTAGATTGTTTTAACCTTTTCGAGCTAATCACATTAAACATAGAGCTAGCAAACAAAGTAACTCGACATTCATTCAAAGCTCTTTTAGTCAAAAATAATTCATTAACCAATCTAGTGTTCAAGGCAAAGCTAAGAGCAAGACAACATTCAAATTTTCTATTTTTCTTACTCTCAATATCAAGTTTTTTTTCTATTATTCCAATTAATCTCTCTTACAGTATTAATTTCAGCAAATAAATCATCACAAGATTTGCATTCAATATCATCATTAGTAAGAGATTTTAATCTAGCAATTTCAGCATTAAGAGATTCAACAACAAAATCATGTTTCTTAGTCTTCTCTTCATATTTTTGAAGCCTGCAACCAAGATTAACAACCATTTTTTCAAGAGAATCACGTGAAAGGCAAAAAGTAGAATATACCTTATCAGTGTCGCTGTCGGAATCATATTCGTCGGCGCTTGACTCGCCACGAGCCATAAGACACACTCCAGAGATGTACTTGCCTTTCCTACCTCCTTCATCTCCACTATCGGAATCAACATCACTTACATTTACTTGATCAAAAGCCTCAAAAATTTGATGCAGCATCTGTTTAAAGCTCTCTTTCTTTCTCTTGCCTTTGAACGAACGTTTCTTCTTATCATCTTTCTCCTCATCGTTGTCTTTTGATGATCGCTTGAGCTTAGGGCACTTGGTGCGAATGTGGCTCAACTCACCACACTCAAAGCATTGAATAGGACCACCTCTTCTTCTATTCATGATATTATTCAAAGCTTAAGAAAATCTATCAATAACTAAAGCCAAGTCCTCCTCAGAGATTTGTTCGAGTTGATCATCGGACATGGCATTTAAAGCGGATAAAGAAAACAAAGAGGATGAAGAAGCTTCCAAAGAAGAATAAGAACGAGAAACTAAAGCCATAGATTTGGAATCAGTTCTTTTAGAAAGAATATTAATCTCATAGGTTTTTAATTTGGTGTAGAGAATATCCAAAGTCAAAGTGTTCATGTCAACAGATTCCTGAATAGAAGTCACTTTAACATCCAAAATTTTCATGTAAAGACCATTCATAAAGTGACGAGCAATCTCAGATTGAGAATAGTTAATATTATAAGAAGCATCAACAGATGTAAGATTACTCAAGATTTTATTAAAACGCCCCAAGTAGTCATCCAAAGATTCACCAGAATTCATTTCAAATTTGATGTACCCTATTTTGAAAACATCTTTTTGCAACTCCTTAATGTTTGAAGACCCAGAGTGAAAATCATCCAAAGCTTTCCAAATTTCATTAGCTGTTGCAAGATGTGAGTCACGATCAAAATCGGAGCGAGAAATCGCACTAAGAATAATATTCCGTGCTTTGCAATTGTTTTTAAAATCAGTTTTTTGAGCAACAGTTTCAATGCGATCAGAAATCTCGTAAGCAGAAGTAACTTTCAACCAAATATCATAACCTTGAGATGTTATATAAGATTCCATCTTTTTCTTCCAATAGTCAAAATCGGTTCCATTGAAAATATGCGGATTGTTCGAAAAATTTTCAGCCATCGCTAAAGCTCAAAATCGGTAAAGATCAAAAAGAGCAAACGTGGCTCTGATACCACTTGTAGGATCAAATACAATAAGTAAACCTACTAGAGTGGGGTGAATAATAGGTATTAACAGCGGAAGTATAATTTTCGAACCCTAAAAGCAGATTGATAGAGTAAACTAATCAATGGTTAAAAAGATATAGCACTCACAATATATGACATCTTAGAATTTCAGCGAAACCGATAAAATAAATTCAATCAACTTACAGAACCGGAAACATCTTGATTGAATATGATATTTATTGCTGAAATATATTGTCACAAGGTGCAGCCAAAGCACCCCTTTTACAAAACCCTAAAACAAAGAGCTCTCAAATCTAACAATTGTGGCCTTTTCCACACGGTCAAACCTCCCTGGATATTTATATATACCAAATATCTCCTGTTCCTATTAGGACTCAATACCAAAAGTCCTAATCTATTACAACTTATCGAAAGAAAATTCTTTCCTTTTTCTCAAAACCAACCGGCCGCGAGCCCTAGCCGAGTCGGACTCCACGAGCCATCCAAACCAAACGTGAACAGCAAGCCATCCACACACGTGCACACACACATGCACATGAGCCAACTCGCTGCTTGTCTCTTACACCTGCCTGTACGCGCACACGCACAGATCGTGCATGCTCTATTGACCAAGTCAACCCAGAGCAAAGTACGTACACACGTACACATATCTCATATCTGCATGCATGCCATGCAGCCTCCAGCCGTATGCACACACATGAACACATCCTCACGCTACAGTAACCCAAATACTGTAGCAACCTTTCTTCGCTTCTCTTCGCAATTCTCCGGCACTCGCACACAAAACTTGTGAGAGTCCGTTGCGAACAATACCCACACGGTGTCCCTCCACCGTGTGTCATCTTTCGTCAACCTCGTCACCCGGTATCCTTGATCGCTTCGGACCTAGACTCCACCCTGAGTCTACTCCCGATCCCATCGTTGACCGAAGTTAACCTTAAGACTTCTGACTCTAGTCTAATCTTGTCACATGGCCTCCTGACTGCTTCAGACCTCAGTTCCTCCCTGAACTTAGTCCTAGTCCTCGCCATTGACCAAGCCTTGACCTTAAGTCACCTACACATAATAGACAAAACAATCATTACCGGGCACAGATTCGCAACCTGACCCACATCAGTCCCACGCACTCACACCACATCCTTAAATATTCCAAACCAATTTTATTTAAATATATCATTTATAAAGTCAATTGTTCATCACAAAATATTAATGAAAACCTTGATTTTACATCATCCACGTCCAATAGAATTTAGCACAATACTCCACTCCTCCATTCTATGTTCCTTCTTATTAGCTAAAAGACTAGCTATAGTGATAATGGCTAATGGTACCCCTCCACATTTCTTCAAGATGCCTTCTACTATCTTTGACAAATATTGAGGACAACCCTTCCCATCAGTAAATATCCTTTTACAGAAGAGCGTTTCAGAGTCATCACGAGAAAGAGGTTTCATCGTGTAAATGGCATGATATGAAGCACAACATTTCTCTGAAACATTGACAATGCGGGTTGTAGTGATTACTCTATTTCGGTGATTGTTCTCAGGGAATGCACAGTCAATGACTCGCCAAATTTTTTCATCCCATATATCATCAATTATGATGAAGTACCTGTATCAATTTAGTGGAGAGGATTAGTTGGCAAATCAGTGAACCTGGAGCAGATATTTCTCTTCTCTATTTTTTTTCTGTTATATATAACAATTGAGAGGAATCTAAGGGTGCAATATCTAGGAAACAGTTGCTCTGAAGGTGGCAAGGTAATTAAGAATGCAGGTTTATTATTGTTGGTACAGAAACGATAATAATTAACACTTTTGCTATTTTATCATTCACCTGTGTTTTTAAGTTTTCAATCACAACCTGTACAACAAATAAAACTGTAACTTAAGTACAAACTCGCTGCAACATTTAGTTTGAATTTCTTTTATGTCCTGTATTAATTAGAAGGATTTTCTGTGGCCTAAATTTGGTTTAGTTCTCTTCTATTTTACCGTGTAAAGTGTGAACATCATACTGGAGCGGGGCTCAAATTTTATATGTTCAAGTTTCAAATTGCTACTTACACTTCCACGAGAAAACATGCATGTTTATTGATGAATGTTAAATTAGTAATTGAATACATGGAATGATAGATGAAAAAAATATTAACTTGATTACCAATAATTAATTATACTATTGGTACGGCTAGGAAAGAAGAAGAAAGAGGAGTTACCTCTTGTTCTCAAGAAAACTACGGACATTATCAATGAGCAGCTTTTCATCCTTTGCTGTACTATGAATATTTTTATACTTTTGCATGTCAAGATCATAGAGCATGTCTTTGAAAACTTTCTTCATGTCAGGATTCTGGCCAATCGAAACAAATGAGCCACAATCGAAGTGAGACCTGCAGATCTTGTCATACACTGCCTTAGCAAGGGTTGTCTTGCCCAAACCACCAAATCCAACAATGGAGACTGTTTTCAGTAGATGCTTTTGCTCATCAGGCCCTAATAGCTTCTCGATCAGCTCTTTCCTTCTACCATCGATGCCAACAAACTCTTTGACATCTTTGTACATAGCCATCAGGCGAGGATCGATAGGAGGACCTGCAGCATCACCATCGTGCAGCTCAAGACCGTACCTTTGACGCAGCTCGACCAGCTGCTTGGCAAGGTCTTGGGCTTCATCGACGGCAGCTATGATCTGATGTAGATCCTTTCCCTTCCTGAACAGTCGGATTGTCTTCTTGACAAAATTTTTGACTCCATTCTTGATGTTCGTTGGTTTGTCCCCTTTGTCCTCATCCTCCACACGCACCATATAGGCGTCGACTGCATCCTCCATGTCATAAGTGAGCTCCCGGACTTGGCGTGCCCACTCCTTGACCATAGGATCGAGCTGCTCCAGGGGCACCTCGGCCACCTTGTGTAAGGGTATGTGCATCATCGTCAGCTCTCTCTGAAGAGACTTGATGCCTTTCCTCGTTCTCTTGTTCAGGGTGAATTCAGCCATGAGCAGGTCGCCGAGCTTATTTAGGAGGGGGCTCATCACCCCTGCTATGAGCTGCATCGATTCACCTTTGCTGGCTGATCAAGCACAATCCAAGTTTTCTCAGCCCAATTATTTCTTTAAGCTTTCCTGACAAGCGACTTGTTACAAGGATTTGGACTGCAAGTGGGAGAGCAGCAGTACTATGGCAATTGGTAGAAGGAGAGGGGACTGTGAAGAAGAGGGGAGCAAAATCAGAGGCATGGTCATCCCAACTCAAAGAGACAGGTCATCTTGCTGCATTTTCCTTTTTTTTCTTGGCCAGCAGCTAGCTGGCTGGCTGAATTGTTTAGTACCGTGGAGTAATTAATGGACTATCTAGGGTCCTTGGATGTCTTGCGAAATGTTTAGTATGGCTGTGGATTCACAAGTTGGGAATGGACAAACTAGTTTGTTTTGGATGGATAGATGGTTGGGAGGGAAAACTATTTTGGAGTTAGCCCCCAACTTGCACAACATGATTGCTAGGAAGGTGATCAACAAGTGTACGGTGGCCCAAGGTTTAGACAACCGGAGATGGATAATAGATATTAAAAGGACCTTTGTCTGTGCAGGTCATTGTAGAATATCTTCAAATTTGGGACTTGGTGGAAGGGGTTGTCTTGCAAGAGGGCATAGCCGGTAAGCATCGTTGGAAGTTATCTAACTCGGGAGTGTATACTGCCAAATCTGCTTATGAAGCCTTCTTCATTGGAACAGTGAGGTTTGCTCCTTGGAGAAGAATTTGAAAGAGTTGGGCTCTGCTGAAATGCAAATTTTTTGTTTGGTTGGCTGCCTATAGCCGTTGTTGGACAGCAGATCGACTTGCAAAACGTGGTTTACCTCACCCAGTTGCATGCCCTTTTTGTGACCAAACCGAAGAGATGATAAACCATATTTTGGTCACTTGTGTTTTCAGCCGGCAAGTTTAGACTTTGATCCTTTAAAGTGTGGGTTTGTTCGCTATGTCACCAAACCAAGATACTTCGAATTTCTGTGGGTGGTGGTCAAGAACAGTAAGACGGTTGCCAAAAAAAGAGAAGAATGGGCTCAACTCTTTAATTATATTGGTCGCTTGGGTGATTTGGAAACATAGGAACAATTGTGTTTTCAATGGGGCTAATCCTTGCGTGTCCGATGTTCTTCATGCGGTGGCTGCTGAGGGTGCACTTTGGTGAGCTTCAAGATATGTTTACTATGGCAATGGTTCTAACGCCATAGGGTGGTCGGGTTGTGGTCTTTTCGGTTTTGGGGTGCGTTTATAACACCTTGGTGGAGGGGGTTGGGGTTGATTACTCCTCCACTCTTCATCTTTTCTCTCTCTATTAATGAAATGATGCGCAGATCTCCTGCGTGCTCGAAAAAAAAATTGCTTTTTTACTGGTCGTGCATCATAATAGGCACTAAAAAGACGAAATGCTCACTAGTCACTACATAGAAGATGAAATTGGTAGAGTATTTTCTGAGAGGGATACTAATTGAACACAGCAATATGCATTGTGTTGTCTCTGAAAAATTAACGTTTCCGCAGACGATGTTTTAGCTGTTCTCAATTCAGAAAGCACAACGATTTGGAGGCTTATTTTATGAGTGCGGGAGTGAGGAGAAATGCAGTTAAGTGTACTATCATGTGATGTGACTATCCTACGGTCCAAAATTAATTGTCAAGTGGGAAGGCAATGCAATGCAGATACTGAAAAGCAGCCACCGCTCAGCATTCAGCATCAGCAGTACTGTTTTGAACGATATGATTCATACTTTTTGCTTGCAAACTGCACAAGCACAGATCTGCGAAATGCATATATCAAAAGGTGACCAACAGGGCTATTTCGAGGGAGAGCCCCCTAATGACTAGTTGAAGTCTTCACCACTTCCACGCAATTGCCCCCAAACTAATTATCAAATCAAGAAAACTGAAAACCTCATACTCAGCACTCAATATGAGTTCCACTTTAGCCTCAAGTTTTTAGCAGCCCAAAGTTTCTATGGGTTGTAAAAGTTGCATAAACATACCACCAATTTTTTTTTAAAAAAAACTTTCTTTACCATCTCCATCTCATGAATACGCGTCCACGCCACGCCCATGGTTCTCCAGAAAACCGGAGCCTTTTTGGTGAATTAGTGACCAATAAATTGGGTTAATACAAGTTGCGTAAAGTGAATCAAAGTAGACAAGGGGGTCAAGTGCTCACCATCGATGCCATCCTCCATGTTTTGCCCATCGCCATTCGCCAAGAACCGAAATCCATCGGCGCTAGGAGGCGGCGGCAGGAGGCATCCGTGGCCTCCGTCATTCCGACCGCCGGCGATTCCTGTACGTGGTGCCGCTGCGCCTGCGGATTGGATCCCATTTTCGGTTGTAGCGGGGGATGCGAGGAGGAGGATGGACCGAGGAAGAAGGAACTAACACGTTGGTCCCACATTGCAGTCAACGTTGGCCGCATGTCTACACGACTACACCAAATTAAGCCTTTTAATCAAGGCTAGCATGTTAAAACTAAGAATCATGTTTCGTAGCGTCAATTTTAGAACACCAATTTTTTTTTTAGTTTTTTTTCTTGTTACTACTATCACAAAGTACAGAATTGCATATAATTTACTATGGCATGCCAAAGTCCTCACTATACAAATACTTTCTCACTTGACAAACAGTCATGGACTTCAATTTTCTCAAAACAGATTGGTCAGATTTGGTTGACCTTTAAGTATAATTCTTTTTGGCACAAGTTGACAGGTGATTTCGAAATAATTGGTTCCACTAAACAAAGACATTAGCAAATACACTGTTATACCATGGCAAAATTTGCTACAAGAAATTTAAAGTTTGTGGTCTTTACTATTAGACACTCAAAAAACTTGTTTTTTACGATATTGAAAGTTTATGGTCATTTACTGCAGGACACTAAAGCCATTAAAAAAAACTAGGAAGGAAGCCCGCGCGATGCGCGGGCATCTTATTTGTTGTTTACAAAAAATAATGCTAAAAGCAATTATATATCACTGTATTCTCTGACAGTAGATTACCTTATAATTGTAATTAAAAAAGTGCCATGAAATAGATTCATAGCCCTACAATGTCGATGGGGTGTGGCCGTGATGGTGGCTACTCCCCTCTCCTCTCGTGCATAGTTGCTACGGGAGTGGTGGAAGGACGGGGCAGAGTGATGGATGCATATATATCGAGGAGGTCAGATGTAGTTGTGTTGCACAGCATCGAGATGGTAACTTGGTGGAGGTACGGCAACAACGACTTTTTTCTTATCAAAATACTGTAGGTAACAACGACTTTGTGGTGGGTGTCTTGGTGGAACTGTGCTCAATGATGGTTTGCAAGGTCACCGAGGTGGCTGCGAGGCAGTGACCTGCGTTAGGTAATGCGGTGGCCTGGGCAAGGGTGATGTTGTGGTGGCGGATCGATGGTGTGACAGTGTCGATGACTCGGATTGAGGGTTCGATAGTTACCTCCACATCATGTGGTTATGCGAAGGCGAGATGAAAGGTGTGCAACGCTGGTTGCGTGTTGTTCCTCCACTTTGTTGGCTGCTTGGTGTTTCTGGATCCTACGTCGAGAAGGTCGGGCAACCCTCCCGTATCAGTTTGGTGGCGCATAGCCGTGTTGCTCATTGGCCGACTGGTGGTGAGGCTCCAATATGGTGTTCGTGTGTTGAAAGTTGTCCAAATGGTGGTGATTGCTGGCAACGATGGGATGCAACGGCATGTGAGGGAAGGAAGGTTCCGGGCGAAAGCTTGACCCATTTCAGACTGACAGCAGTGATGCTCTTGAGCGTTGCAACCTCCCTGTGGACATTGTCGTGATTCCTGCTCTCCCTAGTGGATTGCTTCTGGTGAAAATCACGTCATTTTCCTAGGATGGGCAACGACAGCGTACGTCCTTGATGTCAAAACCTTCTTGAAGGCATTGTTAAAAGATTCATTTTCTGTCAAACTCTCTTCTCCACACTATTGTTCTCCTACCGCAACACACTTACCACCACAAGATGACCACGTTGATAGACTTGTGTAGGGAGATGGGAGGAAAAAAGAGGAGAGGAGAGGAGGGGAGAGGAGGAATCGAGGGCCTGTTGTTTTTTTCGCCACCAACACGTACATACATCTGTACGTGTCCCATAGGGGAAGGAGGAGATTTGAGGGCTTTTTTTAATCAATATAATCTAACCTCTTATATATTGGACCCAACGATTTAAGTGTAAATTAAGGGCTACTTCCTCCGTCCAAAATAAACGAATTTCTGACTATGAACCTAGACATAGGCTAATTTTGCAACGGAGGGAGTAGATGTTTTAATTTTCTATTAGAATTTATGTGATTTTTCTAGGGCGTGATGTGGCTTTATGAGAGTGCTCTGGTGGGTGTTTAATGCCTATTGTTTAAATTTCTTAATGAAATATAAACCACTCTATCCGGCTTTACATAAACCGACCTAACTCATCATTGTTTATCATCATCTTCTTCTTCTTCTTCAAAAACATGTTTGAATAGAGAAAATTACACATCATTTAGACCAAATTAGGCCTAGCAACAAACAATACCATTAAATATTTTACACTCTGTAGCACATGCTAGTTATAAATCACCTAAACAAACTAGTATGTACTTAATGGGACACCATTGTTAAAATGGGCCATCAATTTTGCCCTCTACCTCGCAAGCCAACCACAACCGCCAGGTGTTTCCACTATAATGTCAAGAAGCCTAGGCATCGACACGGGCGTGCCCCTTGAGATCAGGATGGTGCACGTCAACTCTGCATCAACATGCTCCTCAAGATTCGCATTATTGGTTCTTCTCAGGTTCTCAATTGACATACCCATCAAGGTCGCCTTAGCAAGATTCATCGTTGAAGCACTCACTAAAGTCCACATTGGGCGCTAGTCCACTACTAGCACACTCGTGCATTGGTGAGTTGGCTAGTTGAGCTCCACCGTCGATTCTAAGATTACAATGAGGTCCACTTGAGCTTAGGAATTCACGCCTTACCGATATACTCATGACATAGTTCCAAGCTCTATTGTCTACGCATCAATGACATGACCCTCGAGACCAGCATGGTGCATACACAACACCGATATTGTCTTCCCTGCTTAGGCTCCCATCGGCACACCCATCAAGTCTCCCCTTTCATATGTATTGTCTCTTGTGAAGATTTGTCATTGAAGCGCCTACCAGAGTTCATGTCGAGTGCCCAATCATCTGCGAGACCAGCATGGCACATGTATGGAATGATTCATGGTGTCCTCATGATCCATGTTGTCCTATGTGTTTATGCTCCCATCAACACAATCAATGTTTCCCTCCCATGTATTGGCTCTCCTTGTGAAGATTTGCCCGTGAAGTATTCGCTGGAGTCCATATCGAGCCTATTCGACTATCCGTAAAATGATGTATGATTTTATCATATGTTAAAATGTTACTACCTCCGTTCTAAAATATAAGGCGTAACTACTTTTTTTCCTGTCCCATAATATAAGGCGTCAACTCTCTTACTTTCTATGCATGTATACATGCATTTAAGTGTCTCGCTTCCCATGATAAAATGATGTTTGCATGTTTATCATGCAAACCAATCAAAACCATTTGTAGGCATTATGGGGCTCATTGGTATTTGTGTGCACGCTAAAAATGATGTAGTTAAGATGCTTTTTGGTCTTTGGATCCAAGGTAGTTACGCCTTATATTTTGGAATGGAGGGTGTACTGGTTTTCAATATACATAGGTAGGACTGTGATCTCAAGATAAAATATATTTTTTTGAACGAACGACAGCACGAGTTCTGCTGGAATTTTATAGAAGAGAATTGACCCTGTTTATGAGGAAAACAGGGCCCAAAAACCACACAAGCACAGTTAATTAAGGAAAACCGACAAAACCTGAATTGCACGGTCAAAAAAGAACCGGCAACACCTAAGACAAAGAGACAAGAGAGATTGAGGCGGCAGCACAACTAGAGAAGCACAATTAGAGAGAAAACCACCACGCCTAAGTCATCATTGCCGAGCTTGACAACAAGCAGCTCCGACTTCTTAGGAGGAGAACAGAGACAAAGGCAGGCTAATAGCAAGGTAGGACCTTCAAAGCGAAGCCTCCAACAAGGGAACAATGTCAATGACGTTGACATCGCTCGTCCAAAAACACCAGACTAGGTTTTCACCCGAAGGAACAGAAGGGACCAAAAATACAACGCCTCTAAGAAGGAAAACGGCACCCGCAGGCGTTGTCGTTGTAAGCACCAGGTAATTGGGCAAGGCTTTGGCCATAGGTTACCTCCAACTACCACAAGCGAACGCCACCAAGCTGCAAGACGAAAAGAAAAGGGTGTTATCGTTGCCCACCTAACCAAAAGGCAGCAGTTCCGACTCCACCACAAATAAGACGTCATCACAACAAGGGGACTCTAGCCCAAGAAGCTTCATCTCCACTGAACACCTAACTGCCGCAACACGATAAAGCACAACCCCCACTGATGGCCACCCAACCAACAGCCAATAAACACCTTCGTGCCACGCCTTCATCCCATCCCTTGAAGCACCTACAGCTGGGGAGGACCGACCAAAAGAGGGGAAGGGCTGCAAGGAAAGGAAAACAAAAAGACGGCACTCAGGAGAGAGGTTGCCGTCAGCAGGGCAACCAACTGTAAGGGTAGTCTCTGAGTCATTGTCGCTGGAATTGCCATGCAACCAGAGGGTCACCCAACATCCAACACGGCGAAAACAACTAGACCGGCAGACCACCATGCATGACGAGCCTCCACCGATGTTGAACCCTCCAACAAGGGCCCCATGGGACGGAAGCCCACGCACTACAGATGCATCGACGACGCGAGGGCGACGCCCTGGCGCCCTGCCGGCCGTCGTCGTAGGGGGACGCTGCCGGCCCCCTGCCGAAGCAGACACCTCCACGGGTAGTGTCTCCGCATCCTACCGAAGCCGCCGTCGTCTAGCGCGACGCCTTGGCGCCCTGCTGAGGCAACCGCCGCCGAGGGCGACACCACCGTGACACAGCAGCTGCCGCCGCGCGCCCTGTAGGAAACCGCCGTCGCCACGCACACCCACGCAGCATCCCCATGCCCATCGCGCTATACGCTGCCGGTCGCACTAGATCTGGCCGCTAGGGAGGTGGATCTGGCCAAGAGGGAGCCGAATCCGGCCGCCGGGGCCGCGCCGCCGCAGGCCATGCCCGCCGGCGCCCTCACCAGCCGCCGCAATCGAAGCCCAAATCGCCGCGACCTAAGGAGGGAAGCCCCGCCGCCGCCGTCCTCGGGGTCGCCGAACTTTGCCGGCGAGCCCTCTAGCGGCGGCGAGGCAGAGGAGGCGGGAGGGAGAGGCTAGTGGCGGCGTACGGTCGCGTCGCCCCCCGCGTCGCCTAGGCTAGGACAACGCGAGGGACTGCGTTGACTCTCCTTTTTACCTCTCTCTCTCAAGATAAAATATATAAATGAGTAAATGTCAGATTAGGCTAGGAATCTTTACCAAAGTTTCATTTTTGACACCTCAGAGTAAATAAAACAGAGTAAATGTCAGATTAGGCTAGGAATCTTTACCAAAGTTTCATTTTTGACCCCCCCCCCCGCCATAGCCAATGTTTTCACTTCAAACCAGGTGTTTTTCCCCATTGGTTCACTTTGGACCCCCTTCCTCCATCTCTCTCCTTTGTATCGCTCCCAATTTTCCATCGCAGGCTTTCGTCCAGATCGGGGTTGCTACATATGTTGCTCCTGCTCCACGTGGTTCCTGCTTCTCCATAGGCTGAAGAGTTGGCCCCGTGCAGCTCGGCTCTTCATGTCTTCATGCTTCACAGGCACAACGGAGAGGATCACGAGGTCAGGAAGAGGTGCATGTTCTTGATGGTCACTGCAATGGCACACTCCTGGACAGTGTTGTCCTCTCCAGCGGCGGCGGCGGCGGGTGGAGATGCGGATGACGCAGAACAAGATCCATCGGTGGAGACTAATACTAGGTCATTAGGGAGAGAGATGAGATAGGTACTGCCAGGTGGGCCACTAGTCCATAGTGAAATCTTTTGGTAACAAAATCTGGTTTAAAGTGAAAACATTGGTTTAAGGGTGGTCCAATTTAAACCAAAGGTAAAAAAACATAGCTGATGCAATTTACTCTATATAAATTTTAGGACAGAGGAAGTATATAATTTTTAAGTATAATAATTTGAGAACCTGCTCATAAGACAACATTTATATATGTAGTCATGTCATATATTGTAAAGAAGAATACCTTGAAAAATTGTACTTTCTATTATATTTGAATTTCCTATATGAGATATATTTGCCAAAAACACCTAATACGACAGTAGTGTTTAGTGTGGATGTCACCATACTATTTGGTTATTGCCAAAAAAGAATAAATATATTGGCATAGCAAAAACCTACATGCATTACTTGATTTTAGTGATGAATAATGAATTAATTGTTATAAAAACGAATCATAAATCAGATATACTTGATCATTTAAAGCAGTTGATTTGATACATCTTTTCTTGTATTATGGATCTAATTTAGGTACACAAGTTTTTGATTAATGCATGAGCACAAATGCTTTCATTTTAATTGCAATAAATATTACTATTCAAATGAATTATTGATTTAATTATAGTTAAGATAAATGGTTCATACTATTTATATGGTACTCATCTAAACATGTATGGGCTAATTGCTTTTCTATATAGAAGTATTGCTTAGGAAGAGAAGGGGGGAGAGGAGAAGGCATGATGCGTGCGTGCATTCAGCTTGAGCCTTGAGGAGGTGTGGTGCTAAGCATGCATGGAGATAAGGAGATCCCAATACCATTAGCCATATATGTCTTTTTTTTACGCCAAATAGCCATATAATTTCTGAAAAGAGAGGCCCAGAGCCGAGCGGCACGCTCAAGCATCCCTTTATATGCAGGAGACGTGGGACTTGATCCGGGTCCGGTTCTTTGGTTAGGATCACTATAATCTAACGGCTTATAGTTTTGGACCCACCAATTTAAACAGAAAACAATGGATAGATGTTTTGTGTTTTTAGAATTTCTATGATTTCTTTAATTTGTTAGAACGCCACTTGGCGGTTTGGGAGGGTTTATAGGATGTGTAATTGGCTTATTTGTCAGCTTGAGAGTGTTTGTAGGACGTTTAATGGACTTTTAGTGTATAATAGAAAATAGATAGATAGATGTTATTTTATTAAAAAGAATTGAGAGAGCGTATAAAATGTCTAATTTACCCCTCTATTTTTCACTCTACTTTTATCATACTTTTTTTAAAAATATAGGCGCCATGGACACTTTCATCACCAATGCTTGCTGCAATCTTCCAAGCTATCAACCATGCCTTATTTCTACAATTGTTATATCGTAGCAAGAGTGTGACGAGTATGACTAACGTGTAGGCAGAAATATGAGAGATACTTGAGTGACTAAATAGGACATTAAGTTTTTATTGTCTTGTTTAAAAAACCACAAACTTTGAGTATCCTTTAGCAAATGTTGCCGTTATACTGTAAGCACGACAGCAACTACACGATCATACCACAGAGGTTGGGGTTCACCATGCATTGGAGATCTAGAGGCTTATGAACTATTGAGCTCTGACTAAAATACAGAAGAAACAATGCTCAGGTTCACAGATCAGCAGATAGAGACAATTTCAGTGATCCTTCGATACTTGCGTAACATTTCATGGAACATTTGAAAAGGGCCTTAAAAGTGCATATCATTGATACATGAAGAATAAAGCATGATATTTGGCACACCTTCCATAATCACACTCTGTGTTCACTTGACAGGGATTCCTTGACGATAACTCCAGTCGACGATCTGCTTGATGGTAATTCCTCAGAGCAGGACATTCCAAGTTCAAGAAGCAAGACATTCCAAGTTCAAGAAGCAAGACAATGCATTCAACCTTTCTTTTGTATGTGGCATCATTCCCAGTCTGTGGCCCGTTCATAAGGCCCATCGATAGACGACTGTCGACTATTTACATCACTTCGTCTTCTCGACCAAACTTCTCGTATTCTCGAAGTCTCAATCCTTGTTTGAATTCATTACCAAATACCAGTAGGCTTCTTCCCATTTATTGTTTCCAACAATAGAAGCCGTAAATATCTCCATTTGTTGATACCATATTTCCAGCACCATACTCTGTTGAGTTTTACATTTGGAACCACAAATAGAAATTTAGGATAAATTAGCAATCAAGAAAACAAACGATATGATAAATGAACGTTTAGATTTTGTTTTGGTACCTCGAGGAACTATTTGTTGAACCGTAGAAACTGTCATAAAGCTAACATGGGGTTGCATAACCAATTTCCGCTCTAAAACCCACTGAGCTTGTTGATTGTTGGAACTGTGCTTTGCTCAACAAGAATTTTAGCAAGTCCGAGGTCACAAACATGGGCTACTATATCAGCATCCAAAAGCACATTACTAGACTTAAGATAGCAACGCATAACAGGTGTGGGACCATGGCAGTGATGGCAATCCAACATATAAGCCACATCGAACAGTATCATAACTTTGTTTGAGTAGTACGAGTATGCACAATATTTATCGTACAAATGTAGGGTTGTGTACTTGTGTGCTTAGGTGTAGCAATTCTGAGGAATACTAGTATAGAACAGATACATGATCTGATATGTGCAGATGAGGAAATAGATAACACCAACCACCAATCAGTCACCCTTCAGTGAATCCTCGGCAGTAAATACCACTGCAGAAATCTGTTCTGAAGAGTATTTTGGTTGTTTGGATCTAGGGACTTTTTTTTTTAGTTCGTGCTACATCGGATGTTTCCACGTCAATTAGGAGTATTAAATATAGACTGATAATAAAACTAATTGCATAAATAAAGCTAATTCACGAGACGATTTTTTAAGCCTAATTAATCCACGATTAGCAAATGTTTACTGTAGCATCACATTCGCTAATCATGAACTAATTAGGCTTAGTAGATTCATCTCGCGAAATAGTCCTAAGTATGGGTGAGTTTTATTAATAGTCTATATTTAATACTTCTAATTAGTATCCAAATATTCAATGTGACAGTGACTTAAAAAAAAGTCCTGTATCCACAGGGTCGAAATAACCCAACATAACATTGGCACGTCTTACATCACCACATGCTGAATGTCATTGAGAGACTCTTTGATGGCATGCAGTTCATTGATGACATCTCCGGTCTGCATTCTACTCGATGACAGTTCTTGAGAGCAAGACAGCCCAAGTCTAAGAAGTGCGACAAGGCATTCAGTGATTTCTTTGCATGGAGAAACATCTGGAGTCTGAAGCCAATTCTCCGAATCCAAAACGAGCTTTCTGTCAACAAGATCCATTAGTCTACCATGTAGACCCTGCTCAACATAGTGACGGAGGCTCAATCCAAGTCTGAATGTACTATCGGTTGGCCGCTTCCCAGTTAATATTTCCAACACTAGAATTCCATAGCTGTATATATCTCCATGTGTCGATGCGGTGTTTCCAACACCATACTCTGTTCAAGTAGCAAAAAAAGTCAATATACAGCACTAGAGAGCACAGAAGGCAAACAAAATGAAAGAAAGTAGACATAAACAATTTAGGCTTAACCTGGTGCTGCGTAACCAATTGTCCCCCTAAATCCCATCGAACTTGTTGACTGCTGCATCAGTGAGCTTCCCTCAACAAGTATTCTTGCAAGTCCAAAGTCTCCAACATGGGCTACCATATCAGCATCTAACAGCACGTTGCTTGATTTAACATCACAGTGTACAACAGGTGCAGGGCCATGGCAATGAAGATAGTCCAACGCACAGGCAACATCTAGTAATATGGTCACTCTGTGATGCAGATTCAAGTGCAGCTGCTCATCTTGGTTGTTTGTGTCAGGATGTAGCCAATCTTCTAGACTGCCATTAGGCATGAAGTCATACACAATTGCTTTGAAATCATTCCCTCTGTTATCAATGCTCGAGCAAACTGTAACTATCTTCACAAGATTCCGGTGTCGCATATTTCGTAGCGCTTCGCATTCGGCAGTGAAACTCTTGAGTGCCTTAGGGGTTTCAAGCTTTAGTACCTTCACAGCAACAAGGCTTGTACTTTCACCATGTTGGCTATCAAGCTTCCCTCTGTAAACAGAACCGAATGATCCAGAACCCAACAAATTGGTTGGCGAGAAAGCATCTGTTGCTTTTACCAATTGGGAATAAGAGACCAACAGGTGGCCTTTCATGGCTGTTGTTAAAGGGGTTCCCTCTTTGCTTCTCTTGTGCCAGGTTAGAAGCATACAGAGTGATGAAAGAATGGCCAGTGCGGCAACAAGAGAAACAGCAGTAGGCACCACTAGAAATTTATGTTTTTTGTTGAGTATTAATGGATTACATGGAGGCAGATGTAGATCAGTTATTCCACCACAGAGTTTGGCATTTCCTTGGATTGAGATCCTGGAAGCATTTGCAAAAACACCGATGGTTGGCATTTCTCCCACAAAGCTGTTGAATGAAAGGTTTAAGGAGTTGAGCATAGTAATGTTTCCTAAGGACTTGGGTATCTGGCCTGACAAATTACTTCTTGATAAATCAAGAGCTTCGAGACCTTTCAACTGAACCAGGGCTGATGGGATGCTACCTATTAAGAAATTATTTTGGAGATGGAGATATTGTAAAAGTTGGCATTCACCAAGCGTGCTAGGGATTTCACCTGATAATTTATTTGATTCTGCATGGAATTCTACTAGATTTTTCAGATGACCTATTTCTCGTGGTATTGATCCATCTAAGTTGTTACGTGATACGTCAAACAATGCCGAGAGTGTTTGAATGTTAAATAATCCTTTGGGTATTGGACCTGTAAAGTTATTGTCTGAAAGAATTAGTTTCGACAACTTGGTAAGGTTTCCAATTGTGCTTGTTATCCTTCCGCTTATCGTGTTCATGCCAAGATTGAAATAATCTAGTTCAGTGAGATTTCCTATGGACATTGGTATTGAACCGCTTATTTTGTTTGTATTCATAATGAGATCGACCATGTTTTTAAGCCTCCCCAAGGAAGATGGAAGCGAACCGGTGAAAGCGTTATTGGAAATATCAAGCCTTTGTAAGCCAAGGAGGTTACCAATATCTTTTGGAATGCTTCCAGTAATTTTGTTGGATCCAAGTACAACATTAATTAGCGATGAAGAAAGATTAGAAAATGATCCTGGAAGAGCCCCCGTAAACTTATTGTTAGCCAAGTCCAAAATTAGCAACCTGGAGCAATTTGTCAATGCAGTGATGAAGTCCCAATCCTTTGGTCCTTCAGTTTCAAGTAGATTGTAGGAGAGCAACAGAGTAGTGAGATTTCTTAACCTTCCGATCTCGGGGGGAACTAAGCCACTGAACATGTTACTATCGAGGCTAAGTACTGACAGACCGGAAGCATTTGCTAGTGAGGCGGGGATACTGCCTTGAAACCCATTATCGGTCAGGGATAACTTCTGGAGATGGGGAAGGGTATTGAACGCATTTGGGGGTATCATACCACTTAACATGTTAGCCCGGACAGAGAGGAGGGTTAGAGAGGAAATGTTCCAAATGGAAGTAGGGATCTCTCCAGTTAATTTATTGTCTTCTAAATTTAGCCATGATAAACTGGGCAGATGCCCCAACGACAAAGGTATAGAACCTGATAGCCTGTTCAGATAGAGATTAAGTACCTGAAGGCTACTGAGATTTCCTAGAGCAGGTGGTATCTCACCAGATAGTCTGTTTGCACCCATAGACAAGACCGCAATCCGTGGCAGGGTCGCCAAGGATCCTGGAATGGTTCCTGACAGATTGTTGCTCCAAATGTACAGAGTGACAAGATTCTTCAGCTTGGTGCCGATCTCATGTGGGATCATGCCTTGGAGCATGTTGTCGCTCAGGTTGAGCGACGTCAGATTTGTGCACCCTCCAATTGCCGCAGGGATGACCCCCTGGAGTGAGTTGGACCTGAGGTTTAGGTACCAGAGCCTGGTGAGACGGCCGAGCTCCGGGGGTATCTCACCGGCAAGGTAGTTTTTGGAGAGGTTCAGCACCCTGAGGAAGGACAAATTCCCAAGCGACGGTGAGATGCGTCCCATCAGGTTGGACAGCTGCAGCTGCAGCATGACGACCCTGTTCCGGCGGCCACAGACGACGCCCGGCCAGCTGCAGTAGCTGCCGTTCTTCCATGTCGACGCTAGCTGCAAGCTCCCATCAGAGCCAGACAGCATGGATTTGAAGGACAGGAGGGCGAGTTCATCGCCCTTGTGAATGGCGGCAGCATCACTGCTCTCCGGACAGAGGAGGAGGCACAGCAGCAGCGAGAGTGCAAGCGACAATGATGCCGCCATGCGCAGAACATTCAAGTCAGAAAGAGTTTGCGAGCTTCACTTGTGACTGACTAGATGCTTTTGTGATCAGTATAGAGCTCATACAATGAGATATATATAGATCTCATACATTGAGATATATGTAGGTAGATATGAGTTTGGAATGCTCATTGTTTCATAATTATATATCTTTTGTACTACTTGTGTGTACATCAGGAATATGACCGCAACCTGTCATTTCATGGCTATATTCCCAGTCAACTGGCCATGGTCAATACTCCATCGATCTTAAGGTATGGAACTATGGATGCATTTGGGAGGACTGGAATTGCTACAGTTTGGCAACTATATAAATCTATAGTTTCCAGTGAAGGCAGACCATTTGTCCTTTGGTTCTGCAATCAACCGTGTTATTTTGCCTTCAATTAACAAGTTGTCAAGTAGGCAACCTATGGCCTATGTGCAACGCGTCATCTTTATTTTGTTCATGATTTTAAGGCCCTTATACTTAGTGAGCACAAAAACGGCCAAGAATCAATCAATATCAGCATGCGAACCTTGCTATTTATATTGTGAATTTTCTGCATACTAATCATCAACAAACCGAGCTAGTGACTGGTTTCAACACTCCACTGATTTCCCCCAAATCCCATGTACTAACCTCTAAAGCAGTACCAACAATACCACTATACCACAGTGGTATTCTCTCCACTCAATCCGACATCCTGCTTCCCAAAACTTTCTGGATTCTGAGTCGCAAGAATTACAATTTGCAGCAGAAATGTAAAACAATAAAGGAAAAAAAATTGAACCTTAAAATGTTGGGGCTTGTAGATCAGTCAGCCACATGAACGCACCTAGGATTCTTCAGGGCCCATAGCCTTGGAAGTTGGAAATCTTTCGATGCTTCGGTCTTCAGATCGCCGGACAGAGACAAGACGTTGCCCCCATCGTCCACTCGGCGGCCGTCTCCTACTCCTTCGCTTTCTAGGTCGTCGGTGCCATGGCGAGCCTGCCTCTCCTCTACTGTACTACACCGGCAGCTGCCGCCGCCGCCGGCGGAGGCATCTGACGACGGCCTTTGGAGTTTCTTTGGCTGTAACGGGGAATCCGACAAGAACGATGCAGTAGAGGCAAAGCGATAAGAGGGCCACTGACAAATTGGTCCCACAATTTCAGTGACTAGAATGGAGAGAGAAGTAAGTAAAGGGTTAAACTTTGACAGGGGAAATTCGACTTTAGATAAATATAGGCATTTGGGAGCCCCAAATGTTTAGATGAAGGTAGCATGGCATCCTAACCTTTGATGGCAATTACTCCATAACAATGGGAAAAGGTATATGCTTCATCTTCAAATTGTACGCTAAGAAAACACAGCTACATTACTATCATTGTTTTCTCTTGAAAAGATTTGATGAATGTAGGGAACTTTTACATAAACTTAAATTGCATTCCATCAGAAATCCAAAAACAACAGGCTTGTTTGCCATCCATTTTAATTGTAACAGACCCAAAAATTGTAAAACCTAAAACTAATATGATAACATGTAAAATGGAGTCTCCTCTGTGTTATGGAATTATTTCGCTTGTTTTTGGATTCTTCATGTATTCATCCTTGCACGCATATGCATTTAAAAGCACAACAAATAATTTTAATAATTTTTGTGTGTAAGATAAAATGCTATAATAATTCACACAATAACTAGATGCTATGGTAACCTCTCAGTTAAATTGGCAATAAATTTATCACACATTCTGGTACTTCAAATGGCTTAGTCAAATTAG
>CM002478.1:14817512-14829080 GCA_000325765.3 Leersia perrieri | reverse complement strand
TTGGCCGGTCGGCCCCATCTATGATGTAAGACCTGTGAACTCGCTAAGTTATGCGAACCTTGTTGTCTATTTGTATGTGAGCATTGTGTGGATGCGATGACAAGGTTGTGAATGCGTGTACTAGCCACTGATCATGGGACTAGTACTGTGTACGCTCCAGGTATTCGGGAATTCCATTCCCCGGGTGCCGACATTAATTTTTAAACGTTACAGAAAAAAAACAAGTTACAGTGGCAAAATAGTCATGGGTTCATTTGGAACAAAACTTTCAACTACCTTTCTCCAATTTTTTGCAACAAACCAAACAATCCACTTTATGCTTTGCGAAGTCTTTGGTTTTTTAAAAATAGTTTTGATCATTTCTTTTTATTGGAATATAAATAAATATCGTAAGAAATTTATATTT
Source organism: Leersia perrieri (assembly GCA_000325765.3). Lineage (NCBI taxonomy): Eukaryota > Viridiplantae > Streptophyta > Magnoliopsida > Poales > Poaceae > Leersia > Leersia perrieri. The sequence goes on along the minus strand of CM002478.1, from coordinate 14,828,674 downwards.
TTACAAAATTATTGCTTATATTTTCGGACGGATGTAGTAGTATTATAAGATAAGTTTATTCATATTATCTTTATTTTAAAACTATATAAAAATATAAAAGTTTGACTTAAACCTTAAGCGGTATGTCAAGAATTATACAACCGGGAGGAATATCTAACAACACGATTCTGGAGCAGACAAACTGACCTGTCGACGTAAGCAATTCAACAACTTGTTTTGGGACTAGTTTCTATTAAAAAAAAAAAAACACCTTGTCTGAGGACTATACTCAACTGTTGCCCAAATGAATACCAAAACGAAGGCTGAGATGAAATCCAACTTCAAAAATCTGTAAGATCATATTCCTGCACTCGCTAAAAGCAGCACCAAAAAACCTGATCCGGTCCCCATAACACACAGAGACAATGAATACTCGTGAAAACAAAGTTTCACATTTTTAACGATGGAAGTACAATTCCGGGCGACCGGGCCTCTGCACTAACAAGCAACATTATGTGCATACTGTTACAACAATACAACAGCTGCTATAAAATTTATGAAGAACATGATCTGCTCTTGGTAACCAACACAAGCCGTCTCCCGAGTTATCATTCGATCCCCCATGTATTCACGAACTATCAAATTTTCATAACTTAAGACTATTTCATGGTGTGCGTTCAAAATTCAATGGTTAACAACTTAACTCTGCAAACTGAATGGGCTCTCATCATCCTGTTGTGCTAGGAGTTAAGCAGCAGAACCACCTGTTTGTCTTCCTTTTCCTTGATCGTTTAGACTCTTTGTCCTTGTGGAAACCGTTCTGATGTAAGCCATTGGTGTCAAGGCTCTCTTCTCCGTGCACCCGTGTTGTGCTCCTTATTGTCATGGACAACGTCTTTGTTACGGTAGAAGCTGTGGTGTATCGATTCGAGTCACTGTCAAGAGCATCTTCCTCCCTATGATTAGCTTTCTCGTTGGGCAGGGAATTGGCCTGTCGGGTCTCTCTGAATCAAGGAAGACATACCATGTCAAAATTGTGTCAACTTAAATGTAAATGTAGCACCAAAAAAATCTCTTTTAGTGCTTACCTTGAATCTTGAGGCGGTAACATAGCAGGAAGTCCGTTTGGAAGGTTGTGTGAATTTCTTGAGTCAGTGGTCCTACCATCTAGAGTTGTATCGTAACTGAGAAACTTTTGGACCGCACTGGCGCTTCCAACACTCTTGCCTCGGACAACTCCAATAGCTTTGTCCAATATGCTCAACGCCTGCTCTACCTCAGGACTAATGTAAGGCTTATTTTCAACCAGTTGCTGCTGTCCAGCTGGATGGTTAGAAGGCCCTGCTGCAAGATGATCCAGCTTGAATAATACCTTGTGCTCACTCTCTTCTTCGACTATCTCACTGCTTGAGGTGATACTAGTAGCTGCAAGAAGATTCTGCAAGGTGAGATTGTCAGGGTTGGCCTCCATTGCACTTTCCTCCATTGGAGCCACTTTTGCCATATCAGTAGAAGCCTGGTGCTCGCGAATTCTAACATAGAGTGGCTCTCTCAAAGCTTTCTTGTAATCCTCATCACAACTGGCCACAGTACTGACAGCCTGCATAAGTCAAAAGCAAGTGTTCAAAAGGGGATCTCGTATCATAATTTGCGCACCCCACATTACATTACCATGAATTATATATATGTAAAGACCATAATGCAAAATTGCTTTAGATATTAATATCTTCATAAAGGTCCACCATCATTCCATCAAGGCAGTTTGCCACTAACCTTCTGATACAGCTTATGGCCACTGCCAATTAGTTGCCTTGATATGAAGTTGATTAGCCATGGTGGAACGAAGTCTAGCTTAATATCCATGTTAGCTATTGCCCTGAGTGGACGATTCAGGAAAAAAAAAAATGGAGCATCAACATATTTACTAACTGAAACCTTTTGATAAAAAAATATCACAAAAGGAATTAATTTTAAAAAGAAAATGACTCAATAACAGTCCGTGCAAAAAAAGAGTCAAGGCATCATTGTAACTAGCATTCAAGACACAAGAATGGTCAAAATTATAATGCTAAACAACAAAAGTTAAGCAGGTAAAACAAATTCTACAGCTCAAGTCACAAGAAAACAAATAATATAGCTGAATAACGAAAAATAAACTAATGAAATAAAAATTATTGCATGTCAGTTCTGGTACTTCAATCACATTTATATATGCACACCTTCATCCAGAACATACATATCAAGTCACAGATAAATCATTAAAAATGAAAAAAAAAATGGAACTATACTGTTTTCTACCAGAATGTCATCCAGTTTTTACTTGGTCACTATATCATAGCGATTCACAGCATCACTAATTTGATTCCAAGAACAGTGTACAATTTCAATGGTTAATGGAGTATGATTAAACTTGCTCTGTGCTGAATAATACAGTGGAAATTAAAATAGGATATGATTCTTTACCTGAAGAAGCTTCTTTCCTTTGTGATCCTTTGCAAAACAAAGCCTCCAACTACATCTATCCGAATGGTATCACCAGCTTCAGGAATTCCATCTCTACTAAATCCATGTGTCTGTATGTTTATATTATCTGTATCTGATATCTGCGACAACGTAATAAACAGAAATAAATGAATTGGGAGCATGGACAATGAAGGTTGTGGATCAAGGTTCATTAAAAATAAATAACCAAGGAAATTCAGCATACGCACGGTTTTCATGATTACAATGACAAGATCTTCTTTAAGATACTCTAATTCGAAGTAGTGAAGAAGAGCTTCTCTCTCCGAAACTGGCCATGGAACCTTCACCCTTTCTTCCATATAGAGAATACACATATTAGTCAAGAAAATCCAACTAAACTTGGTAAGATCATGGACTCTAAAGAAGATTTAGTCTTTAACCAACCTGACCAAAGAAATTTCTTCACCGATCCGAACCTTCTTCAAACAACCCGACTGAGCAACTTTAAAAGTTGGAAGATTGTATTGTGGAAACCTAAAATGTAACCACATCAGCATATGTCAGAAACCTACCCATTTGTCTATGTTTTATATTTATTTGGTTCAGGGAAACTTGCAAAAACATAGTATACCGGCATATCGCAGGCAAACATGTTATATTTCAACAAAAAGGAGATGCTGCAGCATTAAGGAAAATGGGAAAATATGTATAGAACAGAAGTTGTGGAAACTAAACCATAGCATTAACCCCAATTTTTTTCGAATATTGTCCACAGGAGTTACTCCAATACTAAGTTTATGCTGTCTTTATCGGATTACTGCAGAAAGGGATTTAAATGAGCAATGACAATAATAGGTAGTTGCTAAAGTAGGTACATGTGGCCCATGTCAGTGACTGCTGAATCAAAAGCTGGGCCAAGCAGGTCCTAATGCTGCCTTAATGGACTACTCCCTCTGTCCAACAATGTGAGCATTTTTGGAACAGTAAAAAGTCAAACATTTCTAACTTTGATTCTTAATAGTGGAATTTACCTTCTGTCAAAAAAATTCTTAATAGTGGAAAAATAAAAAATCTATCACGTAAAAATGATATCACTAGATTTATCGTTAAATAAACTATTATAATATACAAATCTTTTTATTTAAAACACTTTTTTTATGGATACTATTATAATATACACTAGATTTATCGTCTTGAAAACCATGTCTTGGTCAACAAATGTTTGTATTGTTGGTTAGATGGAGTATTTGAGTAACAGATGTAGTGTTGGACGATGCAAAATTTTAAAAAAAGAAGAACAATATCTGACGTTGTCCTTAGTAAATATGCTCACCATTTTCTGTACAAAGCCGATTCCCATGAAACGCATGTACCTATGCAAAAACAGCATTCTTAAGTGATTGTGTGCATTATGAGATTCATAGCATTTTACTCTTTGCTAGTTAGATTTCCATACAAACATCAATTGGTCCATCAGCAAAGCCTTCAGCAAGGAGAGTGTGAAATGGGGTCCCCTCTGGTCCCTCACGATACATGACTCGTAACTGGTCAGTGTCTTGCTTCACCTATAGAACAAAAAGTAACATCATATCATTGCCGCAATATAACTTGCATGGATATAACACATAAATTAATCACTCTCCAAAAGAAAGAAGAAAATGACATGACAACAGCAAAGTCTGAGAGAAGAAGACATTAAAACAGCAAAGTCTGACGCAAAATAACATAAGAGATGCAGAAATTGCTAAACAACATTGCAGCCTTTCGTTCTGGAAATTGATGATAGGGAAACAATGAATACATCACATTTTGAAGCAAATTAAGATCCATTTCTTTATGCTCTAATCACATAAAACAAACAAAATATTCTTTTAAATGTGTTACTTCAGTTCAATACATACCTTCCATTCCTTATGTTGAGCCTCGTGGATCTTCAGAGATCGTTCATTCTCTGAAGTATTAAGCATTTCAAGAAAATTTGATATTTCTCTCGACCGTGCTTCAGCTATCAGGTTAATATCGCCTAAAAAAAGACATCAAAGCATAAGAGAAAAACAAGAACAGAAATGTCACACAAGCAGGCTGATAAAAACTACTATAATAAACTCAAACAGATCTTTCAAAACAATCAACTCAAATAGTAGCAGCTACTCAGGAACCCCCCTCTACAAAGCCTTCCCTAATAGCATGTGCTACACATAGATGATAAAACAAGAAAATTCAATCACATGAAAATATCTCAACTGCAACCATAACAGCTCACGTGTGCAGCACATATAATATAAACAAAGTACACCCATCACAGCATTAATTGCATCAATAAGCTATCTAAATCAGATTTCCAGAGAAGAGAACAAGGAAGCAAATTATGCCCAAACCTTCATCGGAGCCGGACAGCGACGACGCCAGAATCTGCTTCTTGACCAGAGATCTCAGCAATCCCTCGTCGGCGAGATCGGGTAACGCCAGCGTCCTGTCCATCCGGTCACGCAGCTCCCGGATTTCCTTCCGCTTCTCCATGGCCGCCACCATGAAGCTCCCCTACCTCAACAGCCTACCTCACCCAAAACCATAAAGATGAGAGAACTTTCCTCCAGAGATAGAAGAAAACCACACAATTAATCAATCCCAACGATTATCCCCTTTTTATTTCTCCCCCACAGAAAAAGCTTCCATCTTTGAATGACAATAGGAAAAAAAAAAAGGCAATAAAGCTGGCGACTTTTATGCTCATGACGGCAGAGGAGGAAAGCACACATATGCTCGCCACCTCCACAAAGGTAGCTGGATGCAAAAAAAAGGTGCCGAATTTATCCCAAAGGAATCAATCTCCCCTGATTCCAAAATACTCCCTTCTAAGAGATAATGTGAAAGGAGAATCAAAGAATCCAACCCAAGCAGAAGTTACACTGTTCTTGATCAGAGGCTGCACCGCCGGCGAATTACCTCACTCTCTGAGTGGAGATTAATTGCTCCGGCGACGAAGAGCGGAGAAAGCTGAAACGGCCGGCGAAGAAGAAGGAGGAGGAGGAGATGGGATCGTGCGAAGCAGTCGGAAGAGGCCAGAGACAGAAAAGTAGCAGAGGAAGAAAACTGATATATGGAAGGAACTGGTTGTTGGGGGAAATGGTGATGCTGAGGTGAGGTGGAGCCCACCTGCAAGAGCTATTAGTGGCATTCTCCGACGGAGTATTTTGACCAATTTATTTCCCTCGTTTTTTTCTGCTGACTGTGATTGCAGCCACACAGAATTGCAACTAAGGCCTTGTTTAGTTGCATCCAAATTTAAAAGTTTAGGTGTAAAATGGAATGATGTGATTGAAAAATTGTGTGTGTATAATAGATTGATGTGATGGAAAAATTGAAAGTTTGAAAAAGAAATTGGGAACTAAACACACCCTAATATGCTAGTTGTATCCCACAACTAGTTGTATCCCACAAATTTTTCGTTACATGTAAGACGTATAAATTTATAGTGAAAGCGTACAGATATATCTCCATACTCCATAAACTGTGTTGTCTGAAATCATACACTAGTGACTTCGTATAGGCCATCAGTGTTTTTCCATGTTTACCTAGAATTTATGGTGCTCCACTTGACTGTTTACCTGTACATTGACAGCGTAGAAAGTTTAGTGGAATGTAAGAGAAATACTAGTGTATTAGCAATCGATCGTGTACACACAATGAAAAAAACAGTAATTGTGTCATCTTCATTATGAGATACCATACATTCTTTTTTTTTCTCTTTTTTGACAGTTACCATACATTCTAATATAGCATAAAACTTGGTATGTTTGAGTCCTTCCTCAAGTATAACACAAAAGGTTCGAAACTCTCGAGAACCATTAAATTTTTCCAATAATAAATATGCTATTGTGCATAAATAAGCAATGCATTGAAAATTCAAGCGGCGATAAAGTTAGCCTACATTGCCTCGTCTTATCATCTTCATATCACGACGTTCCATGGCATCAGATAAATATAAAATACATTATCTCCATCCTTAAATATAGCTTTATATTATTTGTGTAGGTTCATAGTCATGGATATGTTTCATCCTAAATCACAAAAGTTCCTCTCAATTATTAAAAAAGGCTTCCCGGCCGATGGATCGAGGAAACAGACTGAGGAACACGGTATACTGTCTTTAAAAAGTGTGAGGCCATAGGGATATACCTCTTGTGAACCAATTTCTTATATTTTTTGGATCGATAATTTGGAACGGTGTACTCAAATTTAAATACTTATTTCCACAACTTTTACAACATATAGCTTACAAGGTACAAAATATAATGTAAGTTATGAGGATTTTGGATCAATGTGAGCATTGTGATCCATTTTCATCTTCATAACCCACGTACGTTCCTTGTTGTATCACGTATTTGGGACGCGATCTAACCACATTTCGGCAATGTCGTGGTGTTTCTAAACTCATCCATGTTCACGTACGATAATGTGACTTGGGTCCTCCCATCCGATCCTAACTGAATGGATTTGTAGAACGGAACAAGTAGTACTTTATGACATACGGTTGCTCTACAAATGTCACCGGTGAGATCTGAGTATCAAATGAATCCTGAGCCCCAAAAAATGTAACCATGTCACAATCATAATCATGGCACACGTTGAGCACTAATTAAATGCACCAGCTAGCTAAGAAAACTGGTAGCAGCTCATGGAAGGGGACCAAACACCATCTACCAAAAGTACCAAGATCTTGTTGTGCTTGGCTGGTTCAGGGCACACAGCACGGCGACGTCGCTTTCGCTCTCGCTTCAGGCGATGGTTGGTTGGGCCGCCGTGCCGGCCGGTGCATTTATTCGTAGTACACGGCAACGGCATCGTTCCTCTCTGGCTGCCTGTCTGCATCGACCAATCGATGGCATAATTGTCTAGGACTTCTTTTTTTAACCTCATTCATGCAGCGTGTATATGCTGTGCCAAGTACACTTGTTAAACTGATTTTTTGGTTTAGATAATGACTTGTTAAACTGATAAATAAAAAAGGATTGGGTGAAGTGAGGGTCAGGAAATTAGTTGTAACAGCTAGCAATATTTACTGCAACAGTGTATTCTTGATTTTGTCTGGAAGATTGAAATTGTTAAATTTCCAACCCAACAAATCTTCAAAAGATATCTCAAAAGAAAATGTATACAATAAGAATACCGGTTGTATTTAGCTCTCTATAAGTACAATGCAACACTGAATGAATCAAAAGATGGGCAGCCTAGCAATGTATCAGTGGGCATATGGACAGGCAAAACAGCCATCAACGAAAGCAGACAGCATAGCTTTCATCACAGTTGAGCGTAACATCCATGAATGTCTCGCTCTTTGTAGCGTTTCGCACAGGTAACTGTAGACTGATGTGTTTTGCTGAATTTAGCGATTGCTGGAAACTACCACGGATTTAGTTGACAAATCTTGACCGATTTGTAGGGTTTGTTTGGTTTACACCTACACTTTGTCTTAGACAAAGTGTGTTTGATTGGTGCTATATATTTAGTAAGATTTTTTCATCATACTATAGGTATCATGTGTCATTGAGACAAGTGTGGCATGGTTGCATTCTTTTGGCTAAGTTATAGCCTCTATTTTTGCTAGTCATAAGTTAGGCAAAGTTAGCTAAAAAAGTGTGGTAAAATGTGGCATATGAAGTATACAAATCAAACAGCCCTGTAATCCTGTGGATTGGATGCCAATTTGGTGGTCGAATAGTCAGCTGATATTATATATAACCGCCCAATTCTTGACTTTTAGGTCAGTTTCTATGATAGTTTTCAAGAATGACCGGAAAATGAGGAATAAAAAGAATTATTTTATCATGTCATTAGAAAAAAGATAAATCTTACTCACCCAAAGACTAAAGTTATAGGCAGTTAGTGCCATTTGTAGCCTTTTAGGTTCTGCCTTCACGACCTCGGCAACCAAATTCAGGATACAATCAGGGAAGGGAACCAACACCGGTTCAGAATCGATCTCACAAGATAAACCAAGAGCAGCCAGCTTATGAGCTACTTTGCTGCCCTCACGGGCCTGATAGCCTTCACACCCAGTTATTATTCATAAGAATTGTGTATAGAAAAAATCAACTTTTTTTAACCAGTGTATAGGGAAAAAAAAGCTTCTGAACAAAAAGGGTCAATCGATATTTCCACAAACTGTTCCATTGTGCTTTGAAATTCTGATTTCAATTGGGGCAAATTCTATAGTACTCAACACAAAAGCCAGCATGCACTGCATACAGATAGCGAGGGACATATTTATTGAACCGACTGCGGCAGTAATAATACAAGTTCCAAAATTGCACTGTCGTTAAACATTTCATTTTGCTTTTCAACGATCTGCAGATCTTAGTTTAATGGATGCATTTGATTTGGATCTTACTCCTATAACAGTGATTTGCACGGCTCAACCAACAACTACCAACTGTTCCGAATCGAATTCAAGCTGGCACATCAGCTACTTCTCCGGTGGTGAGGTCAGCTGCCTCAGATTGAACTTTGCGAGCTCTTTGTACTTCTCGACCACTCCAATCATGCATATAGTCTGTTCAAAAATCAAACAAGTCCATCAGGACCTAAAGTAAGACTGGGTTGGCAAAGCTTCAGATGTCGAACAGATGTAAAATTCAAACAACTTAACGTAAGCTGCAGTTCAAACTTAAAAAAAAATGAGTATAAGATTGGAATAAATGTATTATGTTGAATAGCAAACTAAAAAGGAGAGGCTGCTAGCTTGAACCAGCAGTATGCTCCTAGTTTCACAAGGAGTCATAGCTTTTGCGGTTGATACATCGAGAGCCATGGAATTGTTTGACAGGATATTTAAGACAAACAAGGAAGTTAAGAGTCATGAACTTGAATGGGCTGGCAAGACATTTATGAAAAAAAAAATGTAAGTTTGGGTCAGGACAAACAGTTCATGTGTTCATCTGAATCATCCAGTGTACCAATAAACACTCAATGACTTGGTAAAGTAACATCAGAGTTAATCGAAACAGAAAAAGAAAAAGCATCATAAACAAATATTTCCAAGTCCATTTTATTAATCCAAAGTATTGTCTTCAATCAGGATGCTCAAACTGGGCTAACCTAAAAAGATGATGGCCCCAATTTTGTAATCGTGTTCATAGCCTTACACTTGCGTGATCAACTATGTCGGTGATATGGATCTAGAGCCCCACTAAAAGTCGAGAAAGGCCTTGGCCCAAAGGGCTAAGGCATATTGCAAGGGCCCTTATGCATATAGAACCTGGCCCATGGGCTGGGCCAGCTGTCCTAGGTCGCAAAGATCAGGCATCGTCCCAACACTCCCCAAAGCCTACACAGCATCGGTGCTGAGCGCGCTCCTCGGGATTTGGCTTCGAGTGTGCAGACCCCAGGATACAAGTACCCATTGAGGCCACCTCGGGGAGTGCGCCCAGGGACGAGATCCCAGGAAGGGTAGCCACGACGACGGGAGCCACGGAGCAACCAACGTCCAACCACTGCATTTTTTGCCCAAGCATGGTTATCTGTGCTCATCCGGCGGAAAGTGATTGCAGATTAGACGCCTAATCTCCTTGTGTCGCGCACCTCACCAGGTTGTCCCTCGTCAAAGGCATGCATCTCCGCCACGTCCCATCGATCATTGTAGCTGATGGATGAACAGTGGCGCTGGGCACGCACCTCGTGCAACCACTTGCGAGGGGAAGCCTCGCAAACAGGTGGGGACACTGGCGAGTGTTGACGGGCTCAAGACGGTGTAAATAGGTGGTGAGATGGTGGCTGGGCTGACAACGGCAGAATCCACATCATAGCTTGCCCACGTGCTATGGCCCAGGTGGGAAGGTGGGGAGGCGCGAGCCTTCTGACGGAAGCAAGCCCATGGTCAGTGGAGAAGATATTTTTCAAAGACTTAGTGTAGGTACATATCGGCGGGTATTTGTTAGGTACCGCGACGTCCACACCCGCCCGTATGGCGGCCTCCTCAGATTTGGCCTCCTCAGATTTGGCCAGGCGTTATGCCCGAAGGGCAGCAGCTTCGGAGGCGCGGGGCCCTAGTAGGGCGGCTTTTAACGTGCCCACCATTGGCCACCCTCCACGGGCAACGCAGCCACCGGCATAGCCAAACAACATTTAGACCACCTCGGACGCTTACTTCAACATTGACTTGTCGCGAGAGCGCCACAGGCAGACAAATTTCCCTAGCGATGTGCAAATCTCTGTTGCAGAGGAGGTCCGCACCTTGGGAGGCCAATCAGCTCATACCCCCCGCCGGGACGCCAGTTGTCGTGCCTATACCCAGGAGCACAACGTGCGGTGGCGTTCGAAGTTTCGCCCGAGCATATCTGAGAATATGACAGAACTGTGAACCCTTCCGAGTTCCTCTAGATATATATCACAGCTATCGACACTGGCAGAGGGGGGGGGGGTGGGGGAAGGTCATGGCAAACTTCTTTCTCATCATACTGACAAGGTGGCTCGATAGGAGGCCTGGACCTGGAATGCACCTGGGGTAGGTACTTCAGGCGCCGCCCTCGACTCCTCTGCGTGCTTGGCAACTAAGCTGCCTGGATACTTCTTCTGAGCAGCGTATCCCGTATACGATACGCGGGGATACGGATACGTATCCCCTATTTTTCTCTTTATCAAATAATTAAAATAAATATTTATACGGCTCCGATACAGCGGGATACGGTATGGATACAGGGAACCCTAAATCCCCCCCCCCC
>CM002478.1:14780528-14817412 GCA_000325765.3 Leersia perrieri | reverse complement strand
CCTTCTGCCCTCTCCACTTCTCCAGCTCTCCTCCCCAGCTCCCCCACTTCTCCCCCCAATCTCCCTCTCTAGCTCTCCTCCCCCACTTCTCTGTCTGACTGCCCGAGTGGCCTCTCTGCCACTGCTCCAACCGGCGACCGACTACAACATACTGATTTGTGCATTTGTGAATTGTGATTTGGTGAATGGTATTCTTGCACTTATTTATGCTTTGTGCTGTCAATTTTTTTAGTCCATATTGTATTTTTATATATATACATATATATGTTCGCGTATCCCCGTATCCATGTTTTTGGAAAAACGGCGTATCCCGGTATCACCGTATCGCGTATCAGTATCCGTATCCGTATCGGCGTATCGGGGCGGCGTAGCTTGGCAGAAAGGAGGGAGAGGCACAAGAAGAAAAAAGCAAAAAGAGCGATGGTGAACTTCGCCCTCGTTGCCGAAGGAGGTGGTCGACCTCCCCGAAGTAGGGGACGGGCACCTCCAAGAAACAACACCAAGCACCAGGCAGGCCCCCAAAAGGGAAATGGTAATCGATGCACAACACCGACCTCTATGACCTTGCAGACTGCCACTCTGTCAAAAATTAGGCGGAGCGGGTTCGCAAGTACCATGAGGAGCGCGACATGGAGAGGCGCTAAGGGCGTGCCTGCCGTGGGAGTGGAAACCCACCATTAGGCTTCCCAAGAACGCATCACAACCCAATGACAAGGACCTAGAGTTCCAGGAACCTTATCACGTTGTCGCCTCCCTTGACTGCGGCGCATGCGCATTTGCCTCGCGTCGTGCGCTGAAGGCGATGAAACGCGAGGTCCTCGTTGCGGTCCTGACACCGGAGTCGGGACGCCGGGTCAAGTGGGCTGATGTCCCCATCGGTTTTGATTAGACCGACCACCGAGTTGTCTTGCTCGGGGGCGGTCAAGCGGTGTTGGTCACATTCCCCACCATATGCAACGGCAAAGGTGGGTCGGGTCTTAATCGATGGCCGTGCGGCCCTGAATCTGATCACCCCCGAGGCCTTTGACAAGAACAAGGCTCCAGGGATGAAGCTCAAGCCCTCGATGCCCATCATTGGCATCACAAAGGGCTACATTTGGCCTCTTGGGTAGATCGCCTTACCAATGACCTTTGGGGGCCCATCCAACTTTCGCACCAAGAAAATGGACTTCGATGTGGCAGACTTTGATATGGTGTCGCCATGGGTGACTCCGCAGGTACCACCCTCGGTGCGTCCTTGCGCCCCAGCCTGGGGCCTACGCGGCCCTTGCCGCGCTTGTGGCCGCCTGTCGAGGAAGAAGACCCCCACCCTCTTCCTGTCTTCCTGACTGGCCTCCCACTACTCCCGAGTGAGATGAAGCTTCCCGCCAATGGTGATAGGCCCGAAGAGGAGCTATGGCTCATCGCCGTCGACGACCTTGAGGCGACCTATCGCCTCCTCGATCGACATCGTGGAGAGGTCCAGTAGAGACTCGATCGAGCGAGCGATGTACTTGTACTTCTCTGGTATGCAGCGGAACAGCTTCTCAACGGCCCTCTCCTCGTCGTAGGTGTCGTCACCATACTGCACCATTTTCTACAACAGTGTTGAGACGAAGAGCAAAGTCATCAACGTCCTCACCTGGCTTGAAGGCTAGGCTCTCCCACCGAAGATAGCTTGAGTGCCTACAGTGTGGACTTGCGGGCGCGGTCGCTACCGATGCGTGCCGTAGCGATGGCATCCCAGGCCTCCTTGGCAGTTCGCTTCTGGGAAAGCGAGAACTGCATCTCGGACGGTACTGGAGAGGGGAGGGCGTCCAACGCCCGTCGATCTTCGTCATAATCGACGTACCGGCCCGCCTCCCACATGTGCCGCACCTGGAGCCTTACCCTCATCACCGCGGCCCACTCGACGTAGTTGGTCTTGGTGAGGGTAGGCCACCCACCGCCGGGGCCGACGTCCCTGACGACGGCCTAGATTCCACGGTGACCGCGGTACCGGTCTGAGGGAGAGCCGCACCGCTTGTGAAAGCCGCGATCTCCGTCGACCCAGTCATCTCCGCCAGGAGGCGCAGGCCCCCGCTAGCGCACTCACGCCCATCTAGGCGCCACCTCTAGGGGCGCCGCTGGCGCGTACACGCTCATCTGGGCTGCCACCACCGCGCGCGCCACCTCCAAGAGCGCCGTCGCGCACAGCTGCCCACTGCTCCGCCCGTTCACGAGCTGCCTCCCTTGTCATCTCGAGGTCAGGGTTGGTGCTGCCGGAGACAGAGCTGCTGGTGGTGCTACTGCCGCACAGAGACTTGAGCTCTGCCGCCGCCGCACGCGCTGTATCTGCTGCCGCCGCCGCTTCTACTTCCATTCTCGCTGCTGCCAATTCCACCGCCACTAGCCTCGCCGTCCTTGCCGTCATCGATCTCTGCTACTGCTCGCTCGCGCTCCTCTGCCGTTGCGAACTCGGCATCCTGCCGAAGCCACGCGCTCGAGGTGTCCGCACGCCACTAGGGGACTGCTGTGTGGGAAAGAAACTGCTATAGTTAGTGTAGGAGAAGAGGAATGAGCAGAAACAGCCGGTGTTCCTATTGTCGACTGAAAACCATCCCAACTCGAGAAGGAGAGGAACAAGAGATATTTAGGCTACAGGATAGAATGGCTCTCATACCAGATGATAGGAATAGGACTCTCAATCTCATTGAGAGGATGACACTCTGAAGTGCGGGCGATTTTCTGGTTTTCTTATTAACTCAATGTCATACCAGCCTAGTGTTGGAGATACAAATATATAGGCTAGGGCAGCCAAGCATATGCTCTCTAAGAGTCTAAGATGCTAGTTTAAAATGCGTAGTTTAAAAGCTAAAAAGCTACTTTGGCTAAAAGGCTACTTTGTCGTAGATGCTATTCTACTTTCTTCGACTCTACGGCGCGCTGGTACAGGTCCGCCTGCATCTGGATGAGGGCCACGCGGTGCCCCTTGCATTCGACCTCAAAGACCTCGCAGGTCAATTGCCTCCTCATGTTGGCGTAGTTCGACATCTCGTCGCGAGATGTTGCCCTGTGTATGAACAGGACCGTCCTACCGCGCCATCAGGGCGTCCCATCAGGCGTTGCACTTGGCCTCCTCGGCGTCCGCTACCTCTGCCTCGTGGGCTCTCGCTGCTCGACGGTGGTCGCAAGTCGACCTAATTCCTCCGCCTCCTGCCACAATGCGTCCGACTGAGCCTCCATGGCGTCTTCTCGGCGGCACAAGGTGGCCGAACGGGACTCCAGCTACCGCTCTCCCTGCACCAAAAGGCAGTCCATCTCCGCCCTAGCCACCCATGCATCGCCATCACTCAACAGTCCACCTCGGCCACACGCGACTCAAGCTCCCTCGCCCAAGTCTCGCGAACCTCCTAGTCTTGAGTAAGGGCGACCCTTGTGGCTGCCATGTCCCCCACGACGCTCTCCATCAACTCCACCAGCTAGGCGACGAGGCGCACTTCCTATGTCTCATCTCAGGCCGCCACCAGTTGGGCCTTCTTGGCGACGAGGGTGGCCTGTTGGTGCACGTGCGCCAGTCGAACGCTATCCACCATGGCCTCCAGCTGGCGGCGCCCCTCCACGCGAACGCGCTCCTCCACGCGAGCGTGCTCCTCCAGCAACACGGCTCGCTCGTCCTTGATGGCCTGCATCTACAGACTCCATCCCTTCGACATAGTGTCACTGGCAAGCACCAGGGCACGGAGGAGAGGCTCCCGAGTTGGTGAGCTCGGGAGAGAATGGAGAGGAACGACCGCACGACAAACCCGCACGACTCATTTCACCAAGGCCCAACCTGGGCCCAGTGGAGTTGATGGAGATGGGGCACCACGCAAGGGAGGGCGCGGAAAAACTCTTTCCGCCGACCGCCACGCCCGCTTCGACGCACACCTCGGCGGCTAGTTCCATCTTAGGGGCTACTACACTGACGTCAATCCTGCTGCCGCCACCACAGCAGGCTCAAACGCTACGACCATCTCCGCGAGAGCCCTCCCATCACCTCCTACCGCAGGAGCTGCCTCCAAGTTAGCTCCCATTCCCGTCGCCACTCTCGCGGCAAGCTCTTTGGCGGGTGCCCGCATCACCACCGCCCTCGCTTGAGCTGGGAATAGGGCGGAGGGCTGACCCCGGGGCGCCTGCGTGAGTAGAAAGAGACGAGAGTATAATAAACAAAAAAAACCACGAATGCACGAACCCATGGACGTAGGCAGGGGAAGGATGAGAGCGAAAGGCAGCGTGGGAAGAAGGGATATCTAGGACCCTGGGGCGTAAACACCCAGCCCTGCGGTACGAAACCCGAGTCGTGGAAGGGCTCAGTCTCCCCCATCTTCCGTAGTCGCTTCTTCTACTCGCTGCACGCTAGGACCACCTCCACGGGAGTCCTCCGTCCTCCCATCACCTCCTACCGCAGGAGCTCCTCCCCGTTAGCTCCCTTTCCCGTCGCCACTCTCGCGGCAGGCTCTTTGGCGGGTGCCCGCATCACCACCGCCCTCGCTCGAGCCGGGAACGGGGCGGAGGGCTGACCCTGGGGCGTCTGCGTGAGTAGAAAGAGACGAGAGAATATAATAAACAAGAAAAAACCACGAATGCACGAACCCATGGACGTAGGCAGGGGATGGATGAGAGCGAAAGGCAGCGTGGGAAGAAGGGATACCTAGGACCCTGGGGCGTAAACACCCAGGCCTGCGGTACGAAACCCGAGTCGCAGCAGGGCTCGATCTCCCCCATCTTCCGCAGTCGCTTCTTCTACTCGCTTTCACGCTAGGACCACCTCCGCAGAAGCCCTCCCATCACCACCGTAGGAGCTGCCTCCAAGTTAGCTCCCTTTCCCGTCGCCACTCTCGCGGCAGGCCCTTTGGCGGGTGCCCGCATCACCACCACCCCACTCGAGCTGGGAACGGGGCGGAGGGCTGACCCCGGGGCGCCTACGTGAGTAGAAAGAGACGAGAGAATATAATAAACAAGAAAAGACCACGAATGCACGAACCCATGGACGTAGGCAGGGGAAGGATGAGAGCGAAAGGCAGCGTCGGAAGAAGGGATACCTAGGACCCTAGGGCGTAGCCCTCGCTCGAGCTGGGAACGGGGCGGACCCGAGGCGCCTGCGTGAGTAGAAAGAGGAGAGAATATAATAAACAAGAAAAAACCACGAATGCAACAACCCATGGACGTAGGCAGGGGAAGGATGAGAGCGAAAGGCAGCGTGGGAAGGACCCTGAGGCGTAAACACCTAGGCCTACGGTACAAAACCTGAGTCGCGGCAGGGCTCGGTCTCCCCCATCTTCCGCAGTCGCTTCTACTCGCTGCCAGCGGCCGGACCACCTCCGCGGGAGCCCTCCCATCACCTCCTACCGCAGGAGCTGCCTCCCCGTTAGCTCCCTCTCGCGGCAGGCTCTTTGACGGGTGCCCACATCACCACCGCCCTCGCTTGAGCTGGGAACAGGGCGGAGGGCTGACCCCGGGGCGCCTGCGTGAGTAGAAAGAGACGAGAGAATATAATAAACAAGAAAAAACCACGAATGCACGAACCCATGGACGTAGGCAGAAGAAGGATGAGAGCGAAAGGCAGCGTGGAAGGGATACCTAGGACCCTAGGGTGTAAACACCTAGGCCTACGGTACGAAACCCGAGTCGCGGTAGAGCTCGGTCTCCCCCATCTTCCGCAGTCGCTTCTTCTACTCGCTGCGAGCGGCTGGATCCGCTGCCCCAGACGCCGCAGGGGCGTCGTGCAATGGTGCCGGTGGACCAGAGCCAGTTCTAGAGGGGCCCTCGGCGTCACGCCTCTGCTTCCCCTTGGGGTCCGAGGAGAAGGCCCCACCCCCGCCAACTCCAAGAACATGGCCCTAGGCGGAGGCGAACTAGCACAGGTGCCCCTTCCCCCCTCCCATGATGTTGTAGGTGTTGCACTCCGGCATTGAGGTCAGAATGCTGGCACGGTCAGGTAATCTCCTGGAAGTCCCTGACAGGCCAATCCCCCGCTGCCCCAACGTGGGTCCTCATCGAATCCTGTAGGCCATCGTACTCCCTCGTCGGTCGCGTTCGCTCTTGCAAGGAGGCGATGAGGTGCCTCAGGAAGTCCCCTAGCACCATGTCGATGGTGAGACCCCGCTCATGCAAATCCGAGAGGAGCTGGCCGGCGTACTCCCTCGTCGGTCGCGTCTGCACTGTGTCGATGGTGAGGCCCCGCTCATGCAAATCCGAGAGGTGCCGGCGGTTTGGAAGCCAGCGAGAGAAGAGGATGGGCCAAAAGGGAGATATAGAACCACTGCTTGGACCGCAGGATCTGCGGGATGTACTAATCACCGTCGGTAACCCGGGGGTGCCGACCACACTCTTCGGGTGAATCCACAACGAGTAGAACCACCGGAAAAGCCGCAGTGACGAACACACCCCGATGAACATCTCGCACAAATGTGCGAAGATGGTGAGGATCACAATGGAGCTGGGTGTGAGGTGTGACATTAGATCTCATAGAAACCTAGAACCGCCATGAAGGTGAAGGGAGGAACCAGCCCCACGCTCACGAAAGGCGGAAAGGAGATCAAACGGCGGGGCTCCACAGGGGCCGAGTGCCGATCGCCCTCCTGGACGACTCCGAGATCCTCGCCCTGCGTGTGCCTAGGGACCTGCGGAACAAACCTCACCCACCGCATGCGGCCGGCATCACTGCAGCGGGACGATGGGAGGATGCTGCACTCCAACAGAGAGGCACTTCGAACCATCATCAACCATTGAGGCAAAGAAGGCAAAACGAAAATAGGGAACAGTAAGAAAGAAGGGCAAGTGTGCGCTAGTGTCGACGAGGTTGAGCGAATGTGGGATGTCAGGCATTTCGATTCCTCCACCATCAACCCACCTTACATGCACATTTGTGTCATACGAGGCCCAGGCAGTGTGGAGAATTAAACCGCCCGCCTCCCTGGAAGAGCAGATGGAGGACATGTGGCCGCCCCTATACGCCCACACGCTCATGTTCTAGCGCACAAGGAATACCAGGCCCGAAGATCATAGGGGTGTGAGGAGCAGGGGGCGCACATTTGGAACAGTCTAAAATCTAATGAGAAAATACACAAAGTGGCCCCTAAACCAAGATCCTCCCACCTAGGCATCGATATGGATCTAGGGGCCCCACTAAAAGTCAAGAAAGGCCTTAGCCTGGGCTAAGGCCTATTACGAAGGGCCCTTATGCATTTAGAACCTAGCCCGTGGGTCGGGCCAGCTGTCCCAAGTCCCAGATATCAAGCATCGTCCCAGCACTCTCCAAAACCTGCTCAACATCGATGCCGAGTGCGCTTCTCGAGATTTGGTTTCGGGTGTGCGGTCCCCAGGATCCAAGTACCCAGCGAGGCCACCCCGGGGAGTGCGCCCAAGGGCGAGACCGCGGGAAGGGTAGCCACGCCCTGGGAGCTGCGGAGCAACCAACGCCCAACCACTGCATTTATTGCCCAAACATGGTTATCTGTGCTCCTCCGGAGTAAAATGACTGCAGATTAGACGCCTAATCTCCTTGTGCCGCGCAGCTGACCAAGTTCTCCCTTGTCAAAGGCATGCCTCCGCCACGTCCCATCGGTCACTGTAGCTGATGAGAATAGTGGCGCTAGGCACGCGCCCCACACAGCCACTTGTGGGGGGAAGCCTCACTGACAAGTGGGGACACTGGCCAGGACAGACTGTTGACAGGCTCAAGACGGTGTAAACGGGCGATGAGATGGCCCAGGTGGGGAGGCACGAGCCTTCCGACAAAAGCAAGCCCATGGTCGATGGAGAAGATATTTTTCAAAGACTTTGTGTTGGGTAGATGGGCCACTGTGGGAATCCTTACTACTATAAAAGGAGGCCCAAGCTCAGAAAAAGGGGGGTTGGCAACTAGAAATTAGACCACTCACTGAGTTTGTGTAACACAACCCATCTCAGGAGCAAAAAACACAGGAGTAGGGCGTAACGCTCTCCTAACGGCCCGAACCTATATAAACCTCGCGTCGCAAGATCTAAGAAGGCCAATGAAGATCTTCCTCTTCTTCCTCCTTTCCCGCTCGAGTTGAACGCTTGAATCCCTTGCGCCCCTGTGACCGAACCGAAAAAGGGGGTCTCCTTCGATCCCCAGTTGAGGACCTAACCCTCTGACAAACTATCATTTATATCTGCCATAATCTCATGTGTGGCTGCTGCCCCATAAGAGATCATGGTGAGTACACGTCCGTTCACTCCTAAATCCTGATCAACAAACGCCACTAATTATTACGGCACATTTCCCATACAAGCTAAAAGATAGCTCCACTAACCACGTTCCCCTTTGCAGCAAGTTCCACTACTGGAGTACTGGTTAACTTAACGACAGAGCAGTATGCAAAAGAAACATTACATAACTTTACTAAAGTAAACAATGAGGGCATGAACTGCAAACTAGAGCATTCTAAGCTTGTTCAACAAGTGGTCAGGATAAGAAAAAGAACCACAGTTAATAGATGATGGTTTACTCATTAAGTTGAGTACAAGAGTATATCACTCGTTAAATGCAATCAAGACAGGTACTCGTCTGCAAAATCAGTGGGACCTAGAATAGTTTTTTTTTTCAATACAACTATATGAAATGTGATAGAGCAACTAATTAAAAAGCTTAGTAATATTGGTTCTTACAGAATTAACATGTTATGCTAGAGTTTCAAGCATCCATATGTAATAGAGAATCATAATTCAAACATTTTTAAATCCAATAAACCATGGATGGAGCTACATAAGATGCTTTCCAGAAATTGTATTCTAAATTCTGAATATATTGTATTTCACTGGAATAACTGATCCAATGGATTTTCAGTGAAAATCGTAAGATATATGATTTGGTTTTCTAACGGAACATTCATGCGCATTATGGTCCATAGCATTATAAATGCATCAACAATAAAATCATTTACCTTAGCAATCTGGACAATAATGGTCTTGTCTGGATTTCTGAGATCAACCTTGTGAGGTTGAGGTACAGATTTTGCTACTGCATTGATAATTTTCATCCTTTCGATTCCTGTGTTTGACCTTGCTTCATATAATACAGCAAACTGCAAAAAATTAAAAACATTCCAAGTAAAGAAATGTAATTTTGTATAGCAAGACAAATTAGAAAAGATTTTCATTTCTTATTACCACTGGCAGCTCCTGCAACTGCATTTACATGGCACAAAGGTGTAAGGTATGCCGGATATACTTTTTATTGGGTGGAGAAAGGGAACCAAAATATTGCCTATGAGTGCTAATTACTCATTTACAAATAGTACCCAATCACCAAAAAAAAGTACTGCTATTTGATTGACTAATATGAGCTGACATGATCACATGAACACGTAGGTACATAGCTATATTATAATGTGCTTCACGGTTCCATTTTTAAATAGAATGGACACCTGATGTCAACACATGATTATGCATGATGACTGGGTTTTACCTAAGATGGTTAAATTCATATTGACGTAACAACAATTCTTTTCCAATAAAGTTTAGAAAGGTCTTCTTCTAATTGGACAAAGTGAAATATGAATAAAATTTCCATAGACAAAATGACCTAGCACCATCTCTACCTTCTCTTACAATTTTACTAGATCTAGTTTCCCTAAGAATCTAAGTTCCTATGAGTCTATGACCCCATCTAAACGGTTACATTAAACATCAACATAGAAATTTGGCCAGAAGTTACCTTATATACCGAGGAAGATTCTTTCGGAAAGTACTTTTCAACAAGTGGACTAATTGCTTTTGTTATTTCCTCTTCTGATGCATAACATGTCACCTCAGTGGGCAAAACTCTCAGAATAAATCTAGCATACATTAAAAGGGAGAGTCTATAAACAAGAAAGCAACTGCCTAATACATCTATGCAACGATTGCAACATAACTAAATCTGAACCTGGACATATGTTTACGAGTAGAAGCAGCTGATGACATCATATTCTGAACAATCTCAACTGGACCAGGGTCTCCATCTCTTTTGTGCATTTGAATGAAAATGCAACCATTGCAGCCTGAATCAAGTGTTGCGAAGAGCCTCTGTTTGGCATACAATGGTTGTCAACATATTATTCAAACAAGTACATAAACAATACTGGGAAAAATAAAGGAGAACTTGGAATTGGTCATTTTATATTGTTTTCATTCATTAAGGATTGTTTGAGAGGAACAATGACATGCTAGGTAATAATCTTAGTAAAGCATCAGCTCCAAATTCACACAAACTGTTGATAAAATTAGTGAGATGTAATGTAATTTTATCAAATTCACAAAGGTACAAATTCACTTATCAAATTGGACTCCTATGCAAACATTGTCACTAAAAATTGTTTTAATGTATTTAAAAAAGCACAAAGGTACACGATGATGTCATCAAACTAGTAAAATAAAACAGGTACGGATGAATCAATAACAATAAGTGACCCTTCAATAAAGCATAGTTGAAAACCCTTTATCTACTCCAAGCAAAATTCCAAATTTAGTACCCAAGCAAAAATGTGGTATATTTCAATTATTGAGCACAAGATTACTTAATCGCCTACATTATAAGCTTTGTCAATATTTAAAACAGAAAAACAATTGAGTAACAAGGGGAAAGGGCGTGCAGAAAGTATGGTACTTTAAACAAACCTTTTTCCTATCCCCAAGCTCCTTCAAGTCCTCATCAATTAAATCATCAATGGGTTTATCATTGGACCCTTTTGGTTTATCAGTGGGCTCTGTTAGTTTATCAGTAGCCTCTTTTGGTTCCTTTTGTTCAGATATCGGAGGATCTTCTACACGCGGCTTCTTTAGTTTTGATTCGTCAGCATTATCTGCTTGTTCTTCGTTGTCCTTGCTGGGAACTACGGGGGTATCAGACACCTCTTGCTGCTGCTCAGAAGGTGTCGTTTCACCTTTCTCTGCGTTGTTTGTATCATCAGCTACCTCCCCTGGATGATCTTCATCCTCATCATCTGAGGAATCAGAATCCACAAACGTAATTTTTTTGTTCAATGGTTTGTCAAGGGTGCTTTTGGACTTGTCATCCGACCCTTTCCCATCCACCAGATCTTCATAGAACTGCAGATTCAACAATTGGGCATTACACAGGAGGTTCTAACCAAGAGGTATATTTTCTATTAAAAACATAAAACCGTGCATGCTGTACAGCCAGAAAATCCGAACATGACTAAGACTAACAAACAAACCAACATCCAGGTCCACGGGTATCAGTTCTCCCACCCAAATCGATTACTCGTTTCAGTTCATTACTTAAGTGATGAACTAAACTAGCATATGAACTGCATAACAACAGAGGACCACGCTGAATAAAACATGAATCTAAAATTTAGCTTCAGTAAAACTTGTCCCTGCAAAATATCCACATCACAACACAAGCTACATCACGAAATTTTGCCAAGACTATCGGCGAGTTGATGACCCTAGCTATCACCACAAGCAATCACCGAGCCGGAACCAAACCCGCGCCACGCTGACCATAAGCACTAACCCAACGCACGGCGGACCATAGGCACGAGACGGCGGCGGAAAGCAGTAACTACTGGAAGATTAGCTTACGGTGTCGAGGAGCGAGAGGGCCTCGCGGGTGGCCTGCCGCTCGCGGCCGCCGTCGCAGGTGATGAAGAAGCCCTGCACGCCAGGGCGGAGCGGGTAGGCCCCCTTCCGCACCGGCTTCCCGTGGGGTAGATACTTCCTCTTCCTCCCCTTGGCGACGCCGCCCGCCGCGGCGGCGCCGGAGGACATCTCGCGTGTGGATTTGGGGTTTCTCTAGGGTTTCCGGCGAGGTGGGTTTTGGGGGCAAAATGGCAATTGCGGCGGAGAAGAGGGGGTGAGATCTGGAGGCTGAGAGCGTGAGGGTGATTTCTGACCGTTGGGTCGTATTGTGAACGAATTTTCGGCCCATATGTTTCTCTAGGGAACCGAGGATTTTTAATTTCAAGGGGTTGCTCGGAATTGTGCCGTTTTTTCTGTGATGAATTTTCTGACCGTTGGAGGCTGAGATCTTGGCATGAATTTTGTGCTGGTAAAGTATAGAAAAATGTATGGTTTTAACTCAGGTTTTATGAAAAAAATATTCTCATGCGTTTATTGTTTTAGCGGAACATGCGTATTTACCATCTTGAGGTATATAAAAGAAGTGTCTTTCGTAGTTTCAAAAAAAAAAAAAGAAGTGTCTTTCGCAAAATTCTTAGCTTATTAACAATATCAGAAGTTCACAGTGATAGGCAATCATAACTGTTGTACAGAATCTGGATATTTCTGGCATTACGAAATCCAAATGGAACATGGATAATCATAGAGCCCTGTAACATTCCATATTACCATACTCTGCTTGGCTGGAAACTTTGGGCATACATGATACATGGTACAATAGAATTGGACAGATATATAGCACGGCACGTAGAATTGCTTACAAAATCCAATCAGAATCCAGTTAATATCGAAAACACACCATGGGCAAACAGAAGAAGAAAAAATATTGAGCATGGCAACACAAGAAGAGAGGAGCCACCTGAGAGGAACATTCATGTTGCACCTGCACAAAATCTGCAGTCATCAAAGTTCTCATCTAGCATACCTTTTAATTTTGCAAGGAACAGATTTAGCAGTTCCACAGAAGCATATCACCCCTGCGCATAGGTTCAGAGACTGGTACCAATGCACAAAGCGCTAACAAGCAGCAACCTAAGTTTCATAAATCCTAACAAAAGAATAGTGCCAAAAGTTTGCCATTTTGCTTCACTGGCCAGCAGGGCCAACAAGAACACCCTGCGCAGACCCTTCCTTCTTGCTGCCTTCTTCCTCCTCAGCATTGGTGTCTGACTTCCGGATCCTGATCTTGTACTTCAGCTCAAACTCAGTGATCTCCTTCTTTTTCTTCTCCAGTGTTTCATTCATGCGAGCAACGAGCTCTTCAAGTCCCTCCTTGTTGCGCTGCACTGCAGGCAAAACTTCTCTGATGGTCCTTTCAACCAGGACACCACCGATCATTCTGTAGCAACGCCTTGAGTGATCCAGTGGCTCGATTGCACCAATCACAAGAGAGTGTTCACTGACTTCCATCTCTAACTCTGTGATTTTGGTGTAAAGTTGAGACAGTTCAGAGCGCATGTTCCCATAAATGTTTGCAACTACTTGCTCATTGATGGCTTCTTTGTCGTCACTGCCTGCTTTGCTTGCCATTTTCCTTGTGATGCAGTTAACAGTACAAGGATATCAACAAGACCAAAACCTGCACATGAAAAATGCATTTTTTTTAACATATCTGTCAACATACAAAAACATGCAGATAATAATGGTGTGGAATAAACACTAAAAAAGTTTTACACTAAATGCCAATTATCATGATTGAATGTCAACTGATATTACTCGTATTGATTTAACATAAATACAAGGCCAACGGATGTAAACAAATTACTGTAGCAAACAATAATTGGACCGATGGTTAGAAAGCACATCCAGCCAATAGAGCTACTGTAACATTCTAGAAACGGCAATAGAAATGTAAAGACTTTTATATGCGTTGTATATGGTGCACTCTAGGCTTAGCCAAAAGAATAAAAGGTGCCATCAATATGCAGTTGCACTCTATACAAATTCCGACAGAATTTTTCCTCAAAATCTGTCAAATGTAACTACAAAACAATTGTAGTGTAATGACATCGTAATTTACATATAATTACAATGTAAGTCATACGTAACTTCGAGAACAACAAACAGTAAACAAGTACAAGTGCAGCTGGTAAGGTAGCCATCACGAGAAGCACAGGTGGGGGGAGTTGATCCCCAGCCATCGTAACTTCAAGTTTTTATATCCCTCCACGGGCGCACGAATCATAAGGCATATCCGACAGCCCCAAATTCGAAAGATATCCACCAGGATTTTCCGTCACAAGAAATTGCAAATCCAAAAGAAAACGACCAACAGGAGAAAGACCAACCCCATGGCTTTATTGCTTAAGAAAAAAACTCAGCCAAAGCATGCCGAGAAAGGTCACGAACACTAGCCCCTTGACACGGGGATACACCCCCAATGGTTCTCGCCTTAACCCGTGCTTTGAGGCCCCTAACCCGACACGAGGGCTTGCCCACCATAGGTCGTTTATTAGGATGTGTTTTTAACTAAGGGGCTAGCTAATGACCTTTCTTAAACCAAACTCTGGAAATTCGCTCCTGAGGGCTGAGGAGAGTTGAATACATGAGCTAGTAGGCGGTACTAGAGCGCTGCAACCACTAGGCTACAAGCCCGTTCGCTCACTCTAGGCTTAACGCTTTCCAAATAAAGAACAAACCTGGGTTGCAAATCAAAGAAACGAATTAAATAAACAAGCAGCTCCTAATTTGAACAATTTAATGTTTGGGATGACTTCTTATATGTCCAAGTAACAGAAAAAACCATCATTACACAAATCATGACGCCTGCCTTACATCCTTTCGGTCGAGATACAAGAAGGATGTAATTAATTCGGACAATGAAATACCATCTGGAACTGGTATGGACAGCGTTCATACAGTTTTCTGAGGTAGCCAATTTGGTCACAATGAGCTCAACACCCATCCAAGCTATCAAGGTTTTTGGTAACCATAACGAATCGGCTACTGCCAACTGCATGAACAGACTAAGTAATTTTCCTCCAGCCCTACTGAAGAATACAATCCACCAACATCACATTTATGAGAAGAATCAGATGATGAATGGAGAAAGCAAGTCCACAAAGATCAACCAAAAATCACCACCACACATGGACAAGAGGGGCGGATCTAACGTGAGACATGGGGGTAACTTTTTGAATGAATGACTCCCTGTTATTAGGTTTAAAGTTAAGTAAAATTAAGAGAAAAGCTTCCAGATCTAGAAGAGAAGCTAAGCTAGGGTTAACGCACGCATACGCGAGCAAATTTTAGGGGAAAAAAGTGCGTGCGTGCGTGCGTGAGTGCGTGGGTCAGAGAGATGAGAAAGAGGAGGGGTTGGATTGATGCTCACCGGCACGGCGACGGAGGATGCGGCGGAAGCGGCAGGACGGCGCCCCTGCTCAACTCTCCTCGTCGCGCGACGGACGGGGTGGAGAGCGGCGGCGGCGGCGAGGAGAATGAGATGGGACGGAAGTCGATGCCGAATGGCCGAGGCAGCGGTGTCGCGCGCGTGGAAGCCACGGGATGCGACGGCCCACCACCACCCCCACCAGAGGGGTTGGGTTTTTGGGCCGGAGGAAAGGGGCCGAGAGCTCGTGCCCTCGGTCTCGCTCGGTGTTGTTTTCTCGGCCTCGCGCCGATGCCTTTGGGGGAGGAATATGTTCAATTTACGTCCCTCATATTGACCGTGAGTTTCAAAATCGTCCCTCAACAAAAAAAAAAAAACAGAAATGTTGGACCCTGTTGGTGAGGTAGAAGAGGATGACAGTGTGGTGGTCGATGGCGAGTGAGGAAGGAGTCATATAGGTGGCAGTCCCCTTCTCCTCCCCCACATCATCGGCTCCGCTGCCTCCCGAGTGCGTTGTCGTCGTCGACATCGGGAGCGCTCGGATAGTGAGGAGGGAGGCGGTCGATGTCGACCGACGAGCCCGCGACTAGCACACTAGACGATGGTGGATTCCCCATCAACAACCTCTGCTCTTTCCCGCACCAGTGGCCATCTCCATTGCCACCGGCCAGTAGAGACGGTACCTCTGATGGCAATGCCGATGCCACCGCCATCGCTGCTCGGGAGAGAGGAAGGAGATGAGGTAGCGACCTCCCTTCCCTCATTGTTGCCTCCCTAGCTCTTTGGATGGCAGTCGCTTCACCTATGTTGGCCCGCCGATGTCGCTGCGGGAGAGAGGGGATGAGAGAAAGAGTTCAGATTCAGAGTTTTATTT
This sequence comes from Leersia perrieri, assembly GCA_000325765.3. Lineage (NCBI taxonomy): Eukaryota > Viridiplantae > Streptophyta > Magnoliopsida > Poales > Poaceae > Leersia > Leersia perrieri. The sequence continues at coordinate 14,801,561 of CM002478.1, read as the reverse complement.
ATTTCTTGACTGACAAGTGGGCCCCATATTTTTTAATATTATGCCATGTCAGCAAAACCACCCACATATACTGTCTTAGGACCTAACTTAAACGGTTTTCGCAAGTTAGGGGTTCAACATTTTTGGTTTCCAGTTTAGTGGTGATTTTGAAACCCGCTGTCAACATGAGAGACGTAAAGTGAACTTATCCATCAATTGAATGCAATCTCATTGCTAAGTTTAGCTAGAATCCTGCTATTCCCAAAGAGAGTGAGATGCGTCTACCAACCAGGGATATTAGGAACGGAACTTATCGACAGTGATGCCCTCAAAGTATTGATCGAATTCTTAATTCCTCTCATCCTTCTGATGGGCTTCCTCTGCATATGTAATATCTGTGGCAAGTATGAGTATTAATTTTCATGAATCGTGACTCCGCCACTACTAAATAAGTGCTTACCCAAAAATTACTTAAACTTGTGCGACTACATAAAAGGCTTTCTTGCCAATTTTCAACGCCTCACTGGTACTAAGATATGGTTTGTGATTCCCCTCCATAAGAAATAATAAGTTTGATCATAGATCCTCGATGGTGTGTACACCTATATTAGGCTTGGTAATGAATTCATTTCACCTCACAATGCTTAATGAACATAACCATTCCTTGTTGAGTGTAGCGGGCTCAAGATCGATGAATCTTCCGCGCCACTATTTACCATTGAGAAGCCCATATTGGCCCATTTAGGGTACAATAACAAAGGAGGATATATATATATATATTCCATCAACGATGTTGTCTTGTATTCCCCCTCTCCTCTCGACCCGCCGCCACCACCTCTCTCATTTCTCCTACTCAAGTCAAATCTGCGAGCTACAAGGTCTCCTTCATCTATGTTGGGTTGCACACATTGCCGCTCATTTCAATATTGACACTCATCATGACAAAGAAGTTGTTGCTTGTCCTAACCATGACGTCGGCGCCTTGTTGTCAAGTGATGTGCCAGCATGAGATTAATGGTACGCCCCTTTCCTTGATAAGAAAAAAACAAATCTAGGTTTTAACCTTAGCTTGTTGAGTTATCAACGATAAATTAGGTTCGATGGTAAATATGTAGGGTGCTCCGAAGGGAAAAAAGGATTAGGGTAGCTTGTTGAGGAGCTTTTTTCACTCGGTTTTCATATTTTTCGTGGCTATTAGTCATAGGCCTTGTTTGAGGGAGTTTTTGACAATTGCAACTTCTTTGGAATCTCTAGTTGTTTGAAGCTCCTGTAAAGTCTAAAATCTCACCTAGATTATAAACATTTATAGTTGTAGAATTTAGAAAATTAGAAAGTGAGGTAGAATTTATATTTTGAAAACTTTTCCGCTTACATTCTCACTTGCTACTTTTCACAATATCGAGCTCTTGTAAACAGTTCCATAGTATAATTTGATGGGGGAACAACACCTATCCATTAGTGAGAACTTGTGGAGATTAGATTGGAAAAAAAAAAGGAATTTGTACCAAGTATAGCTGCAGTTGTGCTATACTAATGATCTTGTAATGGTAATGCTTGAAATTAACGGCAAGAATGGTAAATCACCAAAACCCAACATTGTCCTCGCTGTCACACACAAACATGCCTATTTTGAAACATTCAAATCCCTCAGCCTGCCTCTACGCCTTCCAAGTATATCTATCCATTTCAACGGTACACAACGAGAAACTTTTGGCAATCGGTAAACAGTTTCCCAAAATTCACATCATCGCACAGGCTGCCTTCCTATCTATACCCGAGCTAAATTCTCCAGCTGGTTTCACCCTTGTACTCCGTGTACCCCACATGTCAGTGACCTCGTACAGTGTACATGTAGGTCCCCTCCCCCTCCTCCCGCTCGCGCACTCGCTACACCTTTCCATTTCCCGCCACTCCAACACAGACGTGTCCACACCGTCTATGACAAGTTGGCCCCACTAGTGTGTCCGACCCACCTGTCAGTGCCCGCTTACCACGCGCACTTACCCCCCAACCACTACGCACGGGTGACACAGCGTACACACACCAGACGATCACCTACTCGCCCTCACGCACAGGTGGGACCACTACCTTTCGGGCCCGCACGTCAGTGTATGGGTACCCAGAGGATTCGTGAAAGAGAGCGAGCGGGTCGGGTCACCGGGCCGGTGAGCCCAGCCAGCCCATAAATCCAGAAGGTGAAGAAATCTGACCGTTGCGAATCCTCTCTCTTCTATTGCCCTTTTTCTCCTCTTCTCTTCTCTTCTTCCGCTAAACCCTCGCCGTCACCGCCGCCTCGGAAGCCGCGCCGTCGCCGTCGCCGGCGTCCATCAATCAATCCATCCATCCATCCATCCATGGTGAGCACGCGGGGGGTGGCCGTGGCGGACGCCGCGCCGCCGGAGACGCCGAAGCGGAGGGGACGGCCGCCGAAGGCGGCGGCGGCGGCGACGCCGGTGGCGGCGGAAGGGTACGAGAGGGAGAGGGAGGCGAGGATCCGGGAGAACATGGAGCGGATGCAGAAGCTGGGGTTGCTCGACCTCGCCACCCGCTTCAACCAGTCCGCCGGCGGCGGGAGCGGTCGCGGTCGCGGGCTCGGGCGGCCGAGGAAGCCGGTTACGCCAGGCTCCGTCGCCGTCGGTGTGGGTAGGAGCAAGCCCGCGTCGCCGTCGCCTGCGCGTCGGTCTCTCAGGTAGCGAATCTTGTTGGGAGAGGTTTACATTTGGTTGTTTGGTTTGTTCTTGAGCGGAGTACTGTTGATTGGTGATGGGTTGGGAAATCTGCGTTGTGTTATGCAGCTTATTCCTTTTTCTATTTAGGATTTAGGGGGTTTTGCAGCAAACAAGATTGAGGGGAGTACTGTTGTTTTGGTGATGGGTTTGAGAAATTTCTATTCATGTTATGGGGAAAATGTGCGATCCTTTATGCGGTTGAGTTCTTTTTGCGTTTGGGGGTTTGCAACAATCGGTGCTTTGCGTGGGGTACTGTTGATTGGTGGTGCGTTGAGAAATTTCTTTCCATGTTGTGGGAAAAATGTGTGATCCTTTTATCCAGTTTAGTTCTTTTGCAGCAACCGGTGATTGAGCGGATTAATGTTGATTGGTGATGAGTCGGGAAATTTATGTGTGTTACGGGAAAATCTGTGATCTTTTATGCAGTTCATTTCTTTTGCTTATGTATATCTATGGTTGATGCAATCTTGTATATTATTACACTTTATTTCGAGTTTCAGAAAACAACAGCTATTGTGGTATGAATAGGCTTACGAATTACAGTTCTTTGTTCATGAGTTCACGCAATGTTGTTAGTACTCATTTCCTCTTCTTTTTTCTACTTGATGCTATCCATTTCACTTAAAATCTTTTAACTTTACCGTGCTCATCTTATCTTTTGGGAAACTAATATTGTCATCTGAAATATGAATTGATGTAGTTGAAAAAGGGCAAGCCTTTGTGTTGCCTCCATTCACTAGCCACCATACATAGTCTGATAGACCCAATGTCCCATAACTAAAACCCTGTTAAATTTTAAAGGGGGAATTTGGTTGCAACGTGATGCCTTTCTGCCAAGGCATACTAAAACCGGTAGATACCATTATTACATTCATGACAGCGTATTGCTCTCTCATGGGATGTTCCCAAATAGTTTATTTACCATAAATATAGATTATAATGCGTTGTTTTCTTGTTTATATGAACAATGATCGATATATGTATTGTTTTTGTATAGGTTGGTTTGATATGCATATTTCCTTCAATCATATCTGCTACTTGTTTGCATAGTTATGGATCCTTTCCTGACAATTACTGGAACTACTATCTTGTTTGCATATTCCCTGTCTAATTTAGGCTGAAGAGCATAGAGCCTGTCAGCTACTGTGAAACTCAGGCAAAAAAGGGCAAGGATGTTGAAGGTGGAAGCTCTGTTCTAATTGAGGTTGGGTCTAAGGAAGAAATCTACACGGAAGAGCACGAGAAGCTGTTAGGCACTTGTGTGGAACCCTGGACTCTCTTTGTGGACGGTTATGGGAAAGATGGTAGGCGCATTTATGATCAAGTGAGGGGCCAAACCTGTCATCAGTGCCGGTAAGTTTTCCTGGAAGAAACATATGGCAATGCTGCATAGCTGTACTATTGCTACAGGTTCCTTGCTTGCATGTAATAGTATTTATTGTTACTGTAAGGTTAAGAAACACAATGTGCAACAAATATAATTTGTTCCCCCTTCTATAAGATTGTTACTAGTAGGATCTGTAAGAAAAGCAGCATACATTCTTAGTAAAGACAGAAGAAGAAAAACAAACCAAGTTAGCATAACCACCAATTAAAATTATTTCTATATAATAATCTGTTTAGTATTTACTAACATAGATGCTGTTCATTTTATGAAACCGTGCATAATACTTTAGTGCTTCCATGATCCAGGCAGAAAACGCTTGGCCATCATACTCACTGCTGTAAATGCCAGATTGTCCAGGGGCAGTTCTGTGGGGATTGTCTCTATATGAGGTGAGATCTTTTTTTCTCAAACTTTCACAGTTTACTGGTGTTTTTGTTGAGAAAAGTAAACACAGGCTGTGAACATGCATATTTTGTTAATTGTATCATTTTTAATCGATTGTTGGCAGACTTCCTTTTTTGCCATCTTTATTTATAACATTATGTTTGGATCTGTATCTTTAAACATGAATGTTTGGCGTGGAGGATTTTATGAATTGACAGTCACCTAACATTTTTTGTTTCAACTATCAAAGTTGAAATGATCCACATTAGGTCTTTGAAAGTAATAAATTTCCACACCCTTTTAGCTATCAAAGTTGAAAAGATCCGCAGTATTTAAACTACCTAAACCTCCCACTGAGCCACCGTTTGTTCTCCATTTTCACTCATATTCCTTTTCGATTGACGCTTTATAATCAATGCAGATATGGTGAGAATGTGCTTGAGGCTAAGAAGAATCCTGATTGGATATGCCCAGTTTGTCGTGGTATTTGCAATTGCAGTATATGCAGAACTAAGAAGGGATGGCTCCCAACTGGTTGTGCGTATAGGAAGGTACTTATATATTCTCTTTACACTTGGAAGCACAAAATACTGATTTTCATGTGTTACCTTTAGTTTGTCTGTGGTACCTGTTCTACTGTAAAAGTAGGACAAGAAACTAAATAATGGATGATCATTTATCTGGTGCTTTGCTACTCTAGTTGGCAACCATTATAGTCATCTATCCAATAGTTCTGAGCAGGCAGACATATTCCATCATGCAGGTTGTCAGCCTTGGGTACAAATCTGTGGCTCACTATCTCATCGAAACACAGCGTGCATCAGGTAATCCAGAAGGCTCAAGCTCATCTGATTCAAACAAGGCGGTGGAGGCCAAACCAGAAGCCTCGTCTGCATCTGACAATGCTCCAGTTGCTGAGGAGAGTCAGGACGATGCTGAAATGAGCAACCAAGCTATCCTGGACCAAGAAGCTGATCAAGAAGTGAATGATAACCCCCCTGGTGATGATGGTGACAAGGATGATAGTGGAAGCGAGTCTGTGGTGACATCTGATTCTCAGGATTGTGAGATTAATCTAGGCATTGGGTGTGCCAATCCATCCAAGCCATCTGGCCCAAAGAAGAGGAAGTTGATCGAGCCAAGCCCTGACTGTGTTGCGAGCAGGCTGAGGTCCCGTTCCAACAAGAAATGAACAGCCTGATTGTCGTATGGGCTGATGGTCATGATAACAGTTTCTCTTTGTGCCGGTGCCCAGTATATCGTGCTCATTACCTTTTTGCGAAGAACAGGTTTACTGACATGCGTTTAAGTCAGTTAGCGTGAAGCTTGTGGTGCATTTTGTGTCCGAAACTCGTTTAGCTGCATTGCAGCATTGTGATTGTAATAGTGCCCAATCTTTTGGTTTAAACAATGATGGCTGTGTTTGGTGTGGGGTCCCTATGATTATGCTTTCTGATGTTAACCTATGCTCCAGTGATCCGAAATATTAATAGCCGAAGTTGATGCTTTAAACTGTCCTTGCTTGCTAGTATGTGCTATTGAGATGCGACTAATCCGATACGAACATACTCCTATATCAGGTTCTCTAGCAACGATGTTCTTTATTCTTGGATTATGAAAAGTGCAAACAGAAGGTGATTTACATTGTCTATGCTTGTACATGCATTAGAAACAAGGAATACGCATCACCGAAAATCAGGGAGACAGAAGAGGCTTGGTCTAAAAATTAGTAAATCGGAAGTGGCGCCGGCCTGACGTTGGGTCGAGGGCATCAAGCTACTAGCTCTAAATTCTCTAAAAGACTATCTCAAAAATAATTTGGTTTTAGCACATTAATTCATAATATAAGTAACCCTACACATCATACTCGTATAATATTAGGAGTGTACAAGAGAATTTTTTTCTCTTATCTATTAAAAATTTACAAGAGATAACCATTGGAAAAGACCTTAGGCCTGAACGGAATTCCAAATGCGACAGGTACATGTTGCATTTGGCAAATCAAGAGCAAGTTTAATAGTTGAGCCAACTTGCTAGCTATATATAAGAATAATATAGCTAACATATATAATAGATTGGCTATATGGTTCGGTCCAATTTTCTTATTGTATCTGCTGCGCTCACATGTATTTTTCTTGGACATTAGAAGGGCTAGCTCTTGCATAAGAGCCAACCATTCTCTATTTTCATTGCCTCTCTCCACCACATCACCTTGTTATCCTTACTCTAAGGAAAGCTATATTATGCTCTGATCCATACATACACTGTTCTGGTTCAAGTGGGTTAACACTTATGTTCCAAAATATAAGTATTTTTAGAATTTTTTAAACTATGAAGTTTGAGAAAAAGTTTTTTAGGGAGGAAAAGATTTTTCTTATTTATGGTACCATTTCTTTGAATTCGTAGAAATGCTTACGAAGCATTTTGGGACGGAGATGATAGTTGTTTTGAGGTTTTAAGGCTTGTGAATGTTGAATGTTATGATTTTTTCATGGTACAAACGCATGTGCCTACCCGCGCGCACACTCACCCGTAGTCATCACAGACGTCTTGCTGTCGATGGGTACTTCGTCTATCACTGATAGAATATTAACCGTAAATGCAGACATCCGTATATCTAGGATTTGAACTCGGGTGGACAGATTTCCCATTCAATACCTAACCAGTTGAGTCAGGCTCACTTTGCGTTGGATGTTATGATTTGACTTTGTACTTTCCGTCAGAAGTTAGTACATTTGGCTTGCTTTCTGATTGGGTTTACTATGCGTACATGCACATATTCAAACATATTTGTAACGATAAGTTATGGCCTTACTAGCATTATAGAAATGAATTTATTCTTTTCGATGTATCGTGTATGTACATATATGGGCTTTCTTGACCAAAATTTATGGTGGTCCTAGGCCCAACCACCCCTCGGAGCCGCCCACGGCTACTGGGCACGGGCCACGATTAGACAGTGGCTGGTGGCCTCTTTTTCTTCATGGAAGTACAATGGAACAAGAGTGATAGTGCCGTTTTCCATTCTTTTTCTTTTTCTCTCAATGTTTTCTGTATTCCTTTTCAGATTAAACCATATGATTTATTATCTGTGATGTGATAGAAGCCACGTGGGCCACTTGAGATAAATAGATAATTAGTCGTTGCCTCGTCAGTTTAATTGTCGACAACTTCATACCGCGTGCTAGCTTTAGTTCCACCGAACCGCACGTTGATTTATTGACTTGACTTCAGTCAACCCAATGCATCATGTACAGTGCATGTATTGTTTGCTGTAGCTCAATTCTAATACGAAATTATTATTTTACGCACTTTGTCCTTCTTTTCAACAAAACAACTAATTTGGGAAGGAATCGTCGAGGCATTGTTAATTGTACATTTGTACTGTTGTATGCAATTTTTTCCTTATCATCAAGGCACAAATTCCCAGCCTAGCTTGTACATTAGAGCATCCATGAAAGAACACAGTCTTTTCCTTCGCCCTTTATCCCATATCAGCCATGCCACAGTGCCCCAAAATCCAAGTGCAAAACACCCAAAAACGAAGGACCAGAAAACAAGCGCCGTGTCAATGGCGTCGTCCGATAGCACTCCTCCTTGATTCTGATGCAACACCGAACATGTTTTGTTGATAATTTCTCCACATAGGTTGTCATTCCCTTCAAATGCCGATTCATCGAACGTTTCAAACTGTGATTGGAATGGTATTTCACCAGACAGGTTGTTATAAGCGACGTTGAATGAGCACAGGAAGGAGAGATTTGCTAGCTGCATAGGCAGGCTTCCATTGAGGTGATTGTATGAGAGGTCCATGCTCTCCATGTCTTCCATATACATGAAAGTCTCCGGTATCGGGCCAACAAGTTGGTTATGTGATAGGTTCAGCGACTTGAGCTGCCTCAAGAACCCAACTGGTGGAGGGATGGTGCCAGACAATTGATTCATCGATAGGTCAATGCCTGTCATGAGCACTAGAGGCATCCCCATGTAGGTCAGGCTCTCTCCTTTCGTCGTGAAGTCGACGGACATACGCTCTGTGACAATGCCAGAGAACGGGTCATCATCGAAGTACATTGGCAGGTCAGTCCAGAAATCGTTGTAGAAGCAGTCTGGTATCTTCCCAGAGAATCGGTTGTTGGAGAGATCAACAAAGTGGAGATAATTGTTGAAGCAAAGGTCCAAAGGTATTGGACCATGCAAGTCATTCCCTCCAAGGAGGATCACACCAAGCTTCTGGAAGCTTAGGAGGCCATCTGGGATGATGCCTGACAGATGATTGCTTCTGGCATTGAGTGTCTTGAGATTACTGCTTTTGGACAGCAATGGAGATAGCTGTCCCGAGAATCGATTGTTCTCAAGGCTTAGGTGCTCCAATCTATGAACCCCAATGGAAGGTGGGCATGGGCCCTGTCAGGTCATTGTTGGAGAGAAGAAGTGATTTTAGAATTGATGAATTCCCTGTGAACGTCGGCAATATTTCCCCATTGAGGTTGTTAAATGACAAGTCAAGCACCTCCAATGATGTGGCTTCTGCCAGTGGTGGAATCCCTCCATACACCCTATTGGAGGACATATCACAGTACTCCAAATACTGGAAAATGCTTCCAAAGTTGGTCGGGATCGACATCGATATCTTGTTATCAGACAGATCAAGCACCTGCACCGGTGAGGTCATGTTACCACCGAGCCCATCCATGTCAATGAGATCCATGTCATTGTCATTGAGCAAGATAAAATCAGAAATATTGTAGAATAGCCATGATGGAATTTTGCCTTGGAGCGAGCAGCCGGAGAGATCAATCCCAGATATGCTAAGCTGAGTCGACAGAAAAGTCGGGACGACTCCGTCGCTTCGCCTATTGACAATGCAGTTACTGAAATTCAAGTATGCCAACTGGAACAACGGTGTCCATGTCACAATCTCGGTTTCGATCCTGAGGTCATAGTTGTGTGAAAGCACGATTTCAGCAAGGTTTGAGCTGTTTGCTAGCCAGGAGAGCATGAATGTGCCAGTGAGATTGTTCAATCCCAGATGTATGGTCTCCAGTTTCGTTAGGTTGCTTAGTAAGTTTGGCGTAATCTCCCCTGTAAGAAAGTTCCTTTCCATATTCAGGTACTTCAACTGGTGTAGATTCCCCAAGCATGAGTTGATGGCTCCATGCAGCATGTTGACACCTAATTGTAGGTACTCCAGTTGATGGAGGTTGCATATACCTGTATAAAATAATTGCGGAAAGATATAGATATCTATGTCAAACTATGGTAGAGCCCCATGATATATATATGTCATAAGAGCAATTTTATAGTCCTTGAGAAGATACCAAGAGGTCCCAGATATCAAATTTTACAATAAAACTTTGGTACCTCTCGATACCTTCTCAAGCTTGAGACTGTAAAATTACTTATGTCATAACTATGTAAAAATACTTTGGTGGCCAAAAGAGAATTATTATGTAAAAATTAAAGCATATGTTATCATGCTCTATGTTGGAGCAATTTAGCACATGAGTTGTCTCTTTGCACTTTGCTACTTCTCCACAACAGGTAGGAGCAGAGCAAATGTAATGAATTTCACAATGCAATTGAATTTCATCCATATCATGTTAAAATGGATATGTATTTATGAGTAGACACATATTGGATGAAACCTTGGTGCCTAATGAAGATATATCACCTGAATGTAATAAAAGTACATATATGGAGACTGATCGCAGTCCAAGAAGGGTGTATCTTGAAGGAGAAACAATATGAAAATAAAGAGGAAGAGTTGTACCATTGAATTCGCGCAAGGAGTTCCTGGACAAATCAACAGCTCTAAGAGATGTCAAATTGGATATCCAGCTTGATGTAAATAACTGATTTCCGCCTAGGTAAAGCTCTGAAAGTGTAGTTAAGTTGACAAAAAGGGCAGCAACACCTTCATCGGTCATACTGTTGTGTGAAAGCGAGAGCTTGCTGAGCTTCGGAAATGCCCTCTGACCTAAAATAGTATAGAATAATATGTTATATAAATTAGCGTAGACTGACAAGTCGAATACGTGATTCGCTATACCCAAAATATTTGCTGATACCAAGATTAGCATGACTAAGCAACAAACACAAAGGAGAAAAAAAAATTATACTGATTCGGGATAATAGCCTCCACTCAGTCGTGAGGTCTATTTAACCTTAATCAACAAAATTAGGTGAGTCGCTGAGCATAATGAGTCACTATAGATGGTTAATCTAGACACTTCAACTAGTATATGGGGGTATATGGCTATATATACATTTGTATGTGGGGCTAGTTGAGTAGGCGCTTCCAAGGTTTTTGATGTGATCTAGCGGATTACAAGTCCTAGGACTCAATTGAACTTGTCCTCGGCCCTCTATGGTCCTCCAGATATTTATACCCTCTACAAGAATAGTCGTGTCCTACTCAGACTCAAGATTCCCAAGTAGAAAGTATAGCAGGATAATGAAGAAATTTATCTTATGCTATACAGATTGTATCTTCCAGTTTAGAAAAGTAATCATAGCCTTTTCTAATGGATAATACATGGTAGACCCTTCTCCTCCATATATGTAAAGGTCTTCAGAATATGCGACATACACAATAGTATAGGATACTCATTACCGAGTACTACGACAATTATGTTATTGTGCAAACTACTGAGCAAAACTCTTTTTTTTTTTAAAAAAACAAAAGCTTAGACGTGAAACATGTAATATCAATCGACATATCTATTGATCTATGAACTTATGCTTTGAGAAATCCCCATTTTGTCTTTAAACAATACAAGCAAAAGGTTATGCCATCTAATGATCGATGTATAGACTACAAGGAGTATTATTTGCCAACCCAATTAATGAGCACTAGGTAAAAATTGCTTTTTATGGGCAGGCAAATAGGGTTTTTGCGGGAGTGTTTTCGAAATGCCAATTCAGAACGCTTGAAAAAAATCAAATTTTTTCCATGCAGATTAGCGCTCACCCGCAAAAATCGATTTTTCTAGGCGGTGTGCCCACCTGTTGGAAAAACAGTATTGCACGACAAAAAAATTGCAAAAAATTAAAAAAAAGTCACCGCCGCCACAACCGCCGAGGTCGTCGCCGCAATGCCCCACCGCTGCTCGTGACCGTTGTCGTCGCCGCCGCACTACCCCGTATTTGCCCATCGCCAAGCCAGATCCAGCCGCTCGGAGACCGCGCGTCGACCGCTATCACCGAGCCGTGGTTGTCACTGCGCCGTTGCCGCCTCCCTCTCCCTCTAGATCTAGATTTGGAGGGGACGGGCGAGGCCCGGGCCGCCTCGGCACCACGCCGCATATCGCCAGGCCGCCGCCTGCTCTGGGTTTAGGCCGCCAGTGCCTCGAAGCCACGTCGCAGCGGTCATAGTTGTCGTTGCGGCCGCCGGACCACGCCGCCTCAGCCGCTGCTCCGTGCCGTCATCTCGGCCGCTGCCTGCAGATCCGGCCGCCTCGGGGCCAAATCCACCACCTCGAGCAGTCATTGTCGCCGCGTCGTCATCATCACGGCCGCCGCCCCGTGCTGTCGTAGCGGCCATCACCGACAAATCCGGCCCTGGGTGGTCGGATCCGGCAACCTCGGGGTCGGATCCGGCAACCTCGGGATCGGATCCGTCGTTTGCCTCGGCCGCTCTCGAGCACGCCGCCGCCACACTGTGCTGCCATCGCTGGCCGCCCGCTGCTGTCGCCGCTTGTTGTTTGCGAGAGAGAGGGGGAGGGGAGAGGGAGAGGGAGATAGAGATTTTTGAGAGGATGCGGCGGCCACCCATTCCATGGATAAGGACAGGGATTGCGAGGCCCACTACTCTTTTTTTTTTCAGACGTGACACCTACTAGCATGCTGGCAAAAATCATATTTTTGCAGGCGGTGCATTTAGTGAGCCACCCTATAAAAAAAATCATATTTTTGCAGGCGGTGCATTTAGTGAGCCACCCTATAAAATAAATTGATCTTTGCAGGCGGCTCAATAGGTGAGTCACCTGCAAAGATCATTTTCGCAGGAGGCTTGGTTGGACGGCGGCCCGGCTACCATTTTTCAGACGGCTCCGGTGTCGAGCGTCTGCAAAAATATTTTGGCGTCGCCCACTAAAATACTTTTTGGCCTAATGGAGTAAGGTGGTTTGGGAGTGCTGAATGTCGACATCCAAAACCATTCTCTTTGAGCAAGTGGATTGTGACCAGAACTCCCGAACTTCTCCTATTATTTAAAAAAACTAATGAGGAAGGACTGACCAGAACTCCGGAGCTACTACGAATCTTAAGAGTCAAACTATTGCTCAGGTAGTCAATAAACAGGTGATTCCCGGTTTCAGATTTTGCCTGGTCTCATGAATGGAAAGGATTGGTTATTTTACTGTGGGTTACTTCATTGTTAATGTTGGAAAAAAATTAGATTCTGAGGACATAAATGGTAGGGAACAGTACATTCAAAGAACAATATCCATCTCAGTTAAAAAAAAGAACAATATCCATCTCTGTATAATGCTACAATTGTTATTTTTTATTTTAAAAAACACTGGTAAGTCAAAATTTACTCGTATGACATACTACCTCTGGTTTCAAATATAATAAAATGGAGGGAGTACTACTTTTCATATGAATGACTAGTTTGTTTGGTAAAATTATGCATATTCATTTCAATGACTCTAAAGATATGTTTAAATGGAATTTACATAAGAATGACCCATTTCTGTTTATTTTAGGTACTCGGCGATGATGAACAATGAACATGTAGAGAGAAATAATTTTATTTGGAAACCCCAAGATGTCACTCAAAATCAATGTTTTTATATGTGGTATTCTTACATGACGTTTTTCACTTTTCAGTGGATTCAAGGATCACACGATAAACTTTAAAAAACTTGTTTGAATAATTTGAAAAATCACAGACTAATTTTTTTCTTGGAATAATAGTTTTATTAAGATTAAAAACAAAGTAAATTTCCCTATTAATCAAGAAAATAAATAAACGTGATAGATAGATAGATAACACACAGTTTTGCTAGGCAGGTTTAGTATCAGGGTCACCAAGAGCAACAATTTCAGAAATTAATTGAATATTTAAACAGGAAGAAATAGTTTTGTTTTGGGGACACGGTTTGCAATTTCAGAATGAAATTACCGGAATTTTGGTTCCCCGCGGTAGCAACAAAATTTTCGTGAATTTCTGAATTTTTTTATGATTTTGGTCAAATTTTATTCAAATTCAGCTGTTTTTAATTTAAAATTGAAGTGATATCGTTCTGAAATTTTCAAGATCGTCAACCCCCCCCCACATAAACCCTCAAAACGAAATTGAAAACCCTGATCATGGAATTCTGAACCTACAGAGTACTAGTACATACCAGTTGAAGATGGAGAGCTAAGAGACAAGGCAGTGATCTTATTCCACGAGAGGTCCAGCTCCTGCAGCTCCGTGAACGGCGCGAACACGCCGACATCGACGGCGCCGGCGATGCCGGCCTGGTCGAGAAACAGCGACACCACGCGGCGGTCGCCGCCGCAGACCACGCCGCTCCAGTAGGTGCAGCAGTCGGTCGCCTCGTTCCAGCTGTCGTGGCGCCCGAACTCGCCGGTGAAGAGCGGCTTGATGGACCGGAGCAGCGCGCGCCGCTCGCCGCGGTCGCAGGCAAGGGTCACCGGCGGCGTCCGCCCCCAGGCACAGCGAGACCAGCAACAGGGTGCCGAGAAGAAGCGATCGTCGTCGTCGGTCCATTTGCAAATGGGCAAACAAGAGGAGAGCCTCGTGAAGCAACACTACACCAGCTAGACTAGATTTAGTGTTAGTGGATCTAAAAAAAAAAAAGATATAGTGTAAGTGGTGGTAGTACTGTACGTTTGGCGGCTCATTTCTCTCTTGTTTTTTTTTTCATTTTTCCGGGAATTTCTATCTTGTTTGATTACTTGCTTTTGACTAATGGTCAAAGAGGTGACTGGTTCGGGTTCTTAAAAAAAAAGACTCACTACTAGACAGCTGACGGAAATGTCCCGGAAGACCCCTAAACTCAATGGTAGGCAGTTTCACTGGCGTTTACAAAATGACCACAAAAGTGCCGTTGGCAAAGGTAATTCCCGGCGTTTAGACTAAACCTGGTGTTTATTAACGCCCCAAAATAAACGCCCCATGCTTTTAAAACGCTGTAAGATCTATAGAAATACCGGGTTAGGTCTAAATGCCGGCTAGAAAAACGCCCTTAAATCCAGGCCGCGTTGTAGTGACTCCTGCAGTCCTCCATCCTTCGTGAAACATAACGGACACTTGCAAATTTGCACTGTTTCTTTTTTTTTTCATTTTTTGTAAGGATGCTAGTTCCTTCTTCTATATTCTTTTCGTGGCAACTTTGTAATAACAGTTTAAACCAGTGCTAATTTTATAATTATCCCAAAATATAACTACTTGGTAAGTTAAACATGGTAAAGATTTACTTATTAGCTAATCTATATTGGAAAATGGTTCTGTACACCCAGGTGTACGTACATCTGCATCGATCCACTGCCATCGACTTTAAAAAGTATATGCTTACTACCAAGCAAGATCAAGTATATACTTCTATTAACTAAAAGAAGTATGTATTCATACAAATTAACTTTTTTTTTGTCTATATAGATCCTAGATTACTTAAATAGTATATACTATTACTAATTTATATACTCTTACTATGTTAATTATTAAAAAAGTATATAGTATTGTTCGGTAATAACAAGTATATGCTACTTCTGACTAAAAAAGGTATGTACCGTTGCATACTCGAAAAAAAGCTCACTTATGCACGTATTGCACAAATAAAAGGGAATGGGTGTACATACACCTGAGTGTACGGAATAGCGTTCTAATCTATATTTATATCTATACCTATTACAAAAGTTAAAATGTTTTGTGTATTTCTCCTTATCGTTGGCCGCTTTTGTTTCCAATCCAGCGTTCATTGCTGATCGCCCTGTGTTTTAGATCCGGTATCTTTCTATACGGCCCCCGTCTGTCTCAGGCTCTTAGCCCACGGACAAAGCCCACCTTCCACCCTCCCACCGAGAAAAACCAAACGTCCCGACGGAACCGGTCAAACAAATCCCGCCGCTGCCTGTAGTTCATTTAGGCTGAGATCGAGGTGCTCCAGATGATGCAAATGTAAGTGGAAATTAGACGTAAGACGAAAAAAAAGTCAGATACGCGTGCTCACTGTCCTGTAGGCCCATGTAAGTGGAAATTAGACGTAAGACGAACTGCTTCCACCCCGGAGCACATGTGCAGCCTATTTGGATTTGGGAGATTTTGATTTTAATTGCGGCCTATTTTGACGGTCAATCGAGTTTGGTACACAGCCTGGGCAGAATGGATGTGTGTGTGAGAGAGAGATCGATTATTCAGGGACATAGACATTGGCATTATTGGCAACGATTATGAGCTTTTTGTGCTCCATTTCCGTCGACTTGTCACATTCACCAAGCTGTAAGTGACCGGCAGGTCACGTACGGATGGAGACTCGGCGAGTACATCTGTTTCGTTTTTCCTTCATACACGCGGATGGATACGCCGTACTCTCCAGGTTTAATCTCTAGGTAGTAGTGTGTAGCCTTGGAAGAGATTTCCATGCACCGAGGTGCACGCTGAGTGATCCGGAATTCCGGATGCCTAACTTTACCAAACTCGTGGAAACCAAATTTCACCTATCCGATTGTTTAGTTCGTGCCATAGTTTTGTCCGTTCCATACTTTCTAAAATATATAGCTGGCACTTTTGTCATATACTCCCTCCGGTTTTAATTTAGTTGACGTTTAAAAGACTTGGATTCTTGATGTGAATAATTGATGCTTGGTCTCCTGTGGTCACTATGGGCTGTTTTAACTTATAAAATTATGATATGAAACTTTATATTTGTGAAATCTAGTTTCGTTGATCAAGCTAAATGTCATCAGATGACATGACATTCTTACAAACCACACAACAATAACATACAGTGAGAATGGCTTATGCCAAATTTCATGATCGGTTGCACTTTAATTTGCTCCTTTTCAAATTAACTGGCATTCATCAGTCTTGTTTATTTCTTATATGAGTAAAATATATTGGTGGTACTATAGCTTACGAGGTGGGGTGCAATTTAGTAACTTATCTTTTAAATTGTTCAAATGCGTCACTTATCTTGTGTTTAGGGTGCAAATTATATTAAACGTGTGCAATATGTTCACCGTATTGATACTTTGTACAAACATGGACATATCCGACCCGAAAATAAGCAAACTAGGACATATCCGACCCGAAAATAAGCAAACTATCAATATTACCAGTAATAAATTCAATATGATATGAACTATATTAAATTATTGAATATTAAGTAATATGCTATTGTGTATATTAAAAGCACGCATATAATGTTGCAAGTGCTTTGATTTTTATCATTTGCATATTCACATGGGTCATGAGTGACATATTAATTCAGCACGACATTCAACTTTATAGCAAATACTTCATGTGATACGATTTTTAATAAGATTTGTACCCCTGAAACAAGTTATGTGAGTCATTTGAGCAAATTATTAAATATGTGACTAAACTGCACCCACCATATAAGTTGTGGTACCGCTGGTGTATTTTGCCTCTTCTTATATTTATATAGTATCACTGTGCATATTTCAAAAGCACACGTTATTCCATACTCTGGCTTTACCAGAGGTACAAATTAATACTAATCTGTTCAAAAGGGGAGCTGAACAATATTCACCATATACATCCTTATTTTATAGAAATTAAGAAACATTCATCTCTTACATATTGAGGACTCATCTTTATTTCACAGAAATTAAACAACAACCACCCTTTTTCATCATACATTAAGCATACTCATCTCTCTTTCACAGGAACTAAGCAGTATCCATTTATTCAGAACGACGATACTAGTAATAGCAACGTACATTGCATCAAAGGGCGCGAGTCTAATTGTAGAGATGGCCTAACGTGTACCTGACCTGCTGGACAAGCTTGCCAATGAAACAACAACAAACACATACACTTCGTCATACAACTTGTCGAAGAGACGAAAGTAAGCAATCCTCTTGAACAAGATGGTGCAAAAAACCACCCAAAGACCAACCACAAATCCTGAACCAAGTCCAAAGTACAAGAACTCCTTATCTCTTTCACTTCTCTTTCCCACACTTGCGTTACCGCCATCCGAACAATCTTTATGAAGAGGAAGCCCGCAAAGACCACTGTTCCCATTGTACATAGATGGGTTCTGTGAGTAGAGGGTGTCAAGTTGACCCCCTGATGGTATTCTTCCTGTGAGATGGTTGTATGACACGTCTAGATAGCTTAAATAGGTTAGATTTGATAGGCTTGACGGGATTTCTCCTGAAAGATTGTTCTTTGAGAGGTCTAATGATTCCAATGACCGCATGAGCCCAATGCTGCTTGGAATTCTTCCGTTAAACTGATTCCATGATAAATTTAGATTTTTAACTCCATCAAGAAAACCTATTTCCTTTGGAATTTCACCAGTTAAGAAGTTCGAAGACAAGTCAATGGTCACCACTTCAAATATTACACTTTCTTGGTAGTAAAGCTCGTGGGCCTTGGTGTCCACAGACATGTTCAGAATAGGAACGTAGTGTCCAAAAGTAGTAGGAGAAGAACGACTTGTCATACCCGTTAAATTTGACAAATGAAATGGTAAAACACCTGATATACTATTTCTTGAGAAATCTAGATGAACAAGCCCTGTAATATTGGTAATGGTTGTCGGAATACTTCCAGAGAAATTATTGTGACTTGCTCGCAATATTTCTAATTTTGATAGCTCTCCAATCCACTTTGGCAGACTTCCATAGAAGTTATTCGATGACAAATCGAGGATATATAGTACTTTCATACTCTGCAAACATGGTGGGAACTTTCCGGATAACATATTGTTGCTGAGAAATAGCATGCTTATGTAGTCTGATTGAAAACACCGAGGAAACTCTCCCACCAAAAGATTATCAGCTAAGTCCAGGATATCAATGTTTTGCAATTCACATATGGACTGTGGAATTTGACCGGTAATACGATTGGAGAAGAGACGCAGATCAGATAAGTAAAAGGCTCCAAAGTTTGATGGCAAAGGTCCTGATAAGGAGTTCCTAGAGAGATCCATTATGTTGAGTCCTTCCGGCAACACAGGTATTTGACCGGTAATGTTGTTTGAATTCAAATATAGCCTACTCAATGAAGCCATACCCTTCATGTTTGCTGGCAAGCTACCATTGATCCCGTTGTTGGAAACATCTAAACGATTAAGGTTCGCGAATGTCGTAGAAAACCAGTCCGGAAACATGTCAGTAATACCGGCAAATGACATATCAAGATTTGTAATGTTAACCTGCAATTTCAGCCAACTAGGAAACAAAGGGCCCATATGGCAAGATGAAAACAATGCAACTTCAAGTCTAAATGGAGGTAACCATTCTGAATCCACCAAAATCGTTAAGGAATTACCAGATAAGTCCAATGTCTTCAAGCTTTTCAGACTAGCAAAGTGTTCATCAGTGATCACACCGTCAAGATTATTACCGCTAAGGTCCAAATAAGTCAAATTACTCAACATACCCATCTCAGAAGGCACATGCCCTGAGAGTTCGTTCAGAGACATGTCAAGAATTACCAAGCTAGTTAAGGGATACAGATGATTTGGTAGAATTCCAGTTAAATTATTGTTTGATAAATACAATTCATTCAATCTTGTAGACGAGCATTGCGGCAATCTCTCTATAAACTCTGCAATGTTCCCATGAACTTGACTCGATTCAATGTTTAGGATTCTCAGTTTGCATAGATTTGTCATGTTTGCTGTCATGATGTCGATGTTGATAATTCTTTTGAAGTCAAGGACTTGGAGGGATTTCAAATGTCCTAGAGCATTTGGAAATCGACCATATAATTCGGTGAATCTAAGGTTAAGGTACTCGAGTCCTTTTGCATTCCAGAACCAACAAGAGGCAATTGAATGATCGAAGTGGTTTTGGGAGAGATCAAGCTCCTCAAGATTTGTCAGGTTTATGTGAGAGAGATGTTGATTTGCATAGGTAAGCTCACAGTTAGCAAGACGAATGACCTTGAGGGAAGGAATGTTGTTAACAACATGAGTCCAATCTTGTACCATGCTGAGGTTTGTGGAGTGCATGTTAAGGTATTTTAAAGAACGCAGACGTGTTAACCATGAGAGATCTACGGAGGTCATCTGCGTAGGGAACCACCTTGCAAGGGTATCAATCCACTCTGATGATAGATCAAGATAATGCAGATTTGTGAGGTTACCAAGTTGAGGAGGCACCGTATCATTAAACGGTATTCCAGAGAGGTTAAGATATCTCAAGTTTTTCAGCGAGCCCAAAAACTTGGGGACACGGGCGCTTGGCCCTTGAATTGCATTCAGGCTCAGATCGAGGTGCTCTAGATGATGCAAGTTTAGAAGAGAATGACTTATCTCGCCGACCAATGCAAACTCTTCGTAGTCGATAAGTTCT
Organism: Leersia perrieri; assembly: GCA_000325765.3. Classification (NCBI taxonomy): domain Eukaryota; kingdom Viridiplantae; phylum Streptophyta; class Magnoliopsida; order Poales; family Poaceae; genus Leersia; species Leersia perrieri. Next base: position 14,781,575 of record CM002478.1, on the reverse strand, counting down.
TGCTGGTTGGCATGCTTGTTACGGAGGTTAAGCCCGACGACATGGCCGGTACAGTCGCTGCAACGGACACCTCTCCACCGGCAGCAATCGTCATGATTCCATGAGGCAAGGACGCCCGCTGGATCGGCGGTGATGCCTTTCTTGAACGCCAGCAACGCGTCTCGTTCCAGCGTCGAGCAGCCGGCGGCCGTCACGTTTCCACCTGCAGCGGCCGGACGGCGTGGCAGTAGTGGCGGCGCCGATGCCAAGACGACGGCGGCGGCGGTGGCTGCTGCCGTGACGGCGAGGAGCAGGAGCGCCGGTGTGGTGGTAGTGGGACGACGCATGGTGATAATTAAGCTAATCTTAATCCAGCTAGCTAGCGGATCGATCGTATATATCGTGTGTGTGTGTGTAATAGTGTGTTCGCTGGTATCGATAGTTTGCTCTTACGTACTAACGTCATATATAAAAGAGTGGAGGGAGTACGTCGTAACTCGCAAGTAAGTGTTCAGTGACTAACTATTCCGTGTACCCGCAAGAGCAGGGAATGTACATGTACAATGGGAAATTTTTAACAATTTGACACATTATTCTTTATCACTGTAATTATGTCGGTCGACGACTAGCTTATGACAACGACATACAGGACCAGTTAAACACCTGAAAATACTTTTTTTTTTTGATAAATCTAGATTTTAAGAAACTGTGTAAAAATTGGTAGAGGTGTTTTAGCGTGCTCCATCTTACCGCCATTGGTTATTAATTTATTTTTTTAAAAAAATTATATGCATGTCTTAATTAACAAGGAAGAGAAAAAAAAAAGAAAGTAACAGCATGCACGATCAACCCTTCCAAATTTAGAGCCCGACTATAGAACGGACGTCTGTTCGGACGGACATGCTGACATCAGCAAAACCAAAAACAGGTCATTGGGGTATCAGATTTTGGTACCCTGTGACCAGAACTGGAACCGAGGATACCAGTACCAGATCCGATACCCACTGCAACCGCACACAATTACCTGGTGCTTCTTCTACCTCTCTGGCGTCCGCGTCAAGCCGCCGT
>CM002478.1:14735136-14780428 GCA_000325765.3 Leersia perrieri | reverse complement strand
GGCCCGCCGCCACAGCCAACGGCCAGATCCGGCCGCTCCGTCACCCACCTTCGAAGCCGACGGCCGGATCCGGCCACCCCCGGGGCCATGCCGTCGGATCTGGCCGTCTGTCGCACTGTTGAAGCCGCTGCCACACACGTCGCCGAGCGCGTTGCCATCGCTGAGCAGTCCTCGGACGCAGTCGGCCCGCCATCGCCGAGCTCACTAACGGGGGGAGGCCGGGAGGAAGAGGAGAGAGACGTCGGGTGAGGGACGTTGCATGAGGAGGACGGGGGTCTCCCCGGTCCGTAGTCTTTGTCAAAACTTTTATCATGCATGGAGGAAATCAAGGGCCACAAATCTAGCAACATTTAGCATATTAATAATGAGTTTGCATGTTAGTTTATTTTTTTTTAACTTGTAAATTCTGATATTCAAATAAATTTAATACAAACATCTGGTTCTTCAACCTTTTTTGTGCAATTTGAATTTCGAAATTTTGATTTTTACATCCAGAAATTTGTGATTTAATGGCAAATTCAAAATCTTAAGAGAAGATTTCATAATAGCTTTCAACGAAATTGCAGATAAGATTATTTTTGTATATTTCTGTACTTCAAATTTAAATTTTAAAGACATAGTACTATATGATATTATGTTAATATTTTCCATGCATATTTAAAATAGTGTTTTTAAAGGCATGCAAAGGTAATATTTATTTCCTTATTATGAGGTCTTGCCTCTAATGGGGTAATACAACTTTCTAACCGTTAGATGAAGGCCTAATGAACGGTCCAAAACAGTTTGGGAGTACACTAGAAAGCCCAAATTGGTAATGGTTGTTGGAATACTTGCAGAGAAATTATTGTGGCTTAGTCGTAATATTTGTAGTTTCGATAGCTCCCCAATCCACATAGGTAATCCTCGATAGAAGTTATTCGATGCCAAATCCAGCATATATAGACTTTTACTTCTCTGCAAAAATGATGGGAACTGAACTTTCCTGATAACAAATTGTTGTTCACATATAGCACCATCATGTATATTCGTTGAAGAGAGTGAGGGAATTCTCCCTCCAAAAGGTTCTCACCCAATTCTAAGACTTAAGGGTTCTGTAATTCACACATAGATTGGGGAATTGACCAGTCATATGATTGTCGAGGAGAAGGGGACAGTTGCATAACTGGTCCTATTTTAGAGTCCAATTGCGGATTTAGCCCTGTTTTTTTCACTTTGCAGATTTGGCCCTAGTTTTCAAAATTGAAGATCCCGTTTGGCCCTACTCTGTTAAGTGGGGTTAACGGTGTTAAGTAAGGAAAAAATAGACATTTTTACCCTTGCACATTTAACCCTGTTTTATAAGTATTATTTGCATATTTGGCAAACCTGTTTTTACATGTGTGTACTTTGTAACAAATATTTGTATTTTTTTTTACTTGTGTTTAACATATTCAAGACAATTTTTGATTGATATTAGACTGAAATTTAATAAATTTGACTAAGATTTGAAATACATTCGATTCAAATTTGACATAGTTTTGTCTAACTTTTTTACAAAATTTTGACACCATGTTGCCCAAAAATCCTACATATTGACACTATTGCCAAGCATTGTGCATCAAAATGTGAATGTCGAGAGACAATCAGACAAAAGAAAAGATCATCAGAACACTAGAAGAAGAAAATAAACACCTGACATGTGTATTAGCAGTACATAATTAGTTAGATTACAGGAATTAGTTAGCTATCTGCGGCGGCTAGAGGGTCACGGTGCGGATGATGATGCTGCTGCTGCCGCCGCCTGCTGGCCGCTTGCCGTCGCCTTGCTCGATCTGTTGTCGTCGGCGGAGGCAAGAAGCTGGATCTGTTGCTGAAGCTGGAGCTCCATGGCGGCTATGGCGTCGGCGAGCTTCATCTGGACGCAATCCTCGCGCCGCCGCCGCAGACCACCGCGCGCGGCCGCCATCTACCGCCGCAGCCCCCCGCACGAGGCCGTCGCCCGCCACCGCAGCCGCAGGACCCGCGCACGGCCGCTGCACGCCGCACAGCGCCGCAGCCCCTCACGCGCGGCCGCCCCGCGTCGCCCGGTGCCGCCGCCGCTGCAATGTGCGCTCGTGCCGACGGTTGTGGGAGGATGGGGATAAGGTTGGAGAGGAGAGGGGTATTTTTGTCTTTTCGTGTGTCCTTTTTCTTTTTTCTCTTTTTTTAATTCCAATTTCTCACGGCAAGTTAACTATAGGGCCAGACGGCAAGTTCAATTTTGAAAACCAGAGCCAAATCTGCAAAGTGAAAAAAATAGAATTAAATTCGCAATTTGACTCTAAAATAGGACCAGTTATACAATTGTCCCGAGAAATAAAGTTGTTAAAGCAAACTCTTCAAAATTCGATGGTAGACGTCCTGTCGTCCTGATAGACTATAGACTATAGACAAGTCAAATTACTCAGGCATATGCCCCAGAGAGTTTGGGCCTGTTTAGTAGGCATGGCTGTAAGCCTGCAGCGGCTGTGCTGCAAAAACTACAAGGCACAGATCACTATTGCCCCATTGCAGCAGCTGCAGCAATAAGGGCAGCCGAACAGGCCCTTTGTTCCGAGAGATGTCAAGAAGGACCAAGCTAGTTAAGTGATCTAGGCGATTGGGTAGAACTATAGTTATATAATTTTCTGACAAATATAGTTCACTCAATCTAGGGACCACGCATTGCGGTAATTTCTCAAGTAACTCTGCAATGCCCCCATGAACTTGACTCCATTTGAGGTGTAGGATTGTTAAGTTGCATAGGTTTGTCCTGTTTGCTGTCATGATGTCCATGTTACTAACCTCCGACAAGTCAAGAATTTGGAGGGATTTCAAGTGTCATAGAGCGTTTGAAAATAGACCACTCAACTTGGTCGCCCAAGCCCTTTTAATTTCCAAAACCTTGGAAATGGGCCATACAAATTGGTCGCTGAGAGGTCAAGGTACTTAAGTCCTTCATTCCAGAACCAACAAGATTCCAATGGATGGTCGAATAGTTGCCAGAGAGATCCAGTTTTTCAAGATTTGTTAGGTTGAAGTGTGAGAAAGATTGATTTACAGAATCAAGTTCACATGTTGCAAGATAAAGGAATGTTGTTCATGACTTCAGTCCAATCATATACCATGCTAAGGTTTGTACGGCTTATGTCGAGATATGTTAGAGAACACCAGTATGGTAACCATGAGAGATGCGTGGAGTTCATGGTGAGTACTTTGGTCGATAAGTCAAGACAGTGCAAATTTGTGAGGTTAATTACCAAGCTGAGGAAGCACTCGACCGAAAAAAACACTATGCCAGAGAGGTTAAGATATCTCAATTTTTTCAAAGAGCCCAAGAACTCCGTGAGATGGCCGGTCGCCCCATGGAGTGCATTCTAACTGAGATTGAGGTGTTCCAAACGGGGCAAATTGAGTAGAGGACACTTATGACTTATCCCACCAATCAAGGCAGTTTGATCATAGTCGGTGTAGTAGTTGTCCATGTAATGCATGTTGGCACCCATGTTTCGGAGGCAAAGGCCAAACCACATGGCCGTGGTTGCACGTACTGGACACCTCGCCACCTACGCTTGGCAATTTTTCCAGGGTGGGGCAAATAGTTTACCTGCAGGGGTTCGGGGTTAGGGCTGGGGCCAGGGGTTTATTTCCACCCGCGAAAAATCCTTGGGGCCTCGAAAATTAAAAAACAGGCTATCAGGCCACATATATAATATATAATATAGCACAAATAAGCCCACTACCCAAAAAAGACCCATTAGAGCCAACACTAACAAAATTCCTCATTTCCTCCCTAGCCACCGCCGCACTCACATCCTCTTGGCTTCTCCTGCGCTTGCGGCGTTGACCGTGCCCAGCGCTTGCCATTCTCACCGCCCTCATCGCCGGCACCGCTCATCCTCACCGCCGTGCCGGAGTCATCGCCAGCATAATACCTCCTCACAGTCTTCGATGCCGAGTAGGATGGCCGTCGCAGCTTTCTCCTCCGTCACCACATCAGAGTCGTCACCGGCGTCCTCCCTCATCGCGGCGCTGGACTTGTCACTCTTGTCACTGCCCTCATCGGCGGTGTCTGAGTCTGGGTTCTGACTCCGTTGTGGTCCCGATCAGGGTGCGGGGATCTGTGAGTGTGGGGCCAGGGGGAAGAATTCACCCTGTTCTTCAGTTCCAGGCCGAGGGGGGGGGGAAAGATTTCGAGGGTCGGGGGCAGGGCCGTTCTTGTCCAACTCGGCCTTGGCCTATCCCGTTGCCAAGCTTGTCGCCACCTGCTGCACATCATCGTTGCCATACCGCCATTAGACGTAGATGTCCACGGGGTCAGCAGAGGGTATCGTTGTTGTATGTATGCTCTATAGTTGATGCCTTGAGGACACGACTAATCCACGAACACATGCGCAGGAGGCGGCCTCACAAACGGATCAGGCCCACCAGGCACACGAGCTTCTCGGATGATGGCATCCTCCTCCAATGACCTTCAGTGACGGTGGCCACCGACGACCTCGTCCAGGTCAACTCTACGCCCCTCCTCCTAGCCCCCACCCTCTTCCCCACCTCTGGTGGCCAGCGGCTGCGCCGCTGCTTCGCCACACTGCTTCCTACCCGGCCGCCGCCTCTAACCTCGTCCAACCTAACTGGCCCATCCCCTCCCGCACGCTGCACGGGCACAGAGCAGCTGTTTCGCGCCTGGATGGGAGGGTCACCCATTTTTTGTGCACGCAACAGCGGCAGCGACGGGCTGTACTGAGCCCACTTCTGTTAGGCCATTTGTATTTGGGCTGGATGTGACTCGGTGGATCATGCCGCCCATTTCTTACCGCCGCGCGCGGTAAGATCGTCTGATTCGAGCTGGCCGAAAATGGCCGATCCAAGGGCCCATCTTCCCACGCCGTCATCACGCGGCTTCCTCGGCGGCCAGACTCTTCCCCTCTTCTCTCGAAAAGAAAAGAAAAAAAAAAATCTTCCTTCTCGAGGTTTCGGCAATGGCGGCGGAGGCAGAGGCGGAGGAGGAAGTGCGGCAGGAGGTGGAGGCGGCGGTGTCGGTCTACGGCGACGACTGCCGCGTGATGTGCGGCTTCCCTCCCCACATCGTCGTCCACGTACGCCCCCGCACCGCTGACGACTCCTCGCAGCAGGTTCGCCTTCCGCCTCTTCCTCCGCCTCCCTAGCTCCACGGATGAACCGCTTCGGACCATCCGATCCCTCCCGATTCCGGTGTTCTGTTCATGGGATGGGTTGGCTCGCGTGGTTGATCGACTGACATACAGCTGATTGCGGGGGTAGTAGTCTGAGATGGTGGTCGGGATTGCTAGCACGGCCTAACCCTAGCTCCGAGAAGAGGATACCTATAGTTCAGTTATGCAGTTTTTTTTCCACGCAGATTGATGACAGAGATGATTATGATTGTTTGAGACTAGTAAGTAGGTGGAGATGTTGCTACATTATGTGGCGAGTTTCAACGCTAGAGTTGTCATATTTTGGGACGGAGGGAGTAGTTTAGTGTGGTTAGTACCTGGTGTGTTGTGGATCAATTGCCCCATCAATTTTAGGGGTTACGGTCTGTGATCCATTGTTACTGGGACTCTTTACTGGTGCTGTTGCCTCAGTTGTAGAGGGCTTAATTTTGTAGAGCAGATTTTGCATTTAACATCAATCAGATGAGGGTGGAATTAGTTTCTATTGCAAGACAATGTGTGCTATATAAGATCACCTGGGCTATCATTTCTGCAAAACTGGAATGGTAAAACAATGGATGGTAAGAGCTGCAGAGTGAAACATAGGGTAGCATTTGATAATCATTTTTTTGGCAAAAACACTTCTAATTTGTTGGAGATCTTGTGGGAAATGACAGGACGCCCATCTTTCTCCTAAGATAGCTGTGCCACTGCCACAGTAATCTTTGCCCCGCTCAATTCAATAATAATAAATCTGGGCCAGCCAACATCTAATGGCTACAATTGTACAGCGGTACAGCCATTGCGTTGAATTGATGCTTACAGCAACATTTGTGATATATGATACGGTGTGGATGAATACACAACCTCGAGGAATGCATCTACATGAGTACCACCTTGCCATGGGCATCCGGTGGTAAGGAGGGAGTGGGTAGTTAATGCTGAATGCAACAAGAATTTAGGATGTGGTGTAATGGAGGAAATATTGAGAGTTTATTTTCCATGCTCAAAAGTTAAAGAGTTAGGACACCCACATTGCCTCCTGACATATAGGTATGCTTTGGTCTGTCTATATTCTATGAAATGGCAGCCAGTAACTTTGCCAACATGATCACAATTGAACATGTTAGTTAGTAAGTCCTTTGTATGCCTTCTCCTTGAGCCTTGAAATGGTTGTAATTGTACCATTTCCTGAGTTGTGTTGCATGTGATTGACTGATCGGAGGTGTTCTGACTTCTGAATGAGATATACTCCCTCCGTCCCATTTTACAGGGCACATAAACTATTCACTGATGTCCCGATTTATAGGGCGCACAAATCTATCCGTTATATTTTCTCCAAAAGTGTCCTTCAACCTTGCTGCATGCATGCACATGGTTGACGTTTGAATAAACACGGCCATTTACTCCCTGAGCCATGCAGCCAATCAAAGCATCCTATATGCGCACGATATGCGGGAGCCCAATAGGATTAGTTAAGCATGGCAAGACTAAGGCACATTTAATTAGGGGCATATCAGGAAAGTATAGTGGCCCACACCCATGTCTTGGTATCTGCGGAAAAATTTACGCGGCCTATAAAATGGGACAGAGGGAGTACTTGGCAATTTGCCATTTTTCAAATATGAATCCTTTATTTTAAGGCATCAATGATTGTATTGTGGCCAATATGTTCTAAATTTCAGTTGCTTCTATTAAAATAAGTTTTGTGCACTATGCAGATATACATGTGCTAATGCCCAACGACCACTTTCTCTTTTGCAGTTTGTGGAGCTATTTCTTGGAATTAAAACATCTTCACAGGTATGAATTGCAAACTTCTACCGCCTTCCTAGATTATTGATTTATCATCTATCTGCATCTGAATATTATGCATGTCTTTTTCGTTGAGAATTGTTGTAAAAAACAGCTGTTTAACTGATTGGCTTGAAATATCCTTTCCTTGGTTCTTACAGATGGTTATTTGTTTTGTTAGTGTCTTTTAGAACTCTTGCCAGTTTCTCTCTCACTGTTGGTCACCAAATGTCATTTATTATTAGCTTAGAAACATCTGTACACATACCTTTTATTGACCGAGCCTGTACACATACCTGAATAGCATGCAAACAAACGTGCCATGTTAACCTTAAGACGTAACTGTTTTTGTACACTTAGGCTCGCTCCTTTTTTTATTCATGGCTTGCCTAAATTTCACAATCAACTCTGTAACTCGTAAACCTTTCAACTTTCAATATTCATATTAGGATGGCTACTTGTTATTTACCAAGCATTACCTTTTTATATGTTGCTACCATTCACCTTTGCAATCTGACCTTGCTTAGAACATTTTATAACTGGTTATGTTTTAGCTAAGTATTAATGCACATTTTTATTATGGCATTGGGATTGCAGTATCCAAAAGAACCACCTCATGTGTATGCCGTGGAAAGTAAGGGCCTTGATGAGAATCGACAGGTGTATCTTATTAGCAGCATCCAAAACAAGGCAAAAGAGCTTTCTTGCTACCCAATGCTTGTGATTCTGTGTGAGGTATGACTATTCCATTATTTGTCTTTTTTTTTTCTATATACTACAGAACAACAGTTGCATATAGTAACGTTCATCAGGATTGTGCATACTTACTACGTGTTAATTTAAGCAATTTGTGGATTCCCAGTTGCTATTGCCTATGACACTTCTTAGAGTCGCTACTCACTTTATTTTATTGTCTACTTGGCATATTTCTGTCATGAAAGGAAATTAGTATAGGTGCCATCAAAATAATTGTATACTTACTGCTGCTATTTAAACTGTAACAGAGTGCTGGGAAGTATCAGATATTTTTTTTCTGCTTGAGAAATCCTAATAGATGACTTATAGGTTGAGCAATTCAAAAATTTGCAAGACACTAACTATGCTCTGGATTTACTGCATACCATGTCCAGATCTACTGTATTACTACCTCTGTCCCAAAATATAGCAACCTAGGACCCCTCTCCTAGGACAATGTATCTGGACATGCCTAATGTCCAGATACATTGTCCTATCCCTCCTGGCCTCCTGGGTTGCTATATTTTGGAACGGAGGGAGTAGTAGGTATTAAGAATTTTATAAATCTCAACAAAAAATTTCTCATATGCATGCTAGCAGTGTGCTGTCTAAGTGGGTGGATATTGATTCTTTTTTTTACGACCTGCGACTTCTCATGCAGGAAGCTGTAGAGATCCTATCAAATATGAATCATCCAGCTGGGGATTGCCCACTTTGTCTGTATCCTTTAGTCCAAGAGGATAAGGATGGTTCTGCTTTGCCATTTATGAAGTTGATGTCATGCTACCACTGCTTCCACAGGTTGATGACTTCTGCAACAGAATACACTAGTATGTGCAACTGCAAATAATACTTTCTAGTGGTGCTTATTATTTTTGCATTTCAGTGACTGCATTATGAGATGGTGGAAATGGCTACAAAATGATGATACTGATTTGAAGAAGAGTAGTGCAGCAGTAACTACTGAAGGTGTGAGACATATTTCATTGTTGCCTTTTTTTTGTATTTCACATTTTTGAAGTCTCATTATTATTCTAACATCGTTTTAACTTCCTACAATTGTTTCATGCACTTCTGAATGAAAGATGCTTGCAAAGATATTTTAGGTTCATCTATTTAAATTAATGATGCGTGTATGCTATTGCTGCCCTTTTTTCATTGCCCCTAACCTTCCAGTTTGTGCTACTAAAAAATAATGATTGTAACGTTCTGGTAGTTACCTCACAAATCTGTTGTTGTAGTGAAGATGAAGCATAGTAAAATATCGGCTCAACTGTTTAGATTTTCAGGTGCCAATATACTACCTTAATAACATCATATGTTGACAACGTGATTAGCTCGCAGTGTTGACAGATTTTACCTTTATACTTTGACTTCTTTCAGTTTATCCAATCATATGAAAATGTCTGAATTCCTTATATACCAGCCTGTGCCATTAAGGGTAATAAAGTCTTGTACTTATCTGTTTTCAAACCTGGAAAGTATGGATGTAAGCTGGTGTGCACCAGTGCTTTACATATGATTGTGATTTCACTTTTCTTGCCCATGAAATATGCTATCTTAAAGGGCACAAGTGTAGTTTAGTAGTTTACATCATCAATGTATCTTTATCAACAATGTAAATACGTTCATGTAGTTAACATTTTTTTTGTTGGTGTGTTGATCATTGTTTATCTTGATTGCTGCTACTAGTTATTCATGCTTCTGAATGATTAGATTTGTCCAGCTCAGCTAAGAACCACAGTGTAAGTCAGCACAAAGGATTATGTCCAGTTTGCCGCAAAGTTTTTGATGAGAAGGATATTGAGCATGTTCGTGATCTGTTGGGTGCAAATACTTCTCAACTGGTATGTGCCAGTACACTTGAACTGTTTTCAACTTTTCCATTCATTGTTAGTTTTGATATGCCTGAATCTGTTGGTTAAAGATTATCTTTTATCATCACTGATGGTTGGTTTTCCTCACAAACTTTTATAGAGTTATTTAAAGTACAATTACATATGATTCTCAGTTCCCTTTAATATATTTCAAGTAAAACCCCTCAGAGATATTGTACTCAGTGAAATTAACTAAACTGATATTTACTCTTCCACCTATAGGCATCTTTAACAATAGACCTGGACAAAGATGAAAAAGAACTGCTGCATTCTGAGTCAGAGAAGAGCAGGCGAGAAAAGTTTGCATCACTCTTTAATCTACAACAAGAACGAAATGGCCTGATTGAACCAAAGAAAGACCTTTCCATACAGCCTGGAATGTATATCCCTCGTCCACCCAGTGCGCCTACTGCTGCCGAAGGAGATACCATTGATGATTCTTGTGAAGACACCACAACTTCAACCTCAGGAACAGATCCACACGAGACAAACAGCACTGCCACCACCAAGCCCAACAGCAATTCAGGTAACCGAAGGAGACATCGACCTCATGCTTCAAGAAGACAACCACATGGGCAACCTGTTAGGCAACAATGGCAGAGAAAAGGCGGAGACACTTCACAGCAATAGCATCTCACCAAAGAGGGAAGTTGTGGGAAGCTGGTTTTTTTTTGTTGGTTATAATATCGTCCAGTAGACAGACGGCTCATAACAAAGCAGAATCATCTAATGCTGTTGTTATGACTAAGAGTAGATTGTGCATAGCGGGACACCCGGTTTCTGTCGCTGCTGCAGAATTGAAACTAGTAGCTACCGTCGCGAAGACGTGAATACAATGCATTTCGACTTTGGAAATTACCTGGAGTGACAAATCTGGAATGCACTTAAGTTCAGACAAATTCTGCTTTGCCGGCCAAATATTAGACAGTTCGTTGTAGCACACATACAGTATGTAAATCAGTAGTACTACAGTAACATTTAGAGTAATTTCTGTTGTTACACATGCTATTGGACGGCAGAAAACAACCCATTGGAAGGCAAAACCTGCTCTAAATGCTAACCGCAAAAACGAAATTACAGTGAAAACCAATACATAATTAAAAATAATTTGTGGGATAACTTTTTCATTTGTATTGTGCGTGGTTTAAAAGAAATAAAGTTCGATGAAAAAACTCCCTCAAAAATGAAATTCAAACTCCCCCCAAAAGAAAGACGTTATGTAGTGTCCGCCGCGAGGTAAACGGCGAACGGCGAAAATTTTCGCATAGGCCCTTGTCTTATCTCATATTAACATCACTAGAAGGGAGTGGGCGGCGGCGGCGCTCCGGCGAACGGCGGCAGTGGCACTCGCAGGGTTGACAAGGGAGGGGCCGAAGATTCGGGCGAGGAAAATCGTGGAGCGACTGGCGCGGCGGCCTTCGAGCGAGCGCCGCCACCCTAGGTCGAATCGAAGGCGGGAGTGGGATCCGTTGCAGCGAGGCTCGGACGGAGATGGAGATCGAAGAAGTTCGTGCGCTCCAGGGGAATGGGGATCCTTCTCCGTGGCGGAATCTGTCCCTTCCTCGAGCAACTTGGTGGTGACACCTCCTTCCTTTCCTCTTGTCTTCTGTTTTGCTCTGAATTTTTTGTGGTGCGGTGGTCAATTCAGGACAAAATAAATTGATTTCCACGGTTGAAAGAACCCTGTTATCCATGTAGTGAAAGCAATGAGATGGGAATTGGGGAGATGGATTGAAGAATAGATGAATGGAATGGACTCAAATCGTGATTTTGTTTTCAGAAACCAAGAGAATTTTGGGAAATGGGGGGAGTGATTTCGTATACTACTACGTACTGTGGCAGAATTGTCTAAAAAAAAAACTACTCCGTTCATCTAAAAAAATTGCTATTTGTAGGTTGTTTTGGTATGATTAAGGAATGAGCTATAAAGAACAAAAAATATCCTTCAGTAACTTCAATAATGTGTGGACGTCTTATAGAGAAAAATGTTAGTTAGTAGGTGTGAGATGGTTAATAGGTATCACTATGTTTTGGGTTTCAGAGCTGTTTTGGATATCGCAGCATGCACAAACTAACTTCATATGTCCCTCCAGTATGGCTACCGGCCATTAATAGTTTTATTCTCGTTTGTTATGGCGTGTTTAGTTATTCATTGTTATGATCTTATATTCATGGTGACGACAGATATAGCTTCTATTATACTCACGATTTCTATATTAATGGAGGGTCACACCATACCTTACCATAACCATTAGAAGACTGGCATATCACGCTACAGGAGAGAAACAAACATGAAACAACTAAGTAATGGCTAGCTCACTAGACTTAAACCTGCAGTCTATCTACGATTCTACTTAAAAGTACTAATTAATCACGGCAGTCAAAAACTCAAAATTGACCAACGACTGATGGTTCACTTTCAAAGTTTCAGACAGCGAATTAATCAAAGAGTCCTAAATAAAGGAGTCTGAGCAATATGCATTTTAAAGAGCAGAAACCAACAAGTAGGTGGTAGCTCCAGGATGCTAGCCACTGCCCACTGCGTCACTGTAAACAAATGAGACCAAATTTTCCACAGATGAGGAGATTACTCTCTGTACATATATAGCTTCATCTAGCTAGTTGCACAGCACCGATCAATCAAAATTAACAACCACACGTCCACACCTGCCACGATGCATCGCTCATCTGCCAAGCTCATTATGCTCATAACGGCCACTGCTGCAGCTTGCAGCTTCAGCTTCTCCTTCTCACCGGCACCCGCAAGCTGCTTGCCTCAAGAAAGGGACGCACTTTTTGCCTTCAAGAAAGGCATCACCGGCGACGACGAAAGTTTCCTCGAGTCGTGGTGGGAAGAAGAAGACTGCTGCTGGTGGAGAGGCGTCACCTGCAGCAATAGAACCGGCAATGTCATCGAGCTTGACCTCGCCGATGCAGGCTTGGAAGGTCAGATAAGTCCTTTGCTTTCTCTCGAGCAGCTGGAATACATCGATCTCAGTATCAATGGATTGCAGGGGATTAATGGTTCTGTCCCAGAGTTTCTAGGTTCTTTCATTAATTTGAGATATCTCAATCTATCGTACATGTACTCTTTTACTGGTACATTGCCTCCTCAACTCGGTAACCTCTCGAAGTTGGAGTATCTTGATCTCTCCCACACAGGTCTATTGCTGGGTGAAGTGCCTCCCCAGCTTGGTAACCTCTCAAACATGCGTTACCTTGACCTGAAATACCCCTCAAATATGTACATGATCACAGGTATTTCATGGTTAACTCATCTGCATTCTCTTGAATATCTTGACATGAGCTATGTAAATCTAAGCATGGCAGTCGAATGGCCTTATGTATTTGACACACTTCCTTCTCTGGAGGCTCTACATCTTTCTCACTCCTCACTTCCAAGAATGAGTCTATCCATGACAATACTGAACCTCACAAAATTTGTAGAGCTTGATGTTTCTTCTAACAGCTTTGATCATCCAATTGAAACCAGCCACGTCCCGGAGTTCTTGGGTTCATTAAAGAACACAAGATATCTTGACCTCTCCGGAACCTCCATATTCTCTGCTAGAGTGCCTCCTCAGCTAGGCAACCTTACAAATCTCCAACACCTTGACCCCAGTTTCATGCCAAATTTGAACTCGACCGATGTCTCATGGTTAACCAATCTACACATGCTGGAGTACCTTGACATGAGCCATGTAAATCTTAGGACAGTAACTGATTTGGCACTTGTGGTGAACATGATCCCATTCCTTAAGGTTCTCATTCTTAACAATTGCTCACTTCCAAGTGCAAACCAGACACTCACACAAGTAAACCTCACAAAACTTGAAAATCTTGATCTCTCCAGGAACTACTTTGGCCATTCAATCGCATCGAGTTGGTTTTGGAATGTAACAAGCATTAAGATCCTCAAACTCAGTGAAACCTATCTTGATGGTCCATTTCCTGATGCATTAGGAGAGATGACGTCCCTCCAAGAGCTACAATTTGACCAAAATGGTAATGCAGCCACAATGATGGTGGACTTGAGAAATCTATGTGAATTGAGAACCCTATATATCGATGAGAGTCTATCTTCTGGGAACATATCAGACTTTATGGATAAGTTGCCACGATGTCCTTCTAGTCCATTGACAGTGTTGAGTTTGAGAAGCAATAACATGACTGGAATGTTGCCAAATGCGATGGGACACTTGAACAATTTATTCGCCCTTGATCTTTCTAACAACAGCATTAGTGGAGCAATACCACTAGGGGTACAGAATCTGACTGGGCTGTATTCACTTTTTCTCAGTTCCAACCGGCTAACTGGACATATACCAGTGCTACCGACAAGCCTCTGGTCGTTGGACGTCTCCAAGAACAATTTATCAGGAGATTTGCCCTCAAATTTTGGCTCTCCAAATCTTGGAATACTAATTCTGTTCAACAATAACATTACTGGTCAAGTTCCTGGATCTGTTTGCAAGTTAAAAAACATAAATATATTGGATTTATCAAACAATTTTCTTGAAGGAGAACTTCCCCTGTGTTTTAGGATGTCAAACTTACAGTTTCTACACTTAGGTAACAACAAATTTTCAGGAGAGTTCCCATTATGCCTCCAAAGCATACGATCATTGACTTTTCTTGATCTTGCACAGAACAAGTTCCATGGAGCATTACCAGTGTGGATTGGAAACTTGGAGAACTTGTGATATTTGCTGCTAAGTCATAACATGTTCAATGGGGACATTCCAACCGATATCACAAATCTTGACAAACCTCAACTCTTGAATTTAGCTGGCAACAACATATCAGGGTCAATTCCTTGGCCTTTGAAAAAATTATCATCAATGACACTAAAACTTTCGGTGAAAACTGAAGTCGGTCAGTACGATGTTCTTACAAACAATTATCTAACCACAGATATTTTGTCTCTGATAACGAAACATCAGGAACTTAAGTATGGTGCGGTTGGAAGTTCTCGTTTGGTTAGCATTGATTTGTCCCTCAACCACTTAACTGGTGAAATTCCAGATGAAATAACCTCTCTTGATGGATTGATGAACTTAAATTTATCATGGAATCACTTGAGAGGGAAAATTCCAGACAATATTGGGGCCATGAAATCATTGCAATCACTTGACCTGTCAAGGAACAACATTTTCGGTGAAATCCCGCCGAGCTTGTCTGAGTTGACATTCTTAAGCACCTTGGACTTTTCGTATAACGATCTTGTAGGAAGAATACCACAGGGACATCAACTTGACACCCTCTATCCAAATAGCCCATCTATGTATGATGGGAACAGTGGTCTGTGTGGAGCTCCTCTTCAAAGGAATTGTTCAGCACCAAAGCTTGGCAGTCAAAACAGAAGTGTGAACGATTCAGAGCCAACAATGTTCTTTTATTTAGGACTTGTGACAGGTTTTGTAATTGGTCTCTGGGTGGTCTTCTGCGCTATACTGTTCAAAAGATCATGGAGAGTTGCTTATTTCCGCCAGTTCGATAAGTTTTATGACATAGCATATGTTTTTGCTGTTGTTACTTGGGCTAGATTAACTAGACATGCAACTGCAAGTTGAGTCCGAATCTATTGTAACAAAATTTAAGTGATATACTGATATGAATAAATTAAGGTCTTAATTAATTTTGAATCGCCTTGTTGATTTGTATGATCGATCAGTTGTGATGAGACCCTAAATGTTCAACGGATCTTCATGTTCTACCGTATCAATTTGTTGTGTTCATAATTCCTTTGAGATATTCCCTAAAGCACAACTTGTAAGTAACTAGTACAGAGGATCAGTCTTCTTAGGCCTCGTTTGAATCAGCGGGTGGGGGAAAATTTTTTCTCATTCTCCATGAGCATGTTTTTTAAACTGCTAAACGGTGTATTTTTTGAGAAAAATTTATATACAAAAGTTATTTAAAAAAAATCAGATTAATTCATTTTTTAAATTTTTAATAGTCAATATTGAATTAATCATACACTAATGACTAATCTCGTTTTGTGTGCATAGAAAATCAATCTGCACTTCCACTAGGCAGTTTCAAACGCAGCCTTATAGACATGAAACTATTTACTTCCTCTGTTTCAGGATGTTGGTCGCCGTGTAATCTAGGAGCACAAGTACAAGGCAGACATGTAAGCAGAGCACAAGTACACGTAAGTCCACCAGATCTGAGGGAGCTCCCTGTCTTCTCGTCGGTGTCCATCGCCATGGATCGAAGAACACAAGTCTTGTCTTTTTGTGAGGGTGAGGGTGCCGATTGACGCGGTTGATTACAGAAGCACATTGCGCTGATGCATGATGCCCTGCGTTGCCCTCTCGGCGTCCATAGCCATGGAGGCATGGACGGACGTGGTCATGACATCTGGGATGGGTTAAAATTTAATGTGCAAACGTAGCTTGGTTTGTTTCTAACTAGAAAAAACAGTGTTGCAACTTCCTGCACAGTGTTTTTCCCTCTTTTTCTGTACGTACGCTTCCCGAACTACCAAACGGTATGTTTTTTTGGAAAAATTTTCTATACAAAAGTTATTTTAAAAAATTCAACCTTGTGTTTGAAGCAATCAATACCAAGTATGGTGTGAAAATGGAACTGGGCTGTTATTTTGCCGTATCTCCAACCTTGTGTTTGAAGCAACCAATACCAATTTTGTATAGGTATGAAACTTTATGCCCTCTTACTAGCTTTATATACATGTCTTTTTCTTTATAGTTTTAAGTTCATTATATAGGTGCAGGCGCAGCAGGTTTTAAGGTCTGTACGTACATGTCAAAGAAGTTAGAAGTTAGGTTCAAAACTTCAGAGAACCCTGTATATAGGTGTTGCTGGTTTTGTCATATTTCAGGATTAATGCATGTTGTTGAGGGAGTTTTTTCTTTTATTATTATCAACAACTAGCTGACGATTTATGCTTTCTATATGGTCAGGAGCTCTTTCAAAGGATTATATAAAAGCTCTGTGTATGATGTGATTGATTGATTGGTTTTACTTGGCTACCAAGTAGTTTGCTAGTGTTGTAGCTACAAATTTAGTTCTGTGCTCCCTGGGAAACTGTTAGTCAAACTTGGGTATGTAGCACTCAAGGATCCCGTTTTCATTTGTCAGAAAATTCGTATGTAACAGTTAATCTATAATAAAGCAGGGTTTCACATGTTCTCTGAAACAAAATCATTGTGGTGGAAGCCTTCTTTTGGGTAAATCGTTAATAGCAAGTTGTGTGTTGTTGGGCTGTTTTAAACTGATTGAGATTGCAAGACTTACCTGGTTTTTGGTCTGGAAAATGATTTGTTTTACTGGGTTCTTTTTTTTACCGATATCAGTTAAAGCAAATTGGGCCGGGAACAAATGGGCTTCCATCACAACAAACTGGTTGGAGGCGCGGCCGTCCGCGAAGACACGCGCGGAAGGCTCTCGCCGGTCTTGCCTGGTGGAGTGGTCGATGACACATGGTTGCCGGCTGAAATCCCACAAAATTTCAGCCGGCAACCAGACAGACAGTCCTAAAAAATATTTGTTTATCTTTCCATTAAATATCAACATTGACTGCGTTGTATTTCCGTTAACTACTCATCATCTCGTACAGTGGCTTTCCATATTTGTCTCCTATCGTAAAATTGCAACTAATGTAAATAACGTTTACAAAAGTAAAATATTGTAGTAATTTTTAGTTTTACAACCATTGTAAAAATAAAAGGTTGTAATATAGTTTTACGACAGTTGTAAAAATTACCTGTTGTAAATTGCCACTATTGTAAACGTATGGCAAATTTACAAATATTGTAAATTGCAACTATCATAAAACAGCCGCCGTAAATTAGATGTACCTGAAAGTAGTAAAATCCAAACATCTAAATCGCACTAGTAAATTGTAAGCACACAATACTTAGTTTCTATGTTTTTAATTGTTAGAAAATTTGTTCTTTAAATTAGTATAAAATATGGAATCATAATTAGAAATACATTATTTACTTCCAAATACATGAATCAAACTTTCCATATATTATGTCACCATGCTAAAAAAAATCATCCATAAATCACGTCCTATCATAACCGTGCATAATGAAATTACCGTGCATAATGAAATTACCATATATGAATTACATCTAATAATCACCATGCATGGTAATATTTATTATGCAAAAATCATACCTATCCATTTATTACCATAAATAGATTCTCTCAATTAATTGTTACCATGACAACATGCCATAAATTAAGGCATACAAGAGGAAATTACGACTGTTGTAAATTTGATGTGGGACACATGGCAGACATGCGGGGTGGGTGTAGGACCTGTAGCCGTTACACCTGGATGCAGAATATATACACACACACACATATATATATATATTGAATTTGAGATGTTTTATCGCTAGGTATGGGTTTTAAATGTATTATTATGACTAGGTATATACCTACAAGTTTCAATTTTTTAAAAATTCAAACTAAATTTGTATATTCAAAACTTTGAAGGCCATACACCATGGTGTTCCATTTGGGTGTTCTATAATAAATTTATTCCATGCTTCATGGTGTATGGGCTTCAAGGTTCACTCCTCTTGGCACGTTTGCCATATATACACACACATGGAAACATTGAGTGCATGCCTTTCCATTTCCATGCAGTAAAAAGATATGGGCATATTTGCTAGAAAAAAGTCCACTTTACTCCCCTAAACTATTTTACTGGATCACTTAAACCCCTAAACTATTTTTTGGCTCATTTTACACCCCCGAACTATTAAAAATGGCTCACTTTACACCCTAATAACATTTCTCTTTTTTGTTTCTATCTACACAAGTCATATTTTTTTGCTGAAATTTGGTATGTTGCATATATGCATTGTGAGATACCTCTGAACATTTTCCTTACAATTTTTTACCTCCATTTTTACTTATTGGAAGCATATAATACAATTTGAATATTTAAACTTTAAAGTTCAAATAAATAGCCATGAAAAAATTGCAAATATTTTGGAGCTTTGAGAACAGTGTCATCTACAACTCTACAAAATTTCATCTCAAAATATGTTTTTTATAAGGAGAAACAAAAAAAAGAAGTGTTAGCGTGTAAATCGAACCATTTTTAATAGTTTAGGGTGTAAAATGAGCCAAAATATAGTTTAGGGGGTTGAGTGATCTACTGCAGTAGTTTAGGGGAGTAAAATGGACTTTTTTCTATTTGCTATAATTACAATGGCCGTGAACAAATCTTTTACCATCCTATTGCAACTTTTGCAGTCATAAGCAAAAATAAATTTGATTTTTATGATCATTGCAAAGATGAATGGTCCAATTATCACCATAAGTGGTGGAAATTACCATGTATAAATCACATTGGATAATAATCACTATATATGGTAGTTTCTAGCATGCAAAAATAACATACAACAATTAATTACCATACATAAATCACGTCATCAAAATAGAAATTTTATGACTATTCAAATATTGGAGCAATTTTTATTTTTAGTATCATTGCAAAGTAGTAAATTTGCGGTGATACAATTTTTACAATTATATCTTTCTGCAAAATAGTAAATTTAAATCATAGAGGTCATCTACATTATGATACAATTTTTACGATCAGAGAGGTCATCAAAATTGTAAATTTGCAAACATTAAGATTATAACGATCCCTTCCACCAGGTGATGGCATGCACACACATAATTAACGCATGCATACCAATCAATAGAATTAATCAACAATTAAGGATTAGCAATCAAAGGAATTAATTACATGCAACATGGCAACAGAACAAGGGTTGATGCAGCCACAAATTACCATGCATACAATTATAAATCATGTCATTTAATACTTTCCATGCATGGCACCTTACATTATAGTAGCAAATCACAAAAATTAATATAGCTCTGAATAAATTACGATAGTTACAATTGTTGCAATTTTACTTCACACACGTGGCTGCTATGCGTGGGTGGGTGTAGTAAACCATGCATGGCAATCCACGAAATCAGTGGGCAATCAATATAAACTATTTGTATTTGTTAGCAAGCAACGTGGCTACAGCTGAGGGGTGGAATCAATGTTTTTGCGATTGTTACGATGGATGCAAAATGATAGTAAAGGGTGGGTGCAGCGTCCACGCTCGCTACACCCACCCACACAATACCACCCACAGAATAGTACATCCGTATATATAATATTGATAGAAAGGGTTGGTGGCATGAGAATGTTGGGGAAGGGATTTGCTATCTAGCATCCGGGCACTGTAAAGCCAACCAGCGCACGGATTTTCCGTTATTCTCCCGTTACAATTCCGTTACACTTCCGTTAACATCCCCACAGATTCCAACCGAAACAACATTCTCCATTTTTTTTCTCCTGCGGCAGTTTCAACTGAACAAAAAAAATCAAATAGAAAGAAAATCAAACAATTCAAATAGAAAGAAAAATAAAAAACTTCAAATAGCAATGAAATCAAAAATTTCGAATAGAAAGAAAAATCAAAAAATTTTGAACAGAAAGAAAAACCAAAAAAATTCAAACAGAAAGAAATCAAAACTTTCAGATTGGAAGAAATCAAAACATTCAGATTGAAAGAAACCAAAACTTTCAGATTGAAATATATCGAAACTTTCTAATTGGAAGAAACCGAAACTTTCAAATTGGAAGAAACCAAAACTTTTCAAATTGGAAGAAACCAAAACTTTCAAATTGGAAGAAATAGAAAATCCCCCCGCGCCCCGACCAGCGACGGCGCCGCTGACGGCCATCCCATCCGACGATGGCGCCCCTCTCTTCCTACGCGACCACAATCAACACCGGCGACGGCGACAACGTCCCCCCGCGCGATGGCGACCGCGTCGACGACCCCCGCACGGCGACCCTTGCGCGACGGCGACGACGACCCTCGGAGGCGCCGTCGCGCAGATCCGGCCGCCCCCTAGCGCAGCTGTGGCAGATCTGGATGCCCCAAGCCCAACGGCGGCGGATCCGGCTGTCGTTGTCGCCGAGGGCGCCACGCTGCCATTGAAGGTCGCCGGGGCGCGCGTGATGTCAACGACGGCACCGCCGCGTCAACGCGTGGCCGCGGCCGTTGATGGAGTTGCCGTTGCCGGTGGCCTGCCTCACCGTCGATTCTGTCGGCGGAGTCGCGGTCGCCGGTGGCTCGGCCCGCGGTCGATTTCGCCGGCGGCGCCCGCTCCCGATCTGGATCTAGGATAGAGAGAGAGGGGAATGGGAAAACTAGAGAATACGAGTGAAAAAATTGAACATACTGAATTACTGACTCTCGATGGCAACATACTAGTACATAGTACGTGAGATGGTAGAGCGGCCATTTCCTGGTAGTTCAGGTCTCTGAAAATATATGAAGATAGAAACTAACAACCTATTACAGTGCAGAAATTCTATTGTTACATCACCAACACGAAATTAACCAAAGAGTACACATAGAATCACGCAAATTCCAACACTATAGAAGCATCATCAGAACCACAGTTGATATACTCCTTGCTTCATATGCACTGCTTAATTTGCATCTGTTTTTCTTGTGAATCTTGCCCATGAAACAGTAACCAAGACATATGCTTTGTCATACAGCATGTCATAGAGGTGGAAATAAGCAACTCTCCAAGATTTCTTGAATAATAGGGTGCAGAAGATGGTCCAAAGTCCCAATATAAATCCAAGTACAAGTCCAAAGTGAAAAGGCTCTAGCTCATGATCTTGGTGATTGTTTATTCTCAAATCGCCTTGTTGTGATGTATGGTCACTAGAACAGTTCTTCTGAAGAGGACGGCCACAAAGACCACCGTTGCCACTGTATATATTTGGATTTTCCGAGTAGAGGGAATCCAGTTGTGATCCTGATGGTATTACACCTGTAATATTGTTATATGACAAATCCAAGTAGCTTAAAGCTGTCAGATTTGATAGACTAGATGGAATTTCACCAGAAAGCTTGTTTCTTGAAAGGTCAAGCGATTCCAATGATTTTATGATTCCAAGTTTTTCTGGAATTTTTCCACTTAAATAATTAAACGATAAATTCAGATTGTTTAGTGCATCAAGAGAGACAATCCATTCTGGAATAACTCCGCTTAGTTGATTCGACGATAAATCAATGCTTGTTTCCAAGGACAAATCTCGATATCCGTAGTAACGTTCTTGATGCTTTGTGACCACGGGAAGATTAAGGTAGCCCACCCAGCTCCATGTATTTATTGCCTGTCTGCTGGTACATTTTGTTGTCATCGCAGTTAAATTTATCAAACTCAATGGCAAGGCACCAGAAAAACTATTGCCTGCAATATCCAAAACACTGAGGTCACTAAGATTGCCTATGTTCGGTGGAATATTCCCAGAGAACATATTATAGCTCAATCTTAAAAATTGTAGTTCCGTCAAGTCTCCAAACCACATAGGCAATATTCCAGTGAACTTATTTCTTGACAGATCCATAACTTCATGACTATTACTTGCCTGAAAAAATGATGGGAACATGCCTGAAAATTTATTGTTACTTAAGGTAATAAGCTCTGATACCCTGAGGCATTGCGGAAGTTCCCCTTCAAAATTATTGTGATCTAAGGACAGCGCACTCAAGTCCAATTCACAAATAGATACTGGAATATGACCCTTGAAATTGTTGAAGGACAGTTTCAAGTGTTCTAGAGACGGAGCTCCAATATTTTCTGGTAATGATCCTGATAAAGAGTTGTTGGAGATATCCATTTCAGAAATGTATCTGGGCAACTGAGGTATGCCACCAGAAAACTGGTTTGAATTCATATTGAGGTATACCACTGACATGGTCTCCATATTTGCTGGCAATTTTCCTTTGATCCTGTTGTTTTCAATGTTCAAATTTGTTGACTTTGAAAAGGTGGTACAAAACCAGTCCGGGAGTATATCATCTATACCCGTGCTTGAAATATCTAGTGTGTCAATATCCCCTTGCGATTGAAGCCATGCAGGAAACAGAGGACCCAGCTGGCACGCTGAGAAGTCTGCATTAGTAAGCCTAAAAGGAGGCAACCATTCAGGATCAAAAACTATCTTCAAGGAATTTCCGGATAACCGAATACTCTTTAAGTTTGTGAGACTTGTAAAATGTTCCTCCGTCATGAGTCCATGCAAGGAATTTCCAGATAACGAAATAGTGGTCAAATTAGTCAACATACCAATCTCGGAAGGCACAACACCTGTGAGGTGGTTGTAAGATAGGTCAAGTTCTACAATGCCAGCAAATTTACCTATCCGATCTGGTAGTTTTCCACTGATATTGATACCTCCCAAATACAGCTCCCATTATGCCTCCAAAGCATACGATCATTGACTTTTCTTGATCTTGCACAGAACAAGTTCCATGGAGCATTACTACTGTGGATTGGAAACTTGGAGAACTTCCGATTTTTTGATGAAAAAATTTGGTGTCAAGGAGGAACTTGACAACTATTGATAGAGATGAAATAAGGTGAACACGCGCGCCGTGAGATTCGAACGCGGACGGGCTCGCACGCACGACGGCATCCTGGCCATCTGTGCTATGCACAGTTTCGAGAACTTGCGATATTTGCTGCTAAGGCATAACATATTCGATGGGGACATTCCAACGGATATCACGAATCTTGACAAACTTCAACTCTTGAATTTAGCGGGCAACAACATATCAGGGTCAATTCCTTGGCCTTTGAAAAATTAATCATCAATAATGAACTAAAATTTTCGGTGAAAACTGAAGTCGGTCAGTACGATGCTCTTACAGACAATTATCCAACCACGGATATTTTGTCTCTAATAACGAAACATCAGGAGCTTAAGTACGGTGCGTTTGGAAGTTCTTGTTTGGTTAGCATTGATTTGTCCCTCAACCACTTAACTGGTGAAATTCCAGATGAAATAACTTCTCTTGATGGATTGATGAACTTAAATTTATCATGGAATCACTTGACATAAAAAAATCCGGACTATTGGGGTCATGAAATCATTGCAATCACTTGACCTGTCAATGAACAACATTTCCGGTGAAATCCTGCCGAGCTTGTCTGAGACATTCTTAAGCACATTGGATTTGTCGTATAACGATCTTGTAGGAAGAATACCACAGGGAGATCAACTTGACACCCTCTATCCAAATAACCCATCTATGTATGATGGGAACAGTGGTCTGTGCGGACCTCCTCTTCAAAGGAATTGTTCAGCTCCAAAGCTTGGCAGTCAAAATATATAGAAGTGTGAATGATTCAGAGCCAACAATATTCTTTTTATTTTGGACTTGTGACAGGGTTTGTAATTGGTCTGTGGGTGGTCTTCTGCGCTATATTGTTCAAAAGATCATGGAGAGTTGCTTATTTCCGCCAGTTAGATAAGTTTTATGACATAACACATGTTTTTGCTGTTGTTACTTGGGGTAGATTAACTAGACATGCAACTGCATGCAAGTTTAGTAGAGTCCGAATCTATTGTAAAAAAAAATAAGTGATATACTGATATAGATAAATTAAGGTCTTAATTAATTTTGAATCGCCTTGTTGATTTGTATGATCGATCAGTTGTGATGACCCTAATGTTCAACGGATTTTCATGTTCTACCGGATCAATTTGTTGCGTTTAATTGCTCCTTTGAGATATTCCCTCAAGTACAACTTGTAGGTAGCTAGTACACAACAATCTAGGATCGATTTTTTTAGAGACATGCAATTATTTATTGCTCTGTTTCAAGATGTTGGTCGCCGTGCAATCTAGGAGCAGAAGTACAAGGTAGATAAGTCTTCGACATGCGACCCGGGGGTGGGGGAGCCGGCCACCATGGCCAGGCAAGTCGGTGTAGCTACAGCCCTCAAGTAACAGGCATAAGACGGAAGAAAGAATTACCCGGTGAAAGGGACCCGAAGTTCGCCAAGCACTTGGGTGTCAGAACCCAAAGAAAAGCGGAGATTTCTGAAGTTATTTGAAGATTGGGGGAAGAAAATTGTTTCAGTATTGTGTTCAGCTGAGCAAGGCAAGAAGAGAAGCAGATAACGGTTCGGGAGCGTTATGAAGATCTAACGGCTGAGAAGCGCCCTTTTAAATTTACCGCGCCATC
The DNA here is from genome assembly GCA_000325765.3 of Leersia perrieri. Lineage (NCBI taxonomy): Eukaryota > Viridiplantae > Streptophyta > Magnoliopsida > Poales > Poaceae > Leersia > Leersia perrieri. The sequence goes on along the minus strand of CM002478.1, from coordinate 14,755,798 downwards.
GTGTGGCTGCGCGTGTTGTCGTTTTTACTGTGTCTTGTCTCTTTTCGCAAAAAGCTGTAAGACTTTGTTAACTGCGGTGATTCAGGGGGTATATATCCTGAACCCGTCAATGATTGAAGCATGATTCGGCATATTCTTTGTCTACTTTTAGTTATCCTAGAACCCTAGCTAGTTTTCTCCTGTTTCCTGTGGCGGCAGCGTTCACCTCACCGTGAGAGAGAGTGGCGAAGGTGAAGTCTTTTCTCTGAATATTTCAGGGATCTGACAAAGGGTATCAGAGCAAGCTCAATCCTTGGAAGCGTTCCGGCTGTGATTTGGTTTGGGTTGGGAAATCATACTGGTTTCCTGGTAAAATCCCCAGATCCGATCATAGGTCGACGGCGGCGGATGCCTGCGCGCACTAGGTCGCAAGGAAGCATGGCGGAGGGGGAATCGTTTGATGCGCGCGCAGAGGTGGAGCAGTTGAAGCAGAGCATCGCAGATCTACCCACGATGCGGGAGGATTTGGGTGAGATCAAGAATATGTTGAAGAACATCTGTGCAGCTTTTCCTGGTTTTGTGCCGAGCTCGAGTGGAACCGTAGGAATAGCTGGAGATGAAGTAGGAAGGAACGGGAGACCGGCGGCAAGCCTGGTTGCTGGAGCCACAGTGACCACAACACCAGTGGTTACCCTAGTGCTTAACCTAGGGGCCCTGGAGGAGTGGCCGACGTTGGGCACTATGGCCGGTGCAGTCACGGTACCAAGCATGACAGTGTTTGCGGGAGCGAGCCTTGGATAGTGGGTGAGGCCTGTAGAGGTGAACAGGGGTGAAAGGAGTGGAATTTTTCAGGTGGAAAACAATACTGTGAATCCTGTCCCTACACCAGTGGTGCCTGGCCCTATACCAGTGATGACTAATGCAACTAGGGCGCCTGCAGTAGCTGGAGAATGGAGTGGAGCTATGGTGAATGATGAGGGGATGATTCATTATGGACTGGACACCAACCAGCCATGGCTGTACCCAAATAGGCCACCTGTGCCAGTAGGACAAGTATCAGCTCCAATTCACGGCCAAACTGGAATGGGATTGTTTGCAAGGAGCAATGGTGATGAGCATAGTCCATTTCAGATGGGGGCTCCTACACCATACTTGGAAGCAACCTTGAGAAGCCAGAGGTTGGAAATGCCCATGTTCAATGGAGATGATGCCATTGATTGGCTCCAATAGTGTGAAAAGTTTTTTGCTATGTCAGGTACACCAGTCGAACAGTGGGTGAATTTGGCTACTGGGCACTTGCAAGGAAGAGCCTGCAAATGGTTTAGAAACATTGGAGTTCCCTGGTACTATATTGGATGGACTTAGCTTTGTGCCATGGTGTGTGATAGATTCTTTGAAGCTAATGCTCATGATGCTGTCGACCAGCTGATGAATGTGAGGCAGACTGGAACAGTGATGAGTTACATAGATAAATTTGAAGAGTGCATGTCCTTGGTGGAAAGGGACCATGATTATATCAGGGAGGCCTTTGTGTTGAGTTGCTTTATTGGTGGCCTGAGGAGAGATATCAAGCATGATGTTTGTGCTCAAAAGCCTCAGAATCTGTTAGCTGCATATTGGTATGCAAAGGTCTATGAAATGACTAGTGAAGCTAGGAAATGGCAAGTGACTAGTAACCAAAAGGGGAGAAACCAACCACCTTATCAAAATGTTGCAGGACAGAAACAAAACCTTTAGAGAGGAGGAAATGAACAAAACAGCAAAACAGTGGAGAAAGACAAGAGGACCTGTTGGTTCTGCAAAGAGCCCTGGAACCCACAACACAGGTGTCAAAAGGAAAAGAGTATTCACATACTAGAAGAATGTGGAGAAGACAAAAGTGATGAAGAAAATCAGGAGGATGTTGCTGGAGGACAGGAGGGAGAGTTTCAAACAGCCCCTTGTAGTCTTGCTGCTGATAAAGTAGAGGGCCAACTAATGCAGGTGTCTATTCAGGCTGTAAGTGGGTTGGGGAGCTCTACTACTTTCTCACTGATCACTCATATACATGGAAGGAGAGCTGTGGCTTTATTGGACAGTGGGAGCACTCACACTTTTATTAATGAAGATTTTGCACATAAGTGTGGCTGTGAGGTGAGAAGAACCAAATTGAGTCATGTTATGGTTGCCGGTGGAGGTCAGTTAACTACAATGGGGGAAACTGAGGATATTAAGTACAAAGTTCAAGGAGTGGAGCTATGCAATTCCTTTAGGCTGATTCCTTTGAAGGGATATGATATAGTACCGGGAGCAGCAGACTAGATCTATGATCACAGTCCTGTTGTGATGGATCTCAAGGAAAGAAGCTTGACAATTACTGTTAAGGGCCAACCAAAATGCCTAGCAGATCAGACGGGGAAAAAAGGGGAAGTGTTCATATCTGCTGACAAAACCCAAAAGTTGATGCACAAGGGAGCTAGGGGCTTCCTGATAGAAATCAACCTGATTGGGCCTGAACTATATGAATAGAGGGTGCCCAAGGAAATAGATGGGGTATTAACACAGTTTGCTGGAGTATTTGCAGAACCCACTGAGTTGCCTCCAAGGAGGGAATGTGACCATGCCATTCCACTGAAAAATGGAGTTGAACCACCTAATCTCAGGCCATACAGAGTACCCCACATGCAGAAAGAAGCTATGGAAGACATAATTAAGGAATTATTGGCTGCAAAAGAGATTAGACCCAGTTTGAGCCCATACTCATCACCTGCTGTGATGGTGAAGAAGAAGGATGGTAAGTGGAGAATGTGTGTGGACTATAGACAACTAAATGACAAGACTGTTGAAAACAAGTTTCCAATGCCTATTATAGAGGATTTGCTGGATGAACTCCATGGAGCTCAGGTGTTCACTAAATTGGACTTGAGGTCGGGATATCATCAAGTGAGAATGGTGGAGAGTGATATCCCTAAAACAGCATTCAAAACACATATGGGGCATTATGAATATGTGGTTATGCCATTTGGACTGACAAATGCCCCTGCTACATTCCAAGCTTTGATGAATGAGATCTTTGGGAAGTTCTTGAGGAAGTTTGTTCTAGTGTTCTTTGATGATATTCTCATCTACAACAGTTCATTGGAAGAGCATGTTAAACTTTTGGAGTTGGTACTGGCAGTACTGCAAGAGAATAGGCTGTATGTGAGGAGGAAAAAATGCACATTTGCTACTAATCAAGTGGAATATCTGGGGCATATTATATCAGGTGAAGGGGTAGCTACAAACCCTAGCAAGATTGCTGATGTACTTAACTGGAAAACCCCCAAGAATGTCTCTCAACTTAGGGGATTCCTGGGTCTAACAGGATACTATAGAAGATTTGTCAAGGGCTATGGGTCAATTTGTAGACCATTGCATGGTGCTTTGAAGAAAGACAACTTTTGTTGGGGGGAAGCACAACAGCAAGCTTTTGACAAGCTAAAAACAGTCATGACCAGCTGCCCTGTTCTAGCATTACCAGATTTTACATAACCTTTTGTACTGGAGACTGATGCTTCAGGAAGTGGAATTGGAGCAGTGTTGATGCAGCAGGGGAGGCCCATTGCTTATATGAGCAAAAGTTTAGGACCAAAGACTGCCAGCACCTCAACTTATGAGAAGGAGGCCATTGCAATACTGGAAGCATTAAAGAAATGGTGGCACTATTTGCTAGGAAATTCTGTGATCATCAGGACTGATCAGCAGAGCCTGAAATTCATGACTACTCAAAGATTGTCTGAAGGAATTCAGCATAAGCTGATGTTATTACCAGATTGAATATAAAAAAGGAAGAGAGAACAAAGCTGCTGACAGTTTGTCCAGAAAAGAAAATGAAGATGATTTAGGGGATCAGTCCTGTCAGGCAATCACTCTGGTTCATCCTGAATGGATAAATGATGTTCAGATGAGCTATGTGGCAGATGACCAGTACAACAAATTAGTGCTCAGATTACCAGATGGAGGTGATTATTCACAAAATGCCGGAGTACTAAGGTACAAAAACAGGATATATGTGGGGGGAGGGACTAACTGACATCAGAAGGAAAATACTACAGTCATTCCTCAGTTCTGCACTAGGTGGGCATTCTGGGATCAAAGCAACTTACCAGAGGATCAAAAGAGTATTCTACTGGCCAAATCTCAAGGTAGATGTTGAGAAGTTTTTTTCTGAATGTCCTATCTGTCAGTTAACCAAAGCAGAACATGTACATCCTCTAGGCTTGTTAGACCCATTACCAATTCCTGATATGGCCTGGACCCATATATCCATGGATTTTATAAAGGCACTACCTAAATCACAGGGTAAGTATATGATTCTAGTAATAGTTGATCGACTGACAAAATATGCACACTTTGTGGCCTTGTCACACCCTATTGATTCTCAAGGGATGGTTCAGATATTTATGGACAATGTTTACAGACTGCATGGTTTACCAATTGCCATAGTATCTGACAGAGATAGGTTGTTGACTAGCCAGTTCTACAAGGATGTGTTCAAAATTTTGGGAGTTTCTTTGAGATTCAGTACATCTTACCACCCTCAGTTAGATGGGCAGACTGAGAGGGTTAACTAGTGTGTGGAAGCGTACTTGAGGGGAATGGTGTTTCAGGAGCCTAAGGAGTGGTACACTTGGTTAGCAGCAGCTGAATGGTGGCATAATACTTCTTTTCACACATCCTTGCAATTAACCCCTTATGAAGCAATGTATGGTGTTCCACCACCCCAAGTGGGTGAGGTTGCAATACCTGGGAATATTTCTGAGGAAGCCAGGATTTCTATGCAAAAGAAGGAGGAAATGCTTGTTAAACTCAAGGAAAACTTGCCGAAAGCTCAAAACAGGATTAAGAAATTTGCTGACTTATTGAGAACTGAGAGGAATCTGGTGGTGGGTGATATGGTTTATGTTAAAATGCAGCCATACAGGCAGAATGCATTTGGAATCAGGGGGTCTTTGAAGCTGAGAAGCAAGTACTGTGGTCCATTCAGAGTGATAGAGAGGATTGGCAAAGTGGCTTATAGATTACAACTGCCTGAAGATTCAGGAATTCACCTAGTTTTTCACATCAATCAGCTGAAGAAACACCTAGGAGCTCATGCTGTGCCCTTATCTAATTTGCCGTTGGTGGATGAAGATGGAAGGGTTAAGATTGAACCAGTTGCTGTACTGGCTAGGAAAATGGTGCCCAGGAACAATGCTGCTGTGGTGCAATGGTTGATTCAATGGCAAGGTTTCTCACCTGAAGATGCCACCTAGGAGGATGCGAGTTTCATACACAGAACTTTCCCAAATTTCAGTCCTTGAGGACAAGGACATGCTTAAGGGAGGGGTGTTGTCAGAACCCAAAGAAAAGTAGAGATTTCTAAAGTTATCTGAAGATTGGGGGAAGAAAATTCAGTTTCAGTATTGTGTTCAGCTGAGCAAGGCAAGGAGGCAAGCAGATAACGGTTTGGGAGCGTTATGAAGATCTAACGGCTGAGAAGCGCTCTTTTAAATTTACCGCGCCATCGTGTGGCTGCGCGTGTTGTCGTTTTTACTGTGTCTTGTATCTTTTTGCCAAAAGCTGTAAGACTTTGTTAACTACGGTGATTTAGGGGGTATATAACCTGAACCCGTCAATGATTGAAGCATGATTCGGCATATTCTTTTGTCTACTTTTAGTTATCCTAGAACCCTAGCTAGTTTTCTCCCGTTTCCTGTGGCGGCGGCGTTCACCTCACCGTGAGAGAGAGTGGCGAAGGTGAAGTCTTTTCTCTGAATATTTCAGGGATCTGACATTGGGGTCGTCTCCTCTGAAGACGTCGGAGTCCGCGAGGGCTGCCACCTTGGGATCTATCTGTCAGACCCGAGCTAGAATCGGGCCAAAAACTCTCCCTTTCTCTCGATCTCTCTCCGGTGAAAACCCCACTCTCATATCGCGATTCGGAAGAAATTAGGGTTCTAACAGATGTATGAACTAGACAAATATTAGGTCAAGCATCTTAGCTTTCTTATTGAACTGGTGTGGGTTTATATACCCAAAGTTCCCTAGTTAAACAGAGTTTAACTCTGAAGGTTAACAGCTCAAAAAGATTAGATCGTTTTTTTTCCTAGGAGTCAAGTCATACCATCTATACAAGGATGGGATTGTATCGGTTCTTATTAAGCAATGAATAATTAAAGTTAGTCTCTCTCAAGTTTTAGCCCTAGATTCTCCTCTCATCCCAATTAAGCCGAGGTCGCCCGGCTATCTTCCCGGCGATGTTTATAAACATATCAGTTTGGTATCAGAGCCACTTGTCATCGCCATGGACAGCGGGCATGATTGCTTGGGCAAGGACGGGCAGGGCATCAACAGCAAACTCGATCTCATCTTGGCTCAGGTCGTCACCATTGGCAAGAGATTGGAAAGTTAGGCCATGCGAATCGTGCATGTGGAGAAGCAGAGCGCCGAAATCCGTGGGCAGAGAGCGAAGACAAACCTCCTTGCTTCCTCTACCAATCAATGGCAAGACAACGCCGAAGACAACATACATCAAACGGTCCATTGCCATCATTGTATAGCTGAAATCAGACCTTGCCAAGCCGGAGGCCACACCGCCGGATGCTGAGCAGTATCATCACGAGGGGCTCCTCAGAGTGGTGTGGACGTTTCCCAGCCTTCCCTTCACCAACCTTGTTTGCCTTGCGCTTGGAGCCTTCGTCGGCGGCCTCGGCTTCGAGGATGGGCAGCAGAGGCACGGTGAGATCGAAGCAAGCAACCACCATGTTGGGCACCTACTTCGCCTCGCATTCCTTCAGGTTGGGCTTCCCGAGGATGACCTTGGCATCCTGTATGGCGGTGACGATCGAGCGAAGCTCCCCTGAGAAGAAGGCCAGGAAGTGAGTCTTTGAGGCGACGATGAGTTCACGCCAACAAATGTGAGAACTTATCACTGGTTTTCACAGGCCCTATGTAAGCCCTGATGTGTCGAAGTCATCGGAGGTGAGCGAGTGAAGCCACCCTTCCTTCATTAGCGAGATGCCTAGAAGGCAAAACCCCTCTGCTAGGTCTCGCATCCCTAGCTTCTCTGAGATGCTGTGAAGCCTGCAAACATTCCCCTTGAGAGTGGTGTTCACGGTGTCGATGGTGGGTAAGTGGCAGTAGTAGATGTCTTGGTTGGCTGAGCGAAGGGGGAAACCTTGCCACATCTTCAGGTAAAACCACTTGGTGGTCCACCCTATGGGCCATTTGTTGTTCATGGCCTTCGCAGGGAAGTTTTCGAGGAGAAGCTCCCACACTTGGAAGTTGATGATGCAGAAGTTAGATACCTTCATCACACCACCCTCCACCACCTTCTTGGGCTGGCAGCTTGCGAAGTGGAGAGAGGTGAAGTGGTCCGCCGAAGGGAGCGCTCCATCAGCCTGCGCCACTCACTCGAAGAAGGCCAGGCGAGGCATGGTGTTCACCGTCAACATCGACAACTCGATCTTACATAGATCGAGCGCCCCTTGAGCATTCTTGTGGAGGGAAATCCGAAGCCCCATGTCGTTGTTGCCTGCCTCTTCATCCCCCACCGTCGACGGGAACCTTTTGTGCCGTCGCGCTGGGAGTGTCAGCATGTGACCGGTCTCAATGGCCAGCCGGTCGGAGCTGCACTGTGACGGCATGTGGCTCTCTGATCGTGTCCACTGCTTGAACGGTGTCGTCAACGGTGGGGTCACGTTGCCATCATTCTTTCCCTATGGTCATGGGGGCTTGTTAGAAATGGAGACGACGATGAGCATGAGAGCAGCGAAAAGAGGAGGAAGTTGGAGAGCGAGTAAGGGGCGGCGCATGCGAGCGCAGCGTATTGCGTCCCCCCATTTTAAAATAGGGTGCGCCTTTATAGGGCACGCCTTACCACCTCCTGCTAATGGGCCCACGCGCTGACCATGGGGGCCGACATTTGGACTGCCCTAGTCATTGACTACGCGGGCCTAGAGTGAGTAACCGTTGGGGGGCTAGTACCCCCTCATGGACTGCACCCCACGTTTCAAAATTTTTATCATTATTTTTATCTATCTATAACTTAAAATAATCAATCAGGGTACAACATTAATTATTCTATTGGCATGTTGTCGTTGCAATGCATGGGCATCTTTTTTAATAAGTAAACAAAAGAAAGAATCCTACAATCCTTGAGGAGTACGCACCAAAGGTATCACTTAACTCCATCCGTTGATTTGAAAAGGGCTATGATTGGAAAACTACAAAAGCAAGTGGTGGGATGTGGCACGATTAGGGCGGGCGGATACAATGCCCCTGTTTGGATAACTAGCTAAGGGTTATTTTGAGAGCTATTTATTAGCCTAAGCAAATAGCCCTCGAATGAAATAGCCCATGAGCTGTTTGGATGAAGGGCTATTTGGCTCTCCAATGTGTTTCTTTTCTAGTGGGCCCACCCAAAATAGCCTCAATTAGTATCTCTTAAGGGGATAGTTATTTGGCGTGAGCTATTTGCAAATAGCCCTAAAAAAATAGCCCATGGATGCAAACACGCCCATTGACCTCCAAACTCCTCGACTTCTAATGAGAAGCCACCGTGCAGAACACCGAATTTGCACGATCAATGCCCTATTCGAACGGAAAGCCGCCGTCTGAGCTTGATTGGCATGCCCAGCCGCTAGCCGATTAGAGGAGCTCGTTGCCCCTGCCCGGCGCCCCAGCTGATCGGACCTATTCGTGTGCTAGAGAGGTTGGCATCCGTCGCCATGTTCGGAAGCACAGGCTCCCTGTTTTCTCGTCGGCGTCCATCACCACGGATGAAAGCACAAGTCCTGTCTTTTCGCGAGGGCGAGGGCACTGATTGACGCTGTTGATTACAGAAGCACATTGCCCTGATGCATGATGCCCTGCGTCGCCCTCTCGGCGTCCATTGCCATGGATGGGGTCATGAGCTCAGTGAGTAGTCCCCTCTTGTATCCTGTGTGTTCTTTTCGAAGCTGCCTGGTACTCAGTCCAGTCTGAGCCAGTCAGGGAGTTGCGCCTCACGGTGTTTTGATACCATGTTATTGATGTAATTTGTAAGACTTTACTTCCCCCAAAACCTTAATGAAATAGGACGGCCAAATCTTCGGCCATCCCAGCCAAAAAAGGTTGAGTCGAACACAAGAACACCATTAGTTAGGCCAGGCCTTAAGCCCTTAACAGCTTAACCACTGCGCTACAGACTGGGAATTGCATACATTTGCAATGCAAATGAAGTATTCTTGCGGATGTTCATATACACCTACTGTTAGAAAATCCAAATGAGCTTAGAAAGATAACAACTGACATCGGGGATGGGTTAAAATTTAATGCCCAAACCATGCTATATATAAATGAAATGTATTTGCAAGGGAAATTTTAGTCACGGGAGTATCAGAATTTTATGAAATAGAAAGTAGAATTACACAAGTCCAAGATTAATTAAAATTTTTGGCAAGACCTCCATTTGTATTCAGGAACAACCACAACAAACAGATTCCAAAATGTTAATCACATCAACAGTCACAATCACATTTAACCCCAAGGAGCTTGAAAACGTATAGACAACAAATAGTTTCACAAACTGACATGACCTCTTTTTTCTTCTTAAATGGTTTTTCTATCTGTATATATATGACACAACTATATCAGAGGTTCACGTAGATAGCTCCATCTCGTTGGAAGTTTAATCTGCCTCTGTCAGTGGCAATCGTGCGTAGCTCAGCCCCAACCACTACTGCCATGGCCAGCAAATATATGTAAGCCGCTTGCGATTTCTCGAGTTCGCCATTGCTGCAGCCGCTATCCGAAGTAGACGGGACTCCGCCCTTGAAACAAGTAAAGCACACAATTAGGATAATTTTTTTATCCTAAAATCAGGGCACATTAATTTTTTTATCCTAAAATCAGGGCACATGCTTTAGCTGTTCATATTGAGATGCCAAGGATGCTGCTTTTCCTAACAGTTCATTGCAAATCATAGATATTATCGTTTCTTAAAAAGGTGTTGAAAAGACAATTTAATTCAGACCACATGGCCCATTCACAGCGAACGTAATGTATTAGTCTTTAAAATTTCTTTGTTTATAGTCTTTATATTTATCCTTAATCTCTCCAAAAACGACCAAAATTCCTTAAATTTTTGGACAGTGACAAAATAATTCAAGTGAAGCATGTACATAGTACGAGATGGTAGGGTGACCTTCTCCTGGTAGTTCAGCGGATCTCTGAAATTATATGAAGATAGAAACAAACAACCTATTACAATATAGCAATTCTATCGTTAGTTACATCACCAACACGAAATAAAAAAGACACTTCTAAATGGTTGTCCACCTTTACAACACCTAATCTCCTTGTAATAATTAACCAAAGAGTACACACAGATTCACACAAATTCCAACACTATAGAAGCATCACAAGAACCACAGTTGATATATATACTCCTTGCTTCATATGCACTACTTAATTTGCGTCTGTTTTTCTTGTGAATCTTGCCCATGAAACAGCAACCAAGACATGCTTTGTCATACAACATGTCATAGAGGTGGAAATAAGCAACTCTCCAAGATTTCTTGAATAATAGGGTGCAGAAGATGGTCCAAAGTCCGAATATAAATCCAAGTATAAGTCCAAAGTGAAAAAGCTCTAGCTCATGATCCAAGTATAAGTCCGAATATAAATCAAGTAATCATTTATTCTCAAATCGCCTTGTTGTGATGTATGGTTGCTAGAATAGTTCTTCTGAAGAGGAGGCCCACAAAGACCGCTGTTGCCACTGTATATATTTGGGTTTTCCGAGTAGAGGGAATCAAGCTGTGATCCTGATGGTATTACACCTGTAAGATTGCTATATGACAAATCCAAGTAGCTTAAAGCTGTCAGATTTGATAGACTAGATGGAATTTCACCAGAAAGCTTGTTTCTTGAAAGGTCAAGCGATTCCAATGATTTTATGATCCCAAGTTTTTCTGGAATTTTTCCACTTAAATAATTACACGATAAATTCAGATTGTTCAGTGCATCAAGAGAGACTATCCATTCTGGAATAACTCCACTTAGTTGATTCGACGATAAGTCAATGCTTGTCTCCAAGGGCAAAGATCCATATTCGTAGTAACGTTCTTGATGCTTTGTGACCACAGGAAGATAGCCCTGGCCTACACTAATTGCCTGTCTGACAGTACATTTTGTTGTCATCGCAGTTAAATTTATCAAACTCAATGGCAAGGCACCAGAAAAACTAATTCCTGAAATATCCAAAACGCTGAGGTCACTAAGATTGCCTATGTTGGGTGGAATATTCCCAGAGAACATATTATAGCTCAATCTTAGAAATTTTAGTTCCCACAAGTCTCCAAACCACATAGGCAATATTCCAGTGAACTTATTCCTTGACAGATCCATAACTTCAAGACTATTACTTCCCTGAAAAAATGATGGGTAACATGCCTGAAAATTTATTGTTACTTAAGGTAATAAGCTCTGATACCCTGAGGCATTGCGGAAGTTCCCCTTCAAAATTATTGTGATCTAAGGACAGCGCACTCAAGTCCAATTCACAAATAGATACTGGAATATGACCCTTGAAATTGTTGTTGGACAGTGTCAGGTATTTTAGAGACGGAGCTATAATTTTTTCAGGTAATGATCCTGATAAAGAGTTGTTGGAGATATCCAGCTCATAGATGTTTTTGGGCAACTGAGATATACCACCAGAAAACTGGTTTGACTGCATATTGAGGTATACCATTGACATGGTCTCCATGTTTGCTGGCAATTTTCCTCTGATCCTGTTGTTTCCAATGTCTAAACTTGTCGACTTCGAAAAGGTGGTACAGAACCAGTCCGGGAGTACATCATCTATTCCCGTGCTTGAAATATCCAGTGTATGAATGTCCACCTGAGATTGAAGCCAAGCAGGAAACAGAGGACCCAGCTGGCATGCTGAGAACTCTGCATCAGTAAGCCTAAAAGGAGGCAACCAATCAGGATCAAAAGTTATCTTCAAGGAATTTCCTGATAACCAAATATTCTTTAAGCTTGCGAGGCTTGTAAAGTGTTCCTCCGTGATGAGTTCATCCAATGAATTTCCAGATAACGAAATAGTGGTCAAATTGCTCAACATTCCAATCTCGGAAGGCACAACACCCGTGAGGTGGTTGTAAGACAGGTCAAGTTCAACAATGCCAACAATTTTACCTATCCGATCTGGTAATTTTCCAGTGATATTGTTACTTCCCAAATGCAACTCGTTCAATGTGTTGGATGGACACTGAGGTAACCCTTCTAATATCTCTGTTATGTTTCCACGCGAGAGGCTGGAGGTTAGATCTAGGATTCTAAGGTTGCATAGACTTTTCATGTTTGCTGCCATTATGCCTTTGGCAGAGGCATACAAACCATCGGCGTCATAAAGAAATGAAAAGTCAAGGACTTCGATCAATGTCAAATTACCTATTGCATCTGGAATTTCGCCATACAAATAAGTCGACTTAAGGTCAAGATATTTAAGACTTTTTACATTCCAAAACCAACAAGATGAAAGCGGGTGATAAAAATGGTTTGACATGAGACGAAGCTCCTCAAGATTTGTAAGGTTAAGGTGTGGTAATGACTGGTTTGCAGTTGCAAGAGAACAATAACAAAGATCTAGTATCCTCAAAGAAGAAACCATATTCACCACACGGGGCAAATCAACCACCATGTTAAGTTGAACATCTCTCATGTTGAGGTACCATAATCGTGACAGGTTTGTTACCCATGATATTGCAGATGCTGTAGAGATTGAGTAACAAAATTTAGTGTTAGAGATGTCAAGAACTCGTAGGTTGGAAAGATTACCTAGTTGGGGAGGCACCAAACCATGGAAAGGAATCCCAGAGATTAAGATATCTTAAATTTTTCAAAGAGCCTAAAAACTCTGGCATATTGCATGTAGTCCCTTCAAACGAGTTATCACTGAGATCATGGTATTGCAGATGCTGTAGAGAAAGTAGAGAGTGACTTATCTTGCCGACCAATATTCCTGTGTTGCTGAGGTCAAGTTTGAGAACATGGCCTGTCCGGTTGCTGCAGTGGACGCCTCTCCACCGGCAGCAGTCGTGATCTTCTTCCCGCCATGACGCCAAGAAGTCATTGTAATCTTTCGTGATGCCTTTCCTGAACGCCAGCAGCGCATCCCTCTCGTGCGGGATGCAGCCGCCATAAGGCCGGAGTTGCGACGCCGTGGTTTTCAATGTTAGTAACAACAATATTGTGGTGATGGAGACGACAATGGAGAAGAACATGGGGAGGTTCATCATGGTGTAGCAATCTCTTGGTGATTGAGTTGATCAGTCGATGGGTTTAATTCTGGGGTCACTAAATCTGGGGGTTTTAATGAGCAGGCAAAGCTGCAGTACTGCAGTAGCCGTGTACTGCAGTAGCTGCAGTATTGCGTCAATGCAGATTATCCTATATATCAGATCTGAACTTGATACGATGGTGATGTGTGGGAGAAGTGGGGGGTTGCTGGTCTATGAATTTGGTAGGCAGGTGAGTGAACTGAGCTATCTGGCTGCATTTCTGCTCTGTAAAGTGCACTTTTTGCTACGACAAGTTGATCTGAACGTTTAGTTGACTGAAAATGATCTGAGGTGACTGCACGATCGGTTTGGCATGCTTTACGTGGATTGTACGTAGCTATATGATGAGAGACTGAAGTGATAGTGGGTGGTGATCACAATGCTCGAGAGTAATTAGTGACGTTAGATATCAAGTAAGTTCTCAAGGTATCTTCAGAAGCGACTACAAATCGGCGCACTGTTTCATCTCGAAACAAATATAGTCGCTACAAAATTTAAAATATAGTGACAATGCAACACCTACAAGGTGTACGTGATCTTGGGCCACATCAGAATTAAGGGGGGGAATATTGGAAAGTAATCTAGGTGTGGCCTCATGGCATTCCACTGTTATGGCAACACAAAGCGTTTAGAAAGTTTCTTTTACATGGCAATGTATTTTGTCGTGTACACATTTAGTAAGTCTAGATTAGTCAAGTATGTTTAGTATGTCTAGATTAAGTAAAGGATCGTGATCTCCCGTTTCATAATTTATTCTTTCCATATGTAGCTGGCAGTTGCTATGTAATGCTCTATATATATGAGATGAGAATATAAGAGAAAATTGCCTCGAAATATTTTGTCCTCTCTAATCTTGCTTGTTCTCTCTGCTCTCTCCCTACATGAGTTGCACTTGTGATCCTAAGGTGTCAAACCAACATCCAATAGCAGCACATCGAGACAACCCTTTTATGGCAGTCCCAATAGTGTATTGACGATTGTTTCTATCCTCATTAAATATTTGACATGTATGCAAAACGCTGACATGAAAACGTAATTAATAAAGAAAGAGATTTGAAATTCTAGAAACATTTTCCTCATGAAAAAACCATATCTTCTGTTTACCCAATGCATCAAGAAACCACTAGTTTCTAATTCTAATGGGCCTATGCCGCGTTTATTATTGATGGAAGAAGATATAGTTGAGAGAGAAAGAGAAAATAGTTATTACTCGAAAACGCCTTCACTATGAAAGATAGTTTCGATAGATGATTTTCTTATGTTATAAAAACCGTCTCAGTTTTTTTATTAGACCCTCATGTGGCATGCAGCTGATGATGCTATCGATCGGCAGCATCAATTGGTGATGACGACGGTGAGGCAGCTGCAGGCGGCGATGGCGGCCACCATATATGCAGAAACAGCTTGGCAGCTGAGCGATGCATCGAGAAAGTAAGAAATCGATGCAACTATTCAATGGTTAGTTAAGGTTTCTGTTTAGAAAGGCAAGTTGTACTTATCTTAATTTTTCTATGGTGGGAAGGAGCAATCAATGTACTTATCTTTTTCTAGCAACGAAGTGGAGGCTTAATTGACCGAAGTCTTCCATTAAGTGATTAAGGCATTAATTCATGCTTGACTAGACTATCACTTCATGAATATGCAATCCACCGCACAAATATTGGTCATTTGGACACAGCCACAGGTGTTGACAGAGACATACACTACTCGGAAGGTGGTTGGAAGTTCCAACTTGGAACTCGCAGGCGCGGCTGAGGTAGCCGGGGCTTGGCGGCTCAGATGGCGACAGAGTGAATAGAGGGGTAGGGTGGCGGTGGCGATGGAGGCATTGTGACACGGTGCCAGCATTTGTTATGTGGCGACAAGCAGAGGCACGGTTCGATGGAGGCACCAGAGCCCAGAGGGGATCGAGTGAGGAAGGGGGAATCGACCAGCGCAGCACGAGAGAGAAGACTCGAGTAAGATCTAGATGGATGGATAGTACTGTCTCCGTACTTAAATATTTGACGCCGTTGATTTTTTTACATAACTGTTCGTCTTATTTAAAAAAATTACGAAATTATTAATTCTTTTTCTACCATTTAATTAATTGTTAAATAAACTTTTATGTATGTCAAAAAGTCAACGGCATCAAACATTTAAGGACGGAGGTAGTTCTAGTTACGCTTTTTCAAAAAGACCGAGTAAAATTTCTGCATAACCTTTTGCTGACCGAATATCTGCTTGTGAAGTTCATTGTTGCCAACCAACTATGTAGCGGTGAAATTTACATAATTACCAACCGACTGTCGTTAAACAAAGTAGGAATTGCTAATCACTTGTTTGTCGAAAAATTATACCGACAAACAGTTAGTTGTTACACGTAAATCTTTCCCAATCGAAGTTGGATCGGAACTTTTGGACATGGTGTACGTACGTAGTGATCTTCCCTGGTGGGTTGAGAACATTCTCTAAATTCTAGTTGTTGCCTTTTTTTGTGTTCTCGTGGTGATCTTGTCAAGTTAGTCCTGGATACCTAAATATGCGTCACTTCTGACTCCTCATCACAATTTTCTGATACAAGAGAACCCTAGCAATGGGTTATAACCCATTTCTGTGATGAATAAGTCAATTGTCACTTATAAGTGATTACTTAATTATGTGAAAAGTTTCTCTAGACCCATCACATATATTCTCATGAGATGGGTCGTTTCGTATAGACAAAAGGCTACTTTTTGACCAGTTAGAAATTGGTCATCTATGACGGTCCATAGACACGGATGGCTAAATCTATAGCAGTGGCAGCATATCGGTGGTGGCGGTGTCGTCGGTGAGGTGAAGTGTAGCAAGCATGCAGCAGCTGCAGCGATAAATAATTGCAGAACAACGAGGAGCGAAGCATGCAAGAGGCAACTGAACGATGCATATAGTATAGGGATTACGTTCCTCTAACGTAAAGTCAAACAAACATTGCCACTGATATATGCCCATATATCCGTCAGCATGCACATAAGTGGATTATCTAATACAAAAGGAGATGCTTCGATAGTAGAGCGAGAGACACTTAATTATCGATTATCAGCTGTCTATTAGTTAATTAACTAATCCTTTTGCAGAAATTTCTAGCAGATGGATGATTTAATGGTGGGCTATAGTGGTGGAATTGTGCGTTCTTACTGACTAGCAGCTAACTGAAAGCTGTTGGTAGTATTTTCTAAGATAATGGATTATATATGACCCCGCCTCTACGTCCTACGTGGATGTAACACGACTAGGTTTTGTGGTGTTAGAAATGGATCTTGCTAGGACTCGTCGGTTAATTAAGTAATTTCTTGACCGAAAATGAAGCCTCAGTTGTCGATCACTAAAAAACTTATACGGAGTAATATATGTTTAAAGTGATGTAGATCGGTTAGTGCCGATAACGCGGTTACACACTTCCACTACCACAACTGAAGATGCGAAGTTGAAAAACACTTAAGCTTCATATGTGTGTTCATATGACAAGCTAGCGAATCAAAATACCCTTTCTTTGCGACGACTGTGGTTTAAAGGGTGATGATGCTCGCCTCATTCAAAAAGTGCATCTGATTGTACAGTCAAGATCTCTGCATCTTTAACTACTAATTTATCCGTGCTAACGCTACCGTTTTATTTAAGAATGTAGTTCAATAAACAAAAATATATAGTGTAATGCTAACTCCATAACTAAAGGCTTGTTTGGTTCACAGGGATTTATTTTTAAATTCCTGTCACATCAGATATTTGGATGCTAATTTGGAGTATAAAAAAATAGATTAATTATAAAACTCATTCTATAACCTTGGACTAATTCGTGAGACGAATCTATTGAACCTAATTAATCCATAATTAGCTTATGTGATGCTACAATAAACATTTGCTAATTATATATTAATTAGGCTTAAAAAATCGTCTCATGAATTAGATCTCATTTATATAATTAGTTTTATTATTAGTCTATTCATAAACATACTTTTAAATTTTTTTAATAAAACTAATGGTCAAATGTTACAAGAAAAGAAAAAAAAGTTAAAATCCTTACATTATAACACGGAGGTAGTATTAACTATCCATTTTAACATTGATGGACACTCTCAAATGCCACCCTGCTGAACTATTTGATTTTGCCATGCCATTTTGGATGAATCTTCTGCATAACTACTAAGCTGCCACATCGCCGGGGTGACGTGGCACTGGATGCGAAACGATCATGCATGTCGCGGCGGCTGCTGGGCGGTGGTCATAGCTTTGACATCAGAAACAGACGTGGATGAGCATAGCCACGACAGGATCCGATCCAGTGACTCCTAAAAATCTCCTACTTCAATAATCGTGGTGCATTGCAACAACTGAAGATATATAGTTTCGAACAGATGTAGAATAAGCGGAATCAAACCCCAAATCTTGAAAAGTTTAAATCGGTGAGATCATTAGCTTGTTATGCTACGATTTCAAGGGATTTGGAGCTCTAAATCGGTAAAAATATTAACCCGATCTGCTATGGTTTCGCCGTTCGTGAGATTACAAGTTTTCTTACTATAAGATCTGCAAAAACAAGTCTTATGGTTATGATTCCTATTTTTGAGAAAAATTAAAGATTGGGTCTGCTAGTGATGGAATTCTTTTGCAGTTTTGCTATATATTTGGCATCATATTTTCCATCGTAAATTTTTACAATTGTAATAATGGTATAATTAATTATAGTGTAATTTTTATATAACTACTATGTAACTTTCATGTAACTTTCAAGATGATTTCCTTTCAGATCATACAAGTGGGGATTGAAAAATAATCGTACCGCGCACACATGTGAGAGAATTCAATTCTAAAAAAGGAAAGTAGTGCCCTTAGTTTTTAAAAGTTACTAAAAACACTGAAGTTATGTACAATTTACAATGTAATTTATAAAAATTACAGTATAGACTACAGTTGTACTATAATTGAATTGTCAAATTTTTGGTAGAAAATTTGATGTCAAAAGTCAAATTAACCATGGACTGCTGATAGATCTGCGTAGTGTGCTCACAACTGAGGAGAAATATGGAGACTGCTTGGGTAGTCGATTTGGCCAGGATGGCTGCTGGGCCACTGGATTCGGTGAACAGTGGACATTTGGCGAACATTTTTGTCCCCAATCTCTCTATTTTAAACCTACATCCGTCATTTGGGTATTAGTTGATTTCTAGTTGATTATGGGCCTTCCAAACGGGCCCTCGTGTTCTTGAAAACCCTGTCGTCGCAGAGAAACGTAGCCAGCCACTTTTGACTGCAGATAGGAGCGGGAGGGTGCCGAAGACCAATGCTTATTGGGTTGAATCGCTAATTAATTGTGTTGCGATCCAGTACTTTCGCAACAAGAACTTGGCCGCCCGTTTCATCCTCTCAGGGTGCAGAGCTGTTGACCCTAACTCTGAAACTGAAACCGACAACTTACTCTGCAGAGAAATTTTACCGTCCTTGATCTCTTCATTGCAGAGTCGTCGAGCATGATTTTCTAGCAATTTTTTTCCCTTCAGTTTCTGGCCCGCTTGGAACCGAGTCAAGCAGTCGAGTAGCCTACAAATCAATCAGGTTCATGCCTGTTAATCTGCTAAAACATGTCATGTGAGCATAGTTGTATACTTTAGTTAGCTAGGAAAGGGGACTCTTTACTTTAGTTTCAGGAATATCAGAACTTTAGTAACAGTAGGTTACTAATGGAGGATGAATACAAATTGACTAGTAGTATTGCGTGCATTACAAGTGGGTTCCTTTTTGTTGGGGTGGGGAGGGGGGTAGCATTACAAGTTTACAACCATATTATGATTTCTATAGATTCATCATACACCATTCAATTTGACATTTTACATACACTATTCATAATGAAAACAGTCATCCTGACTTCATCACTGTCATTTTTTTTTTGGAGGAACATGCAAAAGAATTGCATGTCTTTGTATTAAGGAGAGGAGGTTTACACGCCGAGAAAATACTCAGCAAGGGCCGAAGCCCTGAGCCATCCCGCCACAACCGCAACTCTTCTAGCGCATTGCTGTATACTTCTTGCAGAGTGCTTCACTGTCATTCATTCGTAGGAGTCAGTTCAATTGTGGCAGCCGCATGGGCATTAGCTGATTCACAATACCGAATGGAAGTTACCATTGTAGCTAATCTGCCCCAATTAACAACGACAAACACATACACTTTGTCATATACCTTGTCGAAGAGGCGGA
Source organism: Leersia perrieri (assembly GCA_000325765.3). NCBI lineage: Eukaryota > Viridiplantae > Streptophyta > Magnoliopsida > Poales > Poaceae > Leersia > Leersia perrieri. The sequence goes on along the minus strand of CM002478.1, from coordinate 14,736,276 downwards.
AATAAGAAACCCTCCATGACTGTTTGAACAGCAGAGCACACAACACCACCCAGAGGCCAACCACAAACCCTGAAAGAAGTCCAAAATAGAAGAACATGGGGTCTGAATAATTTACACTTTTCTTTTCATGCCCATGCTCAATATCACTAATATTTATTGAGCAATTCTTATGAAGAGGAGGCCCACAAAGATCGTAATTTCCATTATACATAGTTGGGTTGTCTGTGTATAGGGTGTCAAGTTGACGTCCTGATGGTATTCTTCCTGCAAGATTATTATAGGACAAATCTATGTAGCATAAATAGGTCAATTCTGACAAACTTGGTGGGATTTCACCAGAGAGATTGTTCCTGGAGAAGTCAAGTGATTCGACAGATTTCATGGCTCCAATATTGTTGTTTTGTGATCTGAATTCTACCATATATATGTCGGATTACTTTCCTAGTAGGACTCTATGTCTTTCCTAGTAGAACTCTATGTCTTTCCTAATAGGACTCTATGTCTTTTTCTATTAGGAGTCTTCTATTATTTCCCATATATATACTCTCGTAAGCTACACGGGAAGGGTATGACGTCCCATTGTAATTCCCCTGCGTTTGTACCAAACTCCTCTATAGTGATTTAGCCGGTCGGCGCCCGTGGTTTTTTCCCGTAAGGGTTTTCCATGTAAAATTCGTGCCTCCGTTGTGCATCTATTTTCATAACAAGTGGTATCAGAGCCACAGAGATCGGATCTGCACCACCACGCCGCCGTCGTCTGGGTTTCGACGATTTACGGTGTCGCCGTTCCATCGAATTGTTATTCGGTGAGATCAGATCGGAGTCGACGCACTGACTCCGACTCGGTGTCGGGTCCGCGCACAGACGAAAGAAAAAGCGTGCAGTCGCGCACAGGGAGCAAGGAGTACTACTCGTTGCGCACGGGACCCGAGGAAATCAGATCGATCCAGCCAAGCAAGATCATCGTTTCGTGCATCGTTTCGAGCACTGGTTTTTCGCGTCTCTGCTAGGGTTCAACAAATTAATACCAGCAGATTCAAGATTTATTCCCAATGGCGAGTTTGAAGTATGATCTACCTCTTCTAGACCGAGACACAAGATTTTCATTGTGGCAAGTGAAGATGCGTGCAATTCTTGCAC
>CM002478.1:14722557-14735036 GCA_000325765.3 Leersia perrieri | reverse complement strand
GTTATTGCTGAAGGTGATGTCAAAGTATGCAAGATAAGTACTCATGATAATCCGGCGGATATGATGACGAAGCTGGTTCCAGCTACTAAGCCTCAAGCTTGGTGGGTGTTACTGTTTAGTCCTAGTGACTATTTGGCGCGTGGTGAGTTTTACCTATAAAGGTGTTCTTGGTGATTGGTGTTTATTATGCTACAAGAGAAAATTCGTCTTAAGGTGGAGATTGTTGTTTTGTGATCCGAATTCTACCATATATATGTCGGATTATTTTCCTAGTAGGACTCTATGTCTTTCCTAGTAGGACTCTATGTCTTTTACAATTAAAAGTCTTCTATTATTTTCCATATATATACTCTTGTAAGCTGTACGGGAAGGGTATGACGTCCCATTGTAATTCCACTGCGTTTGTACCAAACTCCTCTACAGTGATTTAGCCGGTCGGTGCCCGTGGTTTTTTCCCGTAAGGGTTTTCCACGTAAAATTCGTGTCTCCGTTGTGCATCTATTTTCATAACAAATATTCTTTGGGATTTCTCCGCTCAACTGAATCCATGATAAATTTAAATTCAACAATCCATTAAGAGAGGTAATTTCATCAGGAATTGCACCTGTTAAGTGATTAATTGACAAGTCAATGCTGACCATATCGAAAATTCCCGCACCATACTTAAGTTCCTGCCTCTTCATCACCACAGACAGAACTTCTCTAAAATTACCTATTAAGCCAGTGTACCAAAGATGCATGTTAATCCCAGATCTTCTCGGATGTTTTTGGGCCATTGCTGGTAAATTTGAAAGTGATGGCGGTATAGTTCCAGTTATACCATTGCTTGCCAAATTCAGCATTCGAAGGCGTTTAAGATTTGTAATGTTGACTGGAATGTCTCCACTGAACTTGTTATGACTTAGCTGGAGAAAACGCAAGTACACCAAGTCTCCAATCCATACAGGTAACGATCCAAAGAACTTGTTCCACGCAAGATCTAAGAAAGCCAAACTAGGACAGGTTTGGAGCGATGGCGGGAACTTGCCAGATAATTTATTATTACTCAGGAATAGGAATGACACATTTTGCATATGAAAACACTCAGGAAGTTCTCCCTCCAAAAGATTGTGGGATAAATCCAAGGCAAGCAAGTCATGTAACTCACAAATAGATTCAGTAATATGACCCGTGAAGTAATTGGAGGATAGAATCAACTCAAATATGCCTGGAGCTCCAAATTCTGTTGGTAGAGGTCCTGAGAAAGAGTTTTGTGAGAGATCCAATTTACGGAGTAGTCTTGGCAAAAGTGGCAATCGACCTGTTAGTTGGTTTGAACTGAGATAGAGTGCATCCAGTTGCATTGTGGACATATTATTTGGCAATACACAAGTGATCCGATTGTTGGATAAATCTAAATACACCACACTTTTGAATGCCGTACAAAACCTATTGGGCAACATTCCTACCATGTTGTTGTCTCTCAATCTTAAGTCGTTCAGGCCCCCATAGGTTGACTGATGACACTGTGGCAAATTCTCAAAAAAGTCTGCTATATTCCCAGATGAAAGGCTTCCGTCAAGGTGTAACCATTCTAAAGAGCACAGATTTTTCTAGTCCACTGTCATTGTTGCTTTGTTATCATTATCTGTAAAGGAAAGATCAAATAGGGACGTCATTAGCCCTAGTGATTCGGGGAATGGACCATATAGGTAGGTCTCGTCAAGGTGAAGGTACTGAATGCTTGTAATGTTCCTCAACCAACAGGTCGCAATGGGGTGGCCAAAGTAGTTATAAGAGAGGTCAAGAAACTTGATTTTTGTGAGGTTGATGTGTGTGAGCAACTGGTTGGAACTTTGAAGTGAGCAATTTGAAAGAAAGAGGATCTCTAAGGCTGGAGTCGCATTGATGGCATTAGACCAATCAAGTGCCATACTGAGATTGTTACCGCTCAAGTCAAGACACAGTAACGAAGATAGATGAGTTAACCATGAGAGATCTGTAAATTGCATGACATTGTACGAGAGATCTAGGCACTCTAACTTTGTAAGGTTGCCAAGATGAGGAGGCATTATGCCAGTAAAAGATATGTCTGCAAGGTTGAGACTTCTTAGATTTTTCAAAGAGCCCAAAAATTCAGGAAGACATCCGTTATGCCCATGCAAGATGTTCCAGCCAAGATCTAGAGACTCTAGATGCTCGAGAGAAAGCAAGGACGAACTTATCTGGCCAATCAGACCCATACCCCAAAGGTCAAGCCGGAGGACGTGGCCGGTTTGGCTGCTGCAGGTGACGCCTTTCCACCGGCAGCAGTCCGATTGTCTGCCTGCAGGCTGCCACGAAGCTAGGGAGTTATAAGTGTCGTTGGTGATAACTTCCTTGAAGGCCAGCAGTGCGTCCCTCTCCTTCGGCCAGCAGCCGATGCTACCGCCAGCATCATTTTGCCGGCGTTCCGGCAGTGCATCGGCGGCGACAACGACGACGGAGAGGCAGGTGCAAGCGGCGGTTGCCATAAGCAGCAAGAACTTGGCCGCGGTGGTATACATGGTGGCAGTGAGAAAGACTGAGATCCCTGCAGTGCTCGTAAACATATATTCCATTTCGTAATGTTATAATGTAAGGATTTTGACTTTTTTACCTATAACATTTGATTATTTGTCTTATTAAAAAATTTTAGTTAGATGCTATATAGCCATGCTCCATGGACTGTAGTAAATACTACTATTAATAATTGAAGAAACAAAATATTGGTCTGAATTAAGTCGCCCAATCGTTAACAGATAATTGCCTACCGTGGAAGGTGGTTAGAGACTGTCGACATCTATCGCTAGCTGAATTAATGTCCGCTGAACGAAAGCTCACGCTACGATTGCCCATCACACATCCTCCTACGGCATGCAAATAGACAAGTTCGAATGCAGAAATTACGAGCAATAAAAACCATTTATTTGTAAGTTTAATAGAAACCAAATCCACAGACCTATAAAATATTTTTGGCCGGGTGAAGCTGTAAAATATTCATCCATCTTCATAGGAAACCAGTACTCTGTAGCATGGGCATTTCAAACAAATTTGTAGCTTCCTTTCTAGTTAGGCTACCCCAAGTAACAACAACGAACACATATACTTTGTCATATATATTATCCAAGAAGCGAAAATTTGTAGGTTCAGGTTTAGCAGTCCTTCAAGACTTGCAATCTCTTTTGGGATCTCACCGGATAAATTGTTAGATGGGAAGTCAATGGTCGTTAAATCCAAAATACTAATTCCTTGGTATTTAAGGCCGCGTTCAGTTTCGAGAGTTAGGACTTCAAAAATATCACATCAATATCATATCAATGTTTGAACACATATTTTATGTATTAAACGTAGACTAATAACAAAACAAATTATATATTTGGACTGTACACTGCGAGACTAATTTTTTCAGTCTAATTAATCTGTCATTAGTATATGTTGGTTACTGTAGCACTTATGACTAATCATGATGTAATTAGGTTTAAAAGATTCGTCTCGTCGTTTACAAACCAAATATGTAATTTGCTTTGTTATTAGTCTACGTTTAATATTTCAAATATGTGTCCAAACATTGATGTGATATTTTTGGCCAAAATCTTTTGAAGAACTAAACGCAGCTTAAGTTGTTGTCTCTCGGTGATAACACAACTCACCAAGTATATGTCCATACTCCGTCCCAAAATAATATATCCAACCTCACACCGTGGTCGATTGGTCTCATGGGGTGAACATGTCCCATCTTTGAGGGTACATGGTCTAGCTAACTGCTCACTTACAATTACAAGGGCTAACTAATTGCTCTCACATCTTAACCTTACAAATCTTGAGGAATAGGCTGATGGTGCAGGCCGACGTCGATGAGCAGCAGCAGAGAGGACTTGACTGCTGATGAGTTGTTTTGCATGGTGGTGAATTGGTGAAATGGGTAACAAGCTTCAGCGGGCAGTGAGCCAGCTATCTGCTGATCAGGTACTCAACCCATGGTTACTTGTGCTCACGGTCACGGAAACATACTCCCTCCAGTCAAAATATTTGACATCGGGGGAGCTAAACTCAAATAAATCTGATCTTTGACCGTTTTCTTTTTCTATCTAGCATCTATTATATTGACAAAGTCTAGAAATTTTACCAAATAATATACGAAAAAAGATAAAAGAAACACTGGACAGCATGAAGAAACTTAGTGTCAAATAATTAATAAGAAATTGAGAGGAATAATGAGGATATAAGTTAATCATAATAATCATGTAGGTTGATCACTATGTATAAGAAATAGCCAAGGTTCCTATTCTAGTTTTGTTCGTCTTCGTTGTTTGTTGTCATATGTGAGCCAAAGTTATTTCATGGTTATTTTATCTTTTACAACTTGTAATAATGGACGTAGCTTATATTGAAATCAAAGCCGAACCCATCCATTATCTTTAAAAAAATATTGTATATTGTGACCAGTGACTATAAGTACAAATCTAACGCTATCCTCTGAAGTCAGTAGAAGCTGTATGGTCTACGTACGTGCCAGTCACGTTAGGCAATCGACATTCGATACACCGATGACTGACCGGGACACCCGGTGACCTATATACGGCCTCCACACATTTTTGTCTGTACATATGCCGACGAACTAATTAATAAAGGGACTATTTGTAAGTATATCCTACCTAACCGGTAACCTTTGGAGGACAAAGTTGAAGGGATAGATTGAACTTTTGGAACGGCAAGAAAATACCGGGCGTCATCAAAATTTCGAGAGTTTGTAGAAGATCATATTTTTAGGCAAAATTTGTGAATTTGAACATATTTTGCAGCTTCTGGATTTTGGAGTCACCTAGGATGGGAGACCGTTGCCGCCATCGCTGTTCAGGGACGGAGGGAGGTGGCGTCGCCGGAGATGGAGCAAGGGGAGGATACCGTGGGGAGTGCCGCCGCCGCGGCCTTCAAAAGCGGAGGAAAAGAGTAGGCCACCACACCGCTTCAAGGTATATCCCAATCGAAAAAAACAGGTTAAACAACCATGGTTCAAGGAACTGCAGGATACCTGGATCGTATGTACTTTTACACAGATAGTCTCAATGATACAAGTGCTGTCTGCAGCTTTGGTGTTATGCTAGTGGAACTGCTCACCAAGAGAAAACTATTTACATATTTGTCCTCCGAAGGTGATGGCCATGGTGCAGATTTTGTCAGCTTACAAGTTGCAGGTAATCTGGTCCAGCTTACAAGTTGCACGTAATCTGGTCCAGATGCTAGCAGCTTTTTGTCCTTGATAACCCCTTTGCAAAACTTATTATATAATTATATAATTAGACCCCTCAAAAAACTTCTTTCGGATATGTTTCGGATATGGACCTTTTCATGGCGCCAACGTCCACGACGTCATTGAAGTTGGCGCTGAACCCCATGCCACCGTCAACGCGAAAATCGCAAACATTAAGTACCACGACGCCAACGTCATTGACGCCGTGGTACTTAACGTTTGCGATTTTCGCGACCACGGTACCGTATGACCATGACGCCAACGACGTTGGCGCCGTAAGAAGGTCCATATCTGGAATAAGTTTTTTGAGGGGTCTAATTGTAGAATAAGTTTTCTAAAAGGACTAGAATGTATAAAATCGTGAGATGCTAGATCCTCAGGTTGTAGAAGAAGGGGGCAAAGAAATACAAGAGGTATCCCAACTGGTTGTATCATGTACAGAACTAGATGATACCCCACGCATTGCTGCGGGGCTTTGTAAAATAGAATAGCTTATTGACTAAGTGAAAGAAACAGCAAAACTCCAAGAAGACAAAAGATATAAGCATGTAAAAACACCTCGTCAGAAAGGAACTGGCCACAAAATAGCTTGGCCTAAATCATACAGAAAATAAAGACCAGTCAAGTCTACTATTGTAGATAACAAAAAAAAAACAGTAATTACAAACAGCTATTTAAAGATAGGGATTCTCTCTAATACTATCCAAAAGGCCAGCCACTAACATGGACACTGTATGTGTTGCAGAGAATTCATATCTGCTATGTAATGTCAACATTGAGGGTTTTTTTTTAGCAAAGTCAATATTAAGATTTAAAGAAAACATCTTGAGTAGTTGGTAGAAAGAAGTGTATGCTCACAACTCATCACTGATGTCTTATACGCCAGATAAGCACATAAGCAAACAACTTTAAAAGGTTAAATTGTAACTCCATCATGAGAAAAAAAAATCAGTTCACAGTTGTCATTACTAAAATCGTCAAACAACAATGCTAAAACAATCACAAATTGTGTAACTAACTTTTGGATACTATTTTAACATAAGTGAGGATCACCTTTCATAAAATAAAATATTTTTAGTCTAGCAAAAATAAATGTAGTTTTCCGCAAGACATATGTCCATTACTATCAGCAAAACATAAAAGCGATGATGATCTCAGTGAAAAGTAGGTTACCGAATAAAATGTGCCACATGCCACATAAGCTGAGAGTAAGGTCACTATCATGATCTTCAAAATTACATTTAGCTATCCAAAATTTAGATGAATAACAGTAGACTGAAGTACAAAAATATGAATTCTCTATTTATGAAGGAAAAGAAAAGCACACCTTGTTTTCAAGCGCATTTGCTGCTGGAGTTATCGGCGTGCTGCAATGATTAACAATGTAAGAATAGGGCTCCTATTTGTTCTATTTTTTACTTCCCAAAATTTCAATCCCAAAAACTTATGAATTACTAAAAGCATAAGGGGAGCAGAGTGGTTATCAATTACATAAATCAGAGAATGATATGTGTATACTGAATCATGCAGATCGATATACCATGGGATGGTCATCAACAATGGAATCTAGCTAGCTACACACACGATATATTGTGACAAAAATATATCAAATATATCGTACTGTATGTGCAGGGAAAGGAAGCCATACCTTTTGTTGAAACTTGAAAATTAAACCTAATAGAGTTGCAATGGATGCAATGGTCAGAATAAGGCTGTAAACTAAGAGCAAGTCCATGAAAAAACGCACCTCGTACCTTGCTCTTGCTTTGTTCTTCTCGCACAGAAAGCCCGTCGCCTAATGCATGCTCCACCTCCTAGCTGCCAGCCTCTTACCTCGGCACGGCTGATGGCGCCGCTAGGATGTAGGACCTGGTCACTGTGGGAGGTTAAAATATAATTGCTGAACCGGGGCCGGCGCCGTCGCCAAGGCAGTGGATAAGGAGGGTCGGCTGTCTGCGCGGGGGAGGTGAAGAGGCATGGCGTGGGGAGGTGAGGGGCCCGGCATGGTTCCTCTGCCGCGCGCGGATGGCGTCACCGGCGGCCGGCGGCTGCGCCACAGCCACGCGCGGGGTATCATCGTGTATAGAGAAGCTGAGAATGGAGGGCGACAAACCAAATAATTCATGAGAGCGTTACAGAAGATGAAGATTGAAAACGGACTGATGAGGGCAGGGTAGTGGAAAGTCAGTCGGTCGGTTTCCGTTTCTTGCAAGTTGCAACACACCAAGGAGCCAATCAGGAAGGCATGGAGGAGCTGAGCAGGTGCCATGCTCCTCTGCGGTACGGCGCTTGTGATCCCTCGAGGGCTTGCATTGGGGAAGGCCAGGGCGGGGCGGCGCGGTGTGGCGATTGGTGAGCAGATGGTGGAGGTGGGGGTGAGAAAGCGATGCGACGGAGGGAAGCCCGGGGAAACGGAACCAACGCATGGGAGGAGGGAAGCCGGTGGGACAGAAGCGGAAGGGGCACGACCGTCGAGGGCAGGATTTGTATGGAAATCTGCGGCGCTGGTGGTTGGGTCGAAGAGGGACGACGACGCGGAGGCGGTGGTGGCAGCATCCCTTGCTTGGGCTGCGGGTGGGGATGGCCCTTTCTAATCTAATGACAGTGGGAGTGTATTAGGCTTATTGGGCTTGCTGTACAAAGGCAAAGGGGAGACTAAACATGCAAACCGTACAGATCTGATCCAATGGCTCTGGTTTAATGAGGTGACGTGGCCTCCCAAAAATCCAGCTTTGTGGGTGAACTGGACTAAGGAGTGAGGACCAACCTACCATGAGACAAGTGAACCGTTCACTCGAAGGAATCCTTACAAATCAACACAAAACAGGGATTCTGTCTTCCAACAAGGATGCAGAGAATATATATAGTACGAGTTTTTTTACGGTCCAACAAATAGTACCTCGAGTTGAGTTATCGGTATCTCGAGGTACCAAATAGAATTTAGTCATCTATTCATCATACCGGTACCTTGAGGTATCATTCGTCGGACCGTAAAAATTCCCATATAATACACTGGATGGTGGAGAAATTCAATCATCGAAAAAAATATGTCACAGCCTGATTTTTCAGGTTTAAAGAAAATAGTAATTTAATAAATTATTTCTAGAATTTATACTAAAGTGATAATGAATAAACAAGTGAATTTAAAGTATGAAATAAAGTTTACTAAAGTAAAGCATGCTTGGATTTATTTTAAATAAATTCTCCATGTGATAAATAACTCTCTAAAATTTTCTCGGAATTTTCGAAGCTAAAGAAGTGCTACAAACATCATTTCAGTTTTTATTTAAATGAAAAATTAATTAAAATCCTCTCTGTGAGTCCTGGGGCCAAAAGTTGGCCCGTTTCCCTCTCTCCCGAGCGCGTCTGCCCAGCCCGTCTGCACTCTTTCCTTCTCTTTCTCTCTCTCCTTTTCATCTCGGCTGGACCGAGGCCCACTAGGCCGCCACCTGCCCCCCACCTTCCCACCTCTGCCGCCCTATCTTTGCTTGGCCGAGAGGCACATGTGCGTGTCGTCGTCTTCCTCCAGCCGTTGTTGTTGCCGTTGCCGTTGCCGCCGCCGGCAATAAAGCTTGGCGCCACTCGATCTCCCTCCATGTGGCGTAATTCTTCGAACCAAAGGCAAAAATGGAATCCTCTCCTCTCCCTCGTCATTAATCCGACTCAATTGGGCTTAATTTTGTCGGATTTATTTGCTCTTGATCCCGGCCATGTTGAGGCACTGCCAGCGTCGATCTCCTTCCCTGGATGCTGATGGGTCAAATTGATTGAGGGGAAATGATGACCACTGTACTCCTCTTGAATCCCCACTAAACATCTCCATCAATTTGTGCCTTGAATCACCAAGAAATGGCCGCCACCAACCTCTCCTTTTTAACTCCAGCCGGCGAGCTCCTCGGTCATTTCTCCTCCTCTTACTGGCCTATAAAAGGCGGCATTAGCTCGCCCACGCCATCCCCTTGGCCGTCCTCACCTCCTCTTGGCCTCTCTCCCTCTCCACCGACTTCTCCACGTCGTCACCTCTCTCCTCCTCGCCGAAGCAACTTTGGCAGCCTCTTTCTCCACGCCGAAGCCACGCCTCTACATTCCTCGGCTTCGCAGCAACGTCCTCTACATCGACATGCCCTTCTCTGTCCTGCTCGGCCACAGAACGACGTCTTCACCACCCTCCTGTAGCCGCCGCCATCCGTGCGACTCCAGCTGCACCTCACGGGGCTGTGTGGCCCGAGGTGTCTTTTGGCACCATAGTGAAGTTAGGAGAAAGAGTTAAGAAAAGTGTTGAGCCAGGACGAAAGTGCTGTTCGGGACGGTACGTTCTAACCTGAGAGAATATAAAGGAGAAGGTTAAGAAGAGATAGTAGTTGAGAAAAGTAAGATCTTTTGAAACTCAATCTTCCCTCGCATAGGTTATTCAAAAGGTTTCTTCTCTCCTCTCTTTGCGAAAACAACCCCAGCCTTCTCTTCCTCAGCCTTGCATACACCACGTATTTCCCGTGGCTTGCGGAATACATAGAGTACTCACCCTTGCTATATGTATAATACTACCTGTAACACCCTGATTTTTCTTCAGGGATTCAAAATCATTTAATAAATCATTTTCTAGAAATTGTGTAAAAGGAGAAATCAATTAACAAGTGAATTAAATCAAGGAAATAAAATTTCCTTCAAAAAATCATGGCTGGAGTAATTTTTGTTAAATTCTTCATGCCCTAAAATACTCTCTGAAATTTTCTTGGAATTTTCATAGCTCAATTACTAATTTAAATGTTACAAAGTTCAATTCAGTGATTATTTAAATTAAAAACCTAAATAAAGCCCTTCCCAAGCTTCTGGGCCAAATCTGGCCCGAAACCCTCCCTTCCCCCTTTGTTTCGGCCCACAGCCACCCTCCTTTTCTCCTCCCTCCGCGAGCCTTGCTAATGGGCTGACCCAGTCAAGCCAACCCCTCCCCATGCTGACAAGTGGGGCCGGGGCCCACACGTCAGGGTTTTCTCCTACCTCTGGCTGGGCAGGCCGGGGTGAGCCGCACCGAGCCGCCGCCTTCGCGCCCTCCCGTCCCGCGCTCGCGATTCAAGTCCCCGGAGACCTGGTCGTTGCCACGCGTTGCCGCCGGCGACCATCGGGCCGCGTGCCGTCGCCTGCCGACCGTTGCCGTTGGCTGCCGTTGGATCGGCCCCGGCTGATTCGAGCCGCACACGTGGCCTCTGCACCCATGGACCCGCGCCGTGGACTCGGTCCACGGTGAGCCTGCGCACTGTGCGGCTGACGTGCGGGACCCGCCTGTCGGCGTCGAGTCCACTCGGATGACGTCAGCCCTACTCTTTCTTGCGCAGTAAATCCTTTAAAACCAGTAGAAAATCACAGAAAATGCCTAAAACTTGTAAAATTCATAACTAATTCATTTGAACTCCAAATCAAGTGATTCAAATTGCAAAATTAATCTAAAATCAAGATCTACTTGTTTGTTAGCTTTTCATGTATTGTTACTTTGGTTTTTTTAGGATTTTTCATTGTTTTGCGTGTCGTCGCGTAGTTCGTCGTTCCGGAAGGCCGTGACTTCGAGGAAAAGGTTCAGCAAACTTTTGGGGAAATAGAAAGGCAAGTCACATTCCCTCTTTTGATGCATGTTGGTCCCATTAACAAATTCTACTCTATTCAACTATGCATTGTATTTTGTGAATAACATGTGGGATGGATACGTATTTACATTTGATATTATGCCGACTTGTGTTGATGACCCAACCTTGATAAACCCTGGGTTATAATTTGACTAGCGATGACTCTACTTGATGGTCTAGCTAGAAGTAGATTAATTGCTTAGCCATGCTTAGTAATTATTAGAGCACTAATGGAATAATCTACACACTACCTTATTAATATTGATGAATGGTAGTACTTGATGATGATGTTGTCACACTTGCTTGGTTAATACTGAACTAAAACATGGCTAAATGATGGGTTGTGGGTGCATGGATTTGCTAGTCGCGCCCATGACAATTAAGGAACGGTTCGCGGGAACCCCTTATGAGGATTTATTGTACAAACCACAAGCCAGCATGGGCAACGGCTGGTCTTGTAGTGTGATGGAGAAGAGGGTAGGCGTGATGGAGTTATGTCGGTTTGAGTAGCTGAATGACTTCCAGATCTGCCAAGGCGCAAGAGGGGGCTTGCTCGGGTATGAGAAGCGAAACCTGAAGCGTGGTGTGATTGGTTTGAAGTGGGTTACGCGAAGGGTCCTGTCACGGTCTCGTTCTATGGTATCATGGTAGTATTCCGGACACACAGTGATGTGTGAGAGGCTGTGTCTTGTGGGTACAGTTGTACAGCTCTGCCAGAGTAGAATCTAATCAATTAGCCATGTCCGCGATTATGGACGACCGAATGAGATTTACCGTGATTAGTCTCACCCTTAATTAATTGGAACTAATTGAACCTGCTAGAAGTAGGTGGTTGACTAGACCTGGTCGAGGTGGTGTAGCGTCGATCAGTGGACTAATGGGTGATTGGTTGGGCCTGGTTGACGTGGTGTAATGTCGATCAGTGGATCTTAATGATGATTTAATTAACAAAATGCCTTTACAAATTCTATCTCCTTTAATTCTGTTATGCAAATATACACCGTACTATGCCTCCTTTGCATCCCTATTGCATTCAATGCATTTCGGTGGCTTGCTGAGTACGGTGGTTTGTACTCAATCTTGCTTAATTTTCCGCCCTCAGAGAAAATGTCAAGGTTGAAGATGTCGTAGAGACCAGGCTTATACCCAGTTGAGCTTCCTGTGGAGTGGAGCTGAAGCCTCGCTAGATCGCCTTTCCGCTGCTGCCTTCTTTGGGTGCGAGGACTAAGTGCCTCTTGTAAGTATTTATCATTTTGTGTTAAGTTGGATCTGTACATTTATTGTCAGTTTGTGTACCCTGGCTGGTCCTGGACGGGGATTTAATACACACATTGTTCGGAAATTGGTTGTAACAGACTGAAATTCAAAATCATATAAATCTCTTGTGGAAATCATTTTCTACAATAAATTTAAAATGAAAAAGAAAGACTAGGCTAAAGTCTATGGGAAATTTCCAACACAAAAGTGGCCAAGATAAAATTTATTTAAATACTTTAAGGCCTCAACTATTTTCTGGAATTTTCTGGGAATTAATTGAGCCTAGGAAGTATTTTTAATAAATGAAAATTTATTTCAGCAATAATTTAAATGAAAAAGGTTTTAAAACCTCT